>JARHVA010009493.1:0-125000 GCA_037957365.1 Torreya grandis | reverse complement strand
GAAATTGGTCCAATTTAAGACCTAAGCCTTACACTATTCAAGGTTATTCTGCCACATGATATTTCATTGATTGTATTGGATGTTGGATAAAGTACAATTAATTCATGAAAGAGGCAATCCATTCTTATGTAAACCATAATACAAAACATATGTGTCTCAATCTAGTGAGACTCATAGTTTATCTATTATAATCTTTGGGAGTTTAATCACTCCTTGAATATGTGATTTGTTGTTAGATAAGGATGACATTTACCAATTATAATAAAATTATCTTTCTAAAATAATCATCAATCCTCTATCATACCATTATGAGCTCATATAGAATTATTAAAAACATATAAGGCACTATTGATTTGACATAACTAGTGCCATATGAAACATATAAGATATTATGAATAAGAAGAACACATGGAAATGCCTCCCATTACATCAATTCTACTATAGAAGAATAAAATCATGGGATTGTCTCCCTTTTTATATGCCATGCTACTCATGTGAGTTTTTAATCAGCATACTACCATGTTATTTCATTTCATAGGCTCCCAAAACATTAGTTCATCATCTGAGAGAATAATATGCCAATCAATATGTATGAGGTTCTTGGTATCTCAACCTGCCAGTCAAGATATCATGTACAACTTGCTATGCAAGAGGCACTCAAGAAATCAGTCCACTAGCCAAGATGATTATGTGTAAATCAATGTATATGTATCCCTTAGGACTTTAGTCCACCAACCAAGAATCAATGTAATAATAAATATGTATATGGCCCTCATGACATTAGTCCACCAACCAAGATAGTCAATGTAAAAATGGACCCAAGTGTGTCAAGGTTTAGGGAGTAAGAGATAGTCGATGCACATATGTCCCCAAGCATATCAAAGTGTAGAGAGTAAGAGATAGTCGATGCATAGATGGCCCCAAGCATGTCAAAGTGTAGAGAGTAAAAGATATTTGATATGCTAGGGGCCCTCAAGACATCAATCCAACATTCTAATGTGTAGAGTGAAATAAATAGTAGATAAGATATGTTCTAGTCTACTTATTTTCCTCTATACTCACCTTAAGAGACATATATACACATACTAAGCCATGAAACCAACATAAGTAATCATCAAAATCACTTGAAAGAACCTTAGCTAATCCTATAAGTGCAAAATAAATAAAAAGAGACCAATTTGTCTTTATAATGAAAGCTAATCCTACTTAAAATTCATTAATGAATTTCATGATCAACCTTTCGCTTGAAATGTTTGAATGTAAGAATAAAAATAATGTTAGTTTCCAAAAAATATAAATAAAGGCTCAAAAAACTTCAAATAAGTTCAACAAGCACAATTAATAAAAATTAGATAATAGTACAATCACTATGTGACTATGAGCCACTCAGAGGGAGGACAAGATTTGTATTATACAAAGGCAATTCTGGTCCTATTCACAAAATTCATACTAAGTTATTTACCTCCTTCCTCAATTCATAGATTGATAAGAAAAATTTATGTAGGACCTTCTACATCAGAGTCTCTATGTTTTCATTAGGAATTTCAAGGCATGGTTCTAATTTGAAAATACATTTAATAATATAGGATATGCAATATATATGCTTCATTAGAGGTCATACTTATAGATAATTTGTATTCAACACCCAACATGGTGTGGTATTTTGTTGAAATCATGTTGTCTTGGATTTAACATGAGAATTGAGATATAATACCACCTGTAATTAGGTTTGACATGTATGTATAGACATAATATTCATGGAAAGAGAGATGCAAAGATATCATTTCAAGAGAAGGGCACCTTCTCAATCACCACCTTATGATTTCTAATGATATGCAGTGTTATACATGTGAATAACATAGTTATAAAATTAAGTTATCAACATCAACAACTTCTCATAATGAGAGAATTTAGCAATACCAAATGCATTCATTCAAGGTTATTTCCAAATAACTTCATAGTAAATCATTACTATTAACTCTTATAGGATTTCATTTAGCTAACCAACATTATTATAGATGTACACTTATCTATTGATTGATTTACCATCATAATATCAATATTGTGTAAGGTTACCTCAATCCACTCTAAATGCTTCACACCTAGGAATGCATAATCATCACCATTTAATATGCACTCATAAATAGCATTACAAGTCAAGTCATGTTTGTATATACATAACAAGGCAATTATAAACCCAAATCTATTCAAATATAACTTTCTCTTTTCAATAATTATGTGGAGACATACTTATTTTAGTTAGTTCCTCACATATTCATCTTATTTCACTAACAATATGCAAGATTACCACTCAACTAGGTAACATAAGGCAATATTAGATTTATACATATAGTAATCCTGAACCTTAATACCAGAGTTTTACCATATCCCAGTTCATCAAATGGTCTTAATGCTCTAAACACTAAGAAACACTTTATTTAACATTCCCATAATTAAACATATACAATCAATGTATCTAATGAATTGATAATTTCAAAATAGAGGTCATTAAAGCCTTTTTAAATCTATTATTTCAATTAACCACATTTTATATTTAGTTCCAACATTACCAATGAACATCAATTATAGTTTTAGTTCATTATTAAAATAATATCAATATTGATAATTACTCTTATTCAAGCTAAACACCATAATAGACAAACACCATGTACCTTCTCATACACACAAACACACATGTATATATAATAATAATATATATCACCATGTTATCTAAATTAAGAGGGTATAATATTCCTCTAACCATAATAACATATCGTGTGCATTTTATGCTTTATCATAATAGATTAGTCAAAATAAGTATCATAGGGATTATACAAAATTTGTTTTTGAGAACTAGTCCATATTAGGACTTGAGTATCCCCTGGTCAAAGTTATTAGGAAAATTTTATGATTAATGATCCATAGATCCATAGTTAAATCAATCAAACTAAATAATTTCTTCTCAAGACTACATTTGTTGGGCCGTACTTGGTCTCGAGTCCATATTTATCATAGGTGGAGATTTTATTTAAACACAATGCCTCATAGTTTTATTGAATATAGTCACTAATTATGCTCTAATAATGAGATTGAAAATATTTTCCAACCTATTTGTTCCCTTAAAAGGGTAAAGAGAATCCTTTTTGTAACTTAAAAATTTCAAGCAATAATGCCTTTAACACAACCATCACTCACTATAAGGTCTCAAGAATTTGAACATGGATTTAAACTAGATGCATACTCTGAGAATCTCAGGGGCACCCTGGTATAGTGTTTTCCTTTACTTCCTCTTATGAAATATTATCTATGAAATTCAAATTTAACAAGATCAACAAGAAACATGTATCACATTTAATTTACACAAATCAATATTAACCATAGTTAGAAAAGTTATGAACTAAGCAAATCATCCCCATAGCTCCCAGAGTTTAACCTAGGCTCTGACACTAAAATGTCATGCCCATTTTTTTCCCAAAAAGATAAGCATGACACATAATAATAATGAACAAAATACCAATGAACATGGATAGATACTAGAATGTAATCCAATCTCAACAATAATCCTACAACTACCAAAAGTCTCATATAAGCATAAACCATTAATTTAGAAGCCCATAATCCTGATTAGATTATCTCAACGTTAAAAAATACATTAAATACTTATTCAAAATGATAAATACCAAAATAACATAAAGAAAAATATAAAAATTGACCTTATACACTACTAATGCAATTAGGCTCCATGTGGTCACTTCGACAAGTTCCCTAGCCATGCCAACTTCCCTTCAAGTTCTCAAGGCCACTCTTTCCACATCTCACTTACTAGTGACTCTATGAAAATATCCACATGGAGATAATTTTATACGCACTACCATGATTCTCTATAATGCTTGCATAACTTCCTTGGGGTTATAGAGTAGTGGAAATCATGCCACATGGTAACATTCTGCTAGCTTGTTGGTCCATAAGCTTCACTTTTGATATAGACACCTCTAGAATCAAGGATAAATAGGATTATACTATTTGGTATCATCAAATTCACCCTATTTTCCATGGGATTAATTCCTAATATAGACATCTAGATAACTATGGATCAATGAGATTAAGCCATGTGGTAAGATCCCACTCACCTACTAGCCCATAATCTTTTCACCTAGTATAGACATCTCTAAAATAGAGGGTTACCAATATTATTCCACATGGAATCATCCCATGATCTTATTTTATTTAATTATTTAAAATCTATATGGACATCTATATGATATCATGTCACCAAAATGATGCCACCTAGAAACATCTTTTGAGTCCACTAGCTTGGAAGGCATCACTCAATGTAAAGACTTCCATAATATCATGGGTCATTAGGATGATACCACATGAAAACATATAATTATCCCATTATCTTGACATCAATAATAACATACACTAAGCTTACATCACTATCAAGTTAGTGAGATGACAAAAATACTGAAAAAGTCAAAACAATGACTAAGGCAAAATGTCATGAAAAGACCCAACTCATAGGCATCTTAGGAAAAGTCCATGTGGATGAGTTAAGTCAATTATGATAACCTAAATTAAGTAAAAATTCCTAAATTTTACTAAGTTAAAGTTTGTGATTAGTTAAAAAAGTGACTAAGGCAATAAAGGTTGATTAAACCAAAACCTACATTGGATAATTTGGTAAGGCTAAAATCAAATGCTTTAAGTGAATCCTATAAATATTAAAGGTTGAATACATATCTGATAAAATTGGTAAGTAATTTAGAATTAAAGGTTTCATGGTTTTTACAAGCCTTAAAAACTAAACAAATATTCTTATTGGTTTAGTTGATCATCCAAAAAACTCAAGACAAGCTCAATTTAAAAGCCAACTGGTCAAATAAATAGAAGATAAAACTTTAAGGACTAATGAAAATACCCAAACTAATAATCCAAGATAATAAATTTATTTAAAGTTTAAATCAAGAGTATAAACACAAAGTTAATAAAAGGTCTTCAAATCCTCTTTTAACATTGGTAAATTCTATTAATCATTTCTACAGTTAACCCGCCTGGTTACCTTGCATTATTAAATATTAGCCCAAGAGCCATGTTCTATTGTATTTATAGTTTTTAAACAAGAGGGTCTTGATAAATTAAAATTATAAGGAAAAAATCTTACTCAATGCTTTAATTCATAACCCTTTCATATAGATTTTTTTATCTGAAGGGACAATACTCAGACTATGCATTTCTATTATGCATTTAATCTTCCTAACAAGAACTAAAAATTTTAATTGACATAAAATAATTTATGTATAAGCTTATTTTGTAATATAAATTCCAATAAAATACAATAAGATACATAAGGATCATTTCTTAGGCTGATTATCTATAAGTATTGACTAAGAAAGCATATACACCATTTTATCAAAGTAGCCATATAGGCTTAAGAGTTAGTCCTGATTTGGTAGATTTTGTTTAGGAAGATCCACATTTAAAGTACATTGAGGTTCCTCTTAATACTCTTTCTAATATTTTTTAAAGATGTATTATTTATTAGCATATACCTTAGTAAAGGGTAGCCAACCATCTCTATACTGGTTGAGCATAGTCCATATTATGAATGGTTGAAATAACCATATTCATAAAATCAACACACCTTACATTTTAATCTTCCAAGAATAGGTAACCTAAATTAAAATCCTTCATATCATACTGATTATTCATATATATAGTTCATTTAAAGTAATACAATTATAAATAGCTCAAGATGTAATGAATAAGCATTCATAAGGTATTCAACAAAATATATTTACTATATCTATTAAGGAAATTAACTTGGCCAATATTAGCCATGAATATACAAGCCTTTATAAGGATTCCATTTTAAACAAGAATCCATCATAAGGAGTTTTATTAATCCTACATACCAATCAGACTATACAATATTCTCTAAAATAATAACCAGAACATTCAACTCATAAACTTCATATTAATAGTGGTTCACACTCAACCCATAATCAAATATTAATACATAAATATAATACATTCAACTACAAATAATTAATCCTTGGATTCTATCTAGTTATATAAAGTATAAAGACATGAGTAGATTATAGTTGAAGATGAGGTTCTCTTTGCTCCAAGTGTAACTTTAGCCAACAAATGGTGGGCTTACCTTCCAACATTTTTCCATCATCAAGTGAATACTCTAGGAACCCCTAAGTATGACTCCCATATCCAGGCATATTCACATCATGGTGCAAGGTAAGTAAATTCAAACAACTATCAAGATGTCTTGGGGTCAAGGAGATAGTTACTCACAATGTGTCAATCCAAGAATCTCTTAGTCAATAAGTTACCAAATTTGAATCTAATTTTAGCAAGAAAAACACACAAAAGATAAAACACAAGAATCACAAGGATAAGACCCATTAGACATACATCTACTAATATATATTCTATAATCAGTCATGAGAGGACTTAGGCAACCTAAAATCATGTCAAACATAAGAAACCTACTTCTTCCTCCATCATGAATAATGTGACCTTTCAAGGCATCATAAGTCTTACACAATGAAACCATAATATCTAAGTAAGCATAAATACAATAGTTAAAACTGTCATGGAGGAATATCTCAACTATAGACTCACACACAATGGGTACTAATAATATGGGAGACCTAAACACAACTATAGAAAAATAATAAAAGAGAAGAAGTAAGCCAAGTGGGATTACTCTTGTCAAACGTGATGATAGAATTAGTAATTTCACATATTCCATTTAGTCAAACAATAGGATAATCAAGTTAATAGGATACTACCAAATTATCTAGGCCATTCATTGGATCGTTTTTGAAGGTTTCTACCAATGGAGTCTCTCCCTCTCTAGGATCTCTTTTTTTTTTCCTTCTTCTTTTAGGTTGGCCCAAGAGTTTTTAAATTCAAGGTCTATAGAATATAACCCTTTTCCAAGAGATATTCCTTCCTTAAATAGGTATTATCTCCTTCTTCCAACCTGATTAAAACATGACATGTGTTTGTTCTTTCCTTAGATCAACCAACTACTCTACTTTCGATCCCATGCCTTCATAAATAGATGTTCCATTTGCTAGTTCATAACAATGTAAGATGGCTCTAGCAAACTCCTAAGGTTACTTCTAAGAAAATCCACCTCCCTATGTAGGGCTTAAGGTAAAAGAAATTAATGGAAAAGTCTACAATTCTACTATAATGCATTCTTGATGTTGGGCTACTTTATCCTCATACATTGAAGATTATAAGCCAATGGTGTTTGACCAACCCAAAAATGATTAAAATCCATTAAGATATGTCAAGACTAAAAAAGGCATTGAATGGAATACAAGGCATTCAATTAGGACCAAACAAGGTTCAAGACTAGATTTGGGTGAGAGGTGGAATCACACATTATGCAATAATGCATGTAATATTCTTGTTTCCTTCATTGGTAATGACTTATTCCTGCAAACTTATTACATCCATGAAATCTAATATACTAATAGCTAAAACTTAAAATTATAACATGATAGATCATTTAATTAAACCAATGTAATTAGCTTACCAAATAATTCACAAGGTCATGGAATGATATTATTATATCACCTTGATGCATATGTAATTTTAATTGTAGCATAAGTCAATAACTTAAGCATTCCTAAACTAGTATTTACCATGTTCATAATCCTCTTACCTTCATAGTCAACACCACTAAGGGAGTAAACCATTGGTTTAGCATAGTCACATTATTTTCTCATGAGGGTCCTTACAAAAAATTATTGATTACACAGACTTGAAATTTGGACCATTATACACATGCAATTACTAATATACAGGTTTATGAGAAATGATACAACAATATTTAAGTCAAAATATCACATAAAAATAATTAGTTTCATAATTTCAACATATAATAAATGAAATGTAATCATTATACTTTTATGAGTAAGTAATGAAAACATGATTGATACCAGGTCTTTATCATGGTTCCCAACACATGATAAGTCTCCACTAAAATATTTGCATGCCTCAGCTAGATTTTACTAACAAAATAAATCTTGACTCCAAATTAGAGTAGCCAAAATCTCATAGTCATCTATTGTTAAAGACAAACATTATAAAAAATGGGGTCTTAAATAGCCCCCCTATGAAAACTTATTCCTAGAAGTCACTAAATGAGGTGAGGTTACTGAATCCTTAAAGGTGCAACTTCTTCCCAAGCATCTATTGATTCATTATATTTGTCCCATTGGACCTTGACTAATCCAAGTCTCTACCTCAAATGGCTAATGTCTAATGCAATATAATCTTGATGGGATCCAGAATCATAGATCCATCATTATTGACCTATAAGGCCATCCAATCCAAAGTATGATAAATTCTAGCTACATAGTGCCACAAAAAAAAACATGAAATACATCATGAACATGAGATAGGCTAGATGGTAAGGCCAAATGATAAGATACTAGCCCAATAGAATCCAAGATCTCAAATGGAAATACAAAATGATGTGATAAATTCAAAACTTCTACATAATTAATAAGGATATTGTTGGGTTTCACCCTAAAGAATACATTATCTCCAAATTTAAATTACCAATCAATTATCTTTACATCATCATAATTATTTGGCCAATCCATATCAGTCTAAAGGTATTGCCTTATAGTAACTACTTATTACTCTATGTATTCTAACATGGTAGGTCCAATCACAATTATATCCTCAAGTCTATCCCAACTTAGTGGGTTTCTACAAGTTTATCCATATAAAGACTCGAAAGGTACCATCTTAATTGAACTATGATAGCTATTATTGTAAACAAATTCAACCAAATATAAATAGTTCTCCCAATGGGATTGTTATTATATAACATACAATGTCTTCAATAACATGATTAACTCTCTTAGTCTTTCTATCAGTCTCAAGATGGTAGGAAGAACTAAAATTGAGCTATGTTCCCAATGCATTTTGTAGGGAAGTCCAAAATTGCGAAGTATACACTATTTCTATATCTAAAATAATCTTACAAAGAATCCTATGCAATCTAATAATGTCATACAAGAAGACCCTTGCCATTAAATTGGCATTGTAGGTAGTCTTTGTGGGATAAAAGGGGGCTACTTTGGTCAACTTATCACCATGACCATAATTGTATCATGATGATAAGATGAAGTAGGCAAACTTATAATTACATTTATGAATATTCTATCCCATTTCTATTGAATAATCCCATGAGGATATAACAATCTTATTAGATGTTGGTGTTGAACTTTAACCCTCTGGTATATAGGCAATGAGCTAAAAATTCAGCAATGTCACACCTCAACCTGATACATGATATGATTGACTTAACTCAACATGAATCTTCTTAACTCTAAGGTGCATTTGTTAAGGATATTTATGATGTTTTAAAAAAAAAAAATTATGCAATCCACTTGTTTATGGAACATAGATATGCACTTTGTGGTACAAAAGGCCATCTAGTTCAAGATAAAAAATATTCAAATTTAATTTTTATTTTTGAACCAAAATCTAACTATCGCACTTCTTTGTAAAAGTTATCCTTTATAATTTGCTCCAAAATATGAATTTTTAAGTCAATATGAAAATTCATTACTACTAAATCATGGTTCCTCCTACTCAAGGCATTAATAATCACATTTTATTTTCTTATAATATACATAATTTCACAATCATATTCACATAGTAGTTCCATCCAATACCTTTTTTGTGCATTAAGATTAGGACAATAAAATATATTTTTTAAAATTAAGTGGTCTATATTTGATACAAATTGATTACCAAGCAAGAAATTTTTCCACCTTAGGCAAGCATTTATAATAGATAACAAATCTAGATCATGCATGGGATATCTCAATTCATAATCCTTGAGTCTTTAAGACTCGTATTTTATCTCTAGCATCCTGAATGAGTATAGATCTCAACCTTGGTTTTGATGCATTAGTTTTAAAAAAAAAATTATCCCATAGTATTAGGTATAGATAAAATAAGAGAAAAGGTGAGTCATTACTTTAATAACTTAAAGGATTCCTCACACTCATCTATCCAAACCAATTTCCTTCCTTTCCTTTGAAGTGTAATTATTGGATTTGTATTGCAAGAAAATTTCTCCACAAAGTGCCTATAATAAATTTCCAAACCCATGAAGCTAAAAACCTCCACAATGTTTGTGGGTGCTATAAATTACATAATGGCATGAATATTTTAGGGGTATATAAAAATTCCTTCCCCTAAGATGATGTACCTAAGGTATTGTACCTTAGACTATGTAAAATCACACTTCTCTAAGTTACCAAACAATTATCTTTCTCTCAAAACCTATAGGACTTACCTCAAGTGGTCCTAATGTTATTTTTCATTTAATGAATAGATTAAGATATCATCAATAAATACTAACACAAAATGGTACAAATGAGTGTGAAACACTCCATTCATAAGAATCATAAACATTGTTGGGGCATTAGTCAACCCAAATGGTATAACTATAAATTCATAATGTTCATACCATATTTGAAATATATTCATATGAATATCAAGATCTAAAATATGCAATTGATGGTATCCCAATTTCAAGTATAGTCTGGATACCACCTTGGATCCTTGCATATGACCAAATAAATCATCAATTCTAAGCAAGGGATAATGGTTCTTGATCTTTACCTTACTTAATTGGTGTTAGTATATGTAAAATTGAATGGATCCATCCTTATTTTTCAAAAATATGATGGTGATTCCTATTAACACTCCAAAATACACTATAGGAGGAGGTTATTAAGGCATATCACTAATTTTGGGGTAACATGAGATTAGACCAAGGATTTGGGTGATCTAAACAAACTCCTCGTAGGGTGAAAGTTGGAATGTTAATAGTTTTGGAACACCCAATAGGACTGAATTCAAGAATCTTAGATCAAAATCCATCATCATTCGGTGATCCCAAGTAGTTTTAAGGATTGAAGAATCAAAGTTGTAATCAAGATCTTAAGCCAAGGGTCATCAAAAAGATATTCATATAAAGGTAAGAAAATTTTATTTTTGGTAGTGCATTTTATCCTTTAGTTGTTTCATGATGTGTAATGGTTGGTTATGAAGGGAACCTCTACTCCAAATCTCCCTATTAGCCTTATCATGACATGTACCAGCCTTACTATGAGCTTCATGAACCATATAAATAACCCTATTAAAAGTATGGTGGATCACACCAACCCTATGGTACCTCTTACCAGCCCCCCTTAACAACCCAAAAATATACCTCAATAGCCTTATGAACCTTTTTACCCTCCATGTGAACCATATTAGTTCCATTATCAACCTCCCTACAAGGATTAATATCCCTCCTTCCTTACCCAACCACCTTTTAAAGCTACACATAGTTTCTATTATAAGTTGAAAGAGTTAAAAAACATGAACCAAATCATTTCTAATTATTTATTGGACTTGAAAGAGGAACAACCTTAATGTAATCAATCTTATGAGTTTCTACCTATTATTGTCTCATTCCAATAACCTTGGACTACTACATCTATATCAAACTCAAACTAGGAAGAGAGGAAGTTTGTATAAGTCATGACAAGGAAATTTAAAAGATTTCAAGACCCCTCATCTCCTCTAGAATCCAAATTTGTCCATGAATTCTTAGGAATGAAAGGAGAGATGTAACTTATGAGTGCCAAGCCAAGGAAGATTCCAAATTGGAAGAGTGCCCCTTCACCCCCCCAATCCACTCAAGATCAGCCCATTGAGCCTTACATTTCTAATCCACTATATAAACATTATTTTCATCCCATCATTTCTTTCTTTGAGGGAGGACCTTTGATTTGGAGAGTAGATGAATAACACCTGAATGAAAATGAATGCATGTATATTAGTTTAATAAATCTCTCAACATTGTCTAGCTATCCATCTATCCTTCATACTATAGTCATGCATGAGAATCAAGATACACCTAATTTTGAAGATAAGTCAACTGCATTGAAGGTAGAATTGGAGCATCTTGACATGAGAAGGAACTTGATAAATAATATGGGTGAGATGATGGATCTTTAAGATCCTAATTATGTTACAACTACAAGTGGCTTCCAAGAACACCTTGAAGAGGATACTTCAAGTACCTATGATAAATAAATCACTATTTCTAATCTTACTTACTTTAATAGATCAAAATTTGAGTATAAATAGAAGTTTGACAATGTGAAGTAGTCATAATGGCATGACCTTGAGGTGGATGACACATAAAAAACTTATTTTATAAGAGACTAGCATCAAGACAACCATCTTGATACCATGGTTAAAGCTAAAATCACTTCAAAGGATGACAATGATTAGGTTGTAAAAAAACATGAGTCTTATCATGACCCTATTGAAGAGTTAGAGACACTTGATTATCATGATACCTCACAAGGATATGGTACGAGTGATAGTAAGGTCTATTCCATTTTGACTAATCATGAATATATTACCTTTTAGGAATACTTAGAGACTTTTTATCAAGTCTAGATGATACATCTATACCTCCATAAGATAATTCTAACATTGTCAACCTGATCAATGAGTATGGTGAAGATTTCAAGGAGGGACCTAAGGAGAACACTATGGTAGATGGTCTTATTAAGTCTCAAGAGTAGATCCAAGGTTTTAATGATATAAGGTAGTCCTTGTTTAACATGGTCAGGTATATTGAAAAGATTAGTAAGCAAATACCCCAATGAAAAAAAGGTAAAGTTGTTGAATAATAGTGTAAGGATCAGTTTCAAAGGCAACCAATGTATGATGACTATAGTACCTTCTAAGTTGAACAAAATATTATCCTTGAAAAACCAATTTAAACATAGATTGAGGTTTTAATCAAAGATAAAGTATTTGAAGATGGTCCTAATTATATGCTTCAAAAGGAAGGCTTGATTTTACTTGATCCTTTTGATATAGTAGTTGGCCAACATGATGGAGTTTTAAAACATAGTGGTATACTTAAATTAGACATATATAACCAAGGGGAGTCTACTACTGGATAAAACATGGTTTTATTTTTACCAACTAATTAATTTTGGGATGTATACAAATTTATCTGTGGTTCACAAAGCCAACCCATACATAAGGCATTAAAGTAAGAAGGTATGGATACTACCCAAGGAAACTAATAGTACATAAATATCCTAGCATATGAGTAGAGTTTATCACTCCATAAACATCACATGATTACACTCTACTCAGCATATGGCAATCCAACCTCATAGGAATATGATGATCTAATAAGTTTTTGCTTTGATCTAGAGGAGGAAGGCTTGTTAAGGCTAGATGTACATAGTCAATTGCTTTCTTGTTTTCTTAGTTTCCAATAAGTTTTATCAACATAAGTGTCTTATTTTTTTCTCTCTCAGGCATCTAAGTGTTGTTTCCTTTTGGTGTCTTTGTGTGTGGTGAGGATTTTTATATTCATAGAGGGTTTCATAAGGTACTGGTCTGATTATCAGTCTAAGTAGAGAAGTTATCTAAGTCATGTTTCCAAGTGTGAATTTAGTACCTATCACAATAATGAATTGTTGTTGTCTTGACCATCAAGCTGGTCAACCCCTATTAGTCAACAAGAATGTTGACAATTTGTCCTCCCAAGCTAAATTTCAACCCCTACAATTCAAAACATTAGTTTTCATGTCTTTTGAGCTTATGGATGGTCATCAAATCCCTTGTAAAATCCTCAAAATGGTCTTTTCAAGCCCCTTGTAGCATTGATTAAGGTTTTTTTGAAGATATTAAGTAAATGCTATTCTTAACCTTATCACCTTATGACCATTTATAACATAGTCAAGTTAGTCAAATGGGTTTAATTTGTATAAAGGGGTATTTTTGAAACATGTCAATATTTTTAAAGGCCAATCTCTCCCCCTCTAGTCTGTACCATTATTATAAAAGTGGTAAATTAACTTTATAACATTATATTCCACTTTTAAGTTTCTTTATTACACATTTTATAACATCTAAAGGAGGTTTTGTGAAGGAAAGGATTTGTGTACTATAAAAATGGAGACGGGCAATCACTGTAGGTCTATATAAACATTTCAAAAGGTTTAGAGACACCTGACATATCATCTCAATCATATTTTATGTAGAACATATAGTTTTCATAGAAGAGAAATAGTGTTTTTAGTTGGTTTATACATGTGTGTCAAAGAAAAATCCTATTCAAGAATGTGTATGAATTCCAATATGTTTCATAGGCCCATATACATGTTTTGGAGGAAGTTTAAGGTCAAAATAAGTTGTAAACTAACCTCCTTCCTCCATCGATCTCTTTGGTAACATTGTAAGGCCAACAAAGTTTATGAATGGTATGGACAAGATAGAGAAGATGAGGTTCTAATATTTTGGTCAGAGGAGGGGAAATTATTTTAGTTCCATCTTGTGGAACTTTTTATCAAATTTCCTTTCCCTCTTTTATGAATAATCACTAAGAAGGTGAAGGGATCACAATGTCTTCTCCATCTAGGTAGGATACCAATTTACTCTATTTTTACCTTTTTGAGCATGATGAGAGATAAATAGAAGGATAGGTGACTTCTCAAGTGTATAAACAACCCTTATACACCATCTTCAAGCCTCACTCCAAATCAAGAGATAAAAATCCTTCCTTAGAACAATCTATAATTTGATAACAATGGTATTCTTGATGATTCAGGGTTTCTAATGGTTGTAAGTGTTGGTTAGGGATCAAAAATATTCCAAAAATCCTTGAGGCTCTAAAACAATGGGTTTTTAGTGATTTAATGGACTCATAACCCATATAGTTATGGTGTTACTCACCTCTTAAGTGATCACATGTAGTCAAGTGGACTAGATTAAACCAATGAGTCTACAAAACCTACCTAAGGGTTTACAACATAATGTTTCTAGGGTTATACAAGGTCTAGTGAGATATTTAATGAGTTTTTAGGTCTATATCCCAAATGGATTCTCAAAATGTCTTAATGGATGTATCTCAATATGAGTAACCGGGTCACTATTAGCTTCTTCATCACCTAAAGTTTCATTTGCAATTAGCCAAGCTTTATTGGGAGGTTCAAGATATTCTTTGTAAATTGAATAAAGGCCCCAAGAGTGTTATTATTATAACTAACACACCCCCTTTTCCCATAATGAAATGGGGACCCACTTTTTAAAAAAAACTATCTTGATTTTGACTCCCTTTTTCTATATATTTATGTAAATTCTTGGAAAACATCATGATTTGTCCTTTTACACTTTGGCAAGATGGAATTGGTATTATGTTTCCATATACTAAATCTTTTGTTCTATCAAGTTTGTTACTTTGAGTTAATTTTTACAAACTTAATTTTTTGGGTTTTCCTCTTTAGAACTTTTGTCCTACATGAATGGTCTTTAGGTTTATTGTGTCAGATATTTTAGCTAAAAAAATTTGCTCTTCATAGAATTTTCCCTATAATAATTCTACATAAACAACTTCCCCAAATTAGACTTATTCTTGTGAATAATCTTGTCGATACACTTTTCTCAATAGAATTTCCCTTCACCCCTTTGAACCTACCCTTTGGGTTTTGTGTAACTTACCCTTAGGCCATTTTTAGATTGACCTTCTACCTTTATGAAGTAGATCCTTTCATACTTTTGTCATGGATAAATTCCTTATTAAGTAGACCCTTCAAATTATTTCCATATTAAAATTTCCCTTAAAGACTTTTGAAATGCCCCTCAACCTTCTGAACTTACCCTTAGGGCTTTATGCAACATATCCTTAGACCTTTTTATTGTGACCATTTTGACCAATAGAATTCCTTTAAACCTTTTTTAATTACCCTTCATCCCCCTCATAAATTTTATATGTCACTTTTATCCCACACCTTTGCCTTTTTGAACCTTTCCTTTGGACATTTTATCCAAGACACTTTCCTTGAGCTAATTGAATTACTTGGATCATTTTGTCTAAGAGAATTGGATCTTTAGGAGAATTATTGCAAATAATGTTTTTGAAATAGTTCCCCTAATGGAATCCCTTCAGGACTTTGAAAATTACCCTTTGCCTTCAACATACCCTTCAAAATTTTTATCAAGGACACATATTACTTTAGAATTTTTGAACATACTCTTTGACCTTTTTAAAGTTCCCTTCAGGACTTTTGTAAGGGACATTTCCCATAAAAAATTACCCTATGAAGTAGACCATTTTTCCATTTTAAACATTCCCTTTAGGACTTTTGTCTCAATTATTTTGCCTTATGAGTCTATCCTTTAAGACTTTTCTTAACCCCAAGCCATTTCCTTTAGACTTTGTGTCTCAGAAATTTTATTCGACACAAAAATCTTGAAACAATTCCCCCAAGGGCATATTCCCTTCAAAATTTCTGAACTGACCCTTTGGACATTTTGAAAATGACCCTTTGACCCTTTTTGAAGTGAGCACTTACCTTTTTGAACTTTGTTTCAAGCCCTTTTTTCCTTATGGTTAATTCCTTAAGGGATTTTATCTCAAGAATTTTTTCCTTTAGCCAATTCCTTGAAACATTTTTATCTAAAGCAATATACCATTCACCCCTTTTAAAACCATCCATTCAAGATTTCCTTCAGACATTTGGTCCAAAATAATTTACTTAATGAAATTGCTTCAGAATTTATGTTTCAGACATTTTTCCCAATGAAAATAACCCTTAAGGAGAATTATTTTTAACATATTGTTTGAAATAAATCCCCTACACAAAAGTATTAAAATAATTTCCCCATAAAAATCTTGAAACAATTCTCCTGCAACAATTGTCTCAAGACCAATACCATACTACCAAGGGGCACCCTTGTTTATAGAGCATTTTCATTATGTTTTGAGTTTAATTTAAGATTTTATCCTAGTTCCAAATCATATTTTACTAATCCTAGGACCTTAGGCTAGAATATTCATGTAAGGTCCTTTATACTTATTTCCCAAAGCATTATGCTAAGTCATTTTATACTTATGTTTACAAGAATAGGGGGTCCTGAGGAAATAACACATGACCAATTTATGAGATTAAATTTTATAGTCACATAAATGTCATTGAAGGTCACAAGGATGTAATTTAGTGGTCATGAAAAAATTAAATTTAACTTTGAAAATAGCCAAACTTATGAGATTAAATTTGATAATTATGTGGATGTCATTAGCAGTCATAAAGATGTCATTTGATGGTCACACAAATGTCAAATTTACCTTTGTAAAGCACCCAATTGGATTCAAATCAAGATCTTACGATGCATGTCTATTCAAACCCATTTGATCAAATAACATGAGTGAGTTGAAATTTTAAAGCTCTATGAGAGTGATAAGTGTCACCATCATAGGAGCCTAGTGCATATATCTAATGACCAATGGGAATAATCAAGGAACCCAATACATAGATATAATGAACTATGTTAAACCAGTATATAAGGGTTGATGGTATGAGATCAACATGGACATTTCAAAGGTCCTAGGACCAATGAAAATCTGCCAAGTGGCATGCTCAAATTTCATCATGCAAAGGATTGATGGTGCAAGTCTTAGGTGGATTTTTCAAAGATCATATACTCAATCAAGTGTAGACATGTGTCACATTTTGAAAGATACCAGGGAATTATGGGAAAAAATATGTAGATCTTTGGACACTTGAGATATATTTATCAATAAACATCAGGTCTCATAGTTAATCTAGAGTATCAACATACATGCCTTAATCTAAATGGTGAATATAAAAGTGAAGATCTAGATTCTCTAAAAATCATGGGCGAGCATGCAACACACAATTTAGATTAGTCATGGGTAATAGTAGTGCCACTAGTTCTATAAACATGGGTAAAGTGATTTTAGTCCTTCATGCATATGTCAAAAATCCATTTGAAGGAGACTAATCTAAAATATCAACAAGTTGTTCTCACAACCTATAAAAAAGTACATGTGCAATTTTGGTAAATGATGCATATTCTAAAATTTACATATTGTTCAAGATATAATTATAAAAAATTACCTATATCTTTATAAACATACATGTTTTTCATATCTTTGTCAAAGGATATTTTAAATTGATAACTATAAGTAGACTCTTATATAGTTTTAGATTACAGTTAGAACTCATGTTTTGACTATCACATGTAATGACCTTGTATGAACTTGGAGGATGAGGTCATTATAAATAATTTTAATCCAACTTATATTTATGTTAGAGAATTTTTAAATAGAGGAGCCACATCATTTTTGATCATCTATGAATGTGTTTATGTATTTTATTTCCAATTTATGTGTAATTAGTTGTTACTTTTATTGGTTATACATTTTAATAATATTTAGTGTGTAAAACCTACAAGTAGATTCTTGATTATTTTGATTGATATACTAATATATATGTGTAATAACTATTGAAAGATTGGAAAATATATTGGTTAAGATAGTCAAGTTCAAATTGATTCATAATTTTGATTGTGTGTAAGTGCTTTCTTGGATGTAGTTTTTTATTTGTGTGTAACAACTACCTTAGATACTTCACTTGATTGAGCCATAATATCTTGATTAAGGGTGTGAAATAGCTTCCATAAAAGGTAAAACCTTTGTTTGAGGCTTGTGAATGTCTTGCATCTTTATCTTCTTAGACTTCTTAGCCATATCTAATTATGTGTGTGTAATTTCTGCTAGCAATAGGCATAGTTTCTAAGAGCACTTATCCTTTTAAAAACCAACCAGGGGACTAGTACCTAAAAACCACATAATCTTTCTTTTTTGCCTTAAATTTCCTTTCTTTTTTGAGTTTTTTTGAGATATACCCACTCTACATTATCAGCTAGTCACCCATCCAAATCACATAGAGATTCACTACCCTTATTAGGAACAACACCTCTATCCAAAAAAAAATTGTCAACAACCTACATTCTATACCCACTATTTCATCAACAAGTTAAAATAAACTATATACCTAAAAATCATGCCTTGGAGTGGATTTTACCTCCATTTATATGTTAAAACATTAGAGGCTACTGTATTCAGTCTTTGATGTGCATAAAACCCATATCAACAGTTCTAGATTATAGCTAGAAGGAGGGCCAATACCCTCGATAGTAGTAGTTTTATTTTGCATAGAGTTTTACTGGAGTCACCCAAGAGAATGACTAGATCTAATTTCTAGGCTGATTTATTAGTCTCACCCTTGTGAAATCATAGGAGAACTATAAATATTCCAATAGCCCTAGGTCAGAATAATATCCTTGTAGTAGGGAACCCTTACTTGTAAGGAACCCTTTACCTATTAATAAACCAATGGCTCAGTAATAACCTTGGTTAATTGGATCTTATTTTGTCAACCTAGGAGATGTGAATGATTTTCCTCAAAATATCAAAGATTACTTGCCATCCTTTTCTCCTTCAAGAGTAAAGATAGCTGAGGAACATATAAAATCAATTAAATATACTTTAAGATTAATAAATATCATAAATGAAGATGTTACATGTATATTGTTCCCTTTTACTTTGATTTATTCTTCTTATGATTGGTATTTAAATCTAATGGGAAAGTACATCACTTCTTGGGATGAATGTCAATCATCTTTTCTTGCATAGTTTGGATAGGTCACCAATCTTGGTTTAGTATACTAACACTTCAACAACATGAAGAGGGAACCTAATGAGCCCATCCATGCTTTTAATGTAAGATGTTATAAGATGTACAACTCACTGACCCCAAGACATAAAGCAAAGGTGACATTACTATTAGAAATGTACAGTAATGACTTAGATTCTATCACTACTATGTTCTTGAGAAGAGAAATTATGGCTAACACTTTTGCATTAGCATTCAAGGAGGCTATCACCATATATAGGTAACTAAATCCTTAGATGCTTGGAGTGCCTAATGTCAACAATGGTTTTTATCATGAAATCTAGTTCCACATATAAGGTATAATGTCTTGGCATTTAACCAAAACTAATTATACACATTACCTCCATTGATGTACACAACACAATAAAATTTAGGATACTTGAACAACAGTGTGATGGTTAATGGTTATCAGTAGAACCAGTAAGATACTACACTCCCTACTACTATTTTACAAGGTATAGATTCCACAAAGGTAGAACTAGATTCTATTCAGAAGATGGTTCAAAAGTTGATCAATGTTTTCTTGATTATGTAAAGGAAGATGGGTAATTTAAATGACCCAATTGGAAATCAAAATAGTAGATTCTAGAGATATAATATACCATTCAATAAGCCTGAATAACCTAACAAGATTCCATAATTCAACATAATAGAGACAACCCTTCACAATTGGTGCCAAATTCATAATACTTCTAAGCATGTTAGCTCAATTAGACTAAATTTTGTGTAGCATTCAAATTTTTTTAAAGAGAGGTTGTTAGATAAGATAAGATGCATAATCCAATTGAACATCATCTAGATCTTGGCTCTTCCAACACTACCATTTTCTTTAAAACTCATAAGTTTCCTTTTCTAGGTGAAGATGATAATGAGCTCAAGGATAACATGGATGAAGTTCATGCTTTTTAGTAGTTCCAGAGAGGTGCATACAATCTAAGTAATAATCAACCACTCACAACATTAACTCCTCCAAATACCATGATGATTCCTCCTAATCTTAAAGTATAATATAATCAACCCCTTCAAAGGGGAGTGATCAGTAACAGAGCAAATAAAAACCAAGTAAATGAGGATACAACATTTTTGAGGATATGAAGAAGTTTAAGGAGATATAACTCTTCATGAGTTAGCACAGATCACTAAATAAAAGGAATTTCTCTATAAGTCCATTACTAGGAAGATGCCTATGGAGAAAGTGAAAGAATCTAGAGATAAATTGAAAGCATCTAACACCAACATCATCTACAAGAGTAAACCAAAATTTCCACCCTTTTTTCTAACTATAAGGGCATTTGGTAATAATATTCATAAATATTTAGTTGATTCTAGAGCATCTGCAACCATAATGCCTATATCCATATGTCAAAGGCTTGATTTGATGCCAAGCCTCTAAAAGAGAATAGTTTCTTAACTAGATAAGATAGTGGTCCCAATAGTAGGAGAATTAAAAAATGTACTCATTCAAGTAACATCTGAGACAAGAGTGCAAATGACCATTGATATTCTAGTGGTAGACATACCTAAAGGCTATGGTCTATTGTTGAGTAGGGATTGGTACAAGTCACTCAATGGATATCTTTCTATAGATTTTTCTCATATATGGCTACTATAGAGAGGATTATTGAATCAAATTAGTTTTTATAGAGAGCCAATAATGAAATATCCCTTTATAGAGTACAACATCAAGAATGAGTAGGTAAACTATGAGCCTCTCAGCCTTAGTATTTATATATTTACTACTTAGAGTCAAGTACAAAAGCTAGAACCTAAAAATTCTAATCAGATATGGACTCTACACTTTAATGTGTTGATGCCTCTAGATATATCACATGTTCTCTTAGTGTCTAAAAAATACTTGTCATTTTAAAATTTAGGGAATTCAAAGCATGAGTAGCAGGTTATGGTAATATGGTTACCTGTGCTGAAATAGGAGAAGAGTAATAAAAATTTCCACAATATTTATATTGATTGGTGGGTGGGAGCCACCATTTCCAATCTAAGTCAAATGCAATATATCTATGTTATTATTAGTTAGTTTGTGATCAAGGTCTAAACTAAAGACTAATCTAAATGAATATTGATAATGTAATTTAAAATAGGATGATTTGGTTTTAAAAAAATAGAAAAAGGAAGAGTAGGGCAGAGAGAAGGTGTTTTGATTTTTAGTCCAGACATTATGACAAAGATTAGATTTCATCAAGACATACATTTGAACCAATGCATGACATGAAATAGCTATATCCCAGATCTAACCATGTACTAGGAAATTTTCTAAGGAAAGGATGGAACAATACAAATAAGAAATTAGATTCAATTTAAAAATTTACTTCATAAGCAAATTGCATTAGCACATATACAAGGGAATCAAGATAAATGAGATAAACCTAAAATATTTCAATTAACCTAGCATAAGCACATGCTACCAATTTTTCATTCATATATGCACATCAAGAATCCATGAAAACCATTCAAATCAAAGCATCAAAATAGATAGTTGAGAAATCAGCCATAATAGCAACAACACAAACAAATATTAGAAAATATTTTTAGAATTATTTTCTTGTATTATTTTTTCAAAGTTTACACAAATTATTTTGATAAAAAGACAAGTTTTCAAGAAAATAAAAAAAATAAGAACTTATTACAAAATCAAAAGCATTACAAGCAAAGGTGATTTTGGTAATCTCTACTAAGGCTATGGATGCTTGGCTGACAGTGAAAAAATGCCATGAGTGGAGCTAAAGGCATCTCTATTGGGGTTATGGATGCCTAACTAGTAGTATAAAAATGCCCAAGCCTTCCCTAAACTAGAGGCATAGTTCCTAATGAATATATAAACATACTGTAAGTCAATGTTAATGATTAAAGGTATGAAACATGAAAGTTATCCCCTAAATCCCATGGAAAATAATAAGTGAAATCAAAGCACACACACAACATGTCTATGTCTTGATGTTTATCCTAAGTCTACATATATAAGGTTTGTTTTAATGATGAACTAATTTTGATAAGGGCATTGATCAAGTGGAATAAATGACCTAGTTAGTTGTCTGAACTAAAGTCTCTAAGTTTTAACATATTTTTATGTTTCCCCTAGAAGTCACCATTTTTTGAGGTCAACATACCCTCATTTCAAAAAAAATAGGGACCCCTATGCACACTTTGAACCTTAACACTGAAAGCTTGATATTTTATGCATTATTATAATTTGAAGATCATACACACCTAATAAATTAACCTTTTTGTTCATTGTTTTACTTTAACCTTGCCTAATGTTGCTAATAGTTGGCCTTCATGTATTAAGTTGCAAGTTTTATGGATCTACTATTAATTGATCATGCTATGATTTTCATAGTTTTATCTTCACTCTAGCTTTCAATAGCCTTTGGTTTGTGAGAACTCATAGTTGGATTCATGTTGAAAAGCCCTCCTTTAGAAAAATCTAGCTTAGACCCTTGGTTCAAATTCAAATTTGGTGAGAACATTTTAAAAATTGATTTAAACCAAACCTTAGCCTATAAAAATTAGTCTTAAGTCTAAATCAAGTTTAGAAATGTTCTCATTAAATTTGCTCCCACTAGATTTAAATTTGAACCAAAGGTCTAAGCTAGGGTTTTCTGAAAGAGGGATTTTGAACATGAATCCCAATGTGAGTTCTCACAAACCAAAGGCTAGTAAAATCTTGAATAAGGATAAAAATGTGAAAATTATAGCAGGATCCATTAATAAGAGCTCCATGAAACCTACAACTTAAGACATAAAGGCCAACTATTAGCAACATTAGGCAAGGTTAAAGTAAAACCATGAACAAAAGGGCCAATTTATTAGGTGTAGATGATATTCAAATTCTAATAATGCAAATAATATGAAGATTTTAGTGTTAAGGTTCAAATTATAGACAAGGGTCTCTATTTTTCATAAATGGGGTATGTTAACATCAATAAATGACAAATTTTAGGGGAAACATAGCAATATGTTAGAACTTATAAATTCTAGTTCAGACAAATAACTAGGTCATTTATTCCACTTAATTAATGCCCTTATCAAGATCAGTTTGTGGTTGAAACAAACCTTAAATGTGTAGAAATATCACCAAACATTAAGAAATAGCCATGCCATGTGTATGTTTTGATTTCACTTAATATTTATGATGGGATTTAGGTGACAACTTCTAAGTTTCATGCCTTTAATCATTAACATTGACTTCAATCATGTTTAGATATTCATTAAGAACTATGATTATACTTCAAGGAAGTCTTCGAAATTGCTTTACTACTAGTGAGATGTCGATATACCTAATATAGATTCCTTTAGCTCTATTTTCAACCATAATCCACTGCCAACTAGGCATCCATAGCCCCGATAGAGATTACCAGAATCAACTTTACTTGAAAAGCTTTTGATTTTGTAATAAGTTCTTGTTTTTTTTGTGTCTTGGGTCTTTTAGGCATTAAACAAAGGTTGGGAACTAGGGTAGTTAGGTTTAAGGATTTGGTTAAGTGTTTGATCCTAAGTTAATCACCTATGGTTGTAACCTTTATCCTAGGCAAGGATGTTTGTTAATTACAATCATGGCTATACCTTAATAGATTAATATTTCATTCTATTTGTACAATTCTTCTTAGAACCAAGTTTAATTCAATACAATGTTTGAGGTATTATGGAATGGTTAACCTATCCATCAGTCCTTACTAGTTTCTTAAAATTATAACATCAAACTCATATCTCAAATCTATGGTCAACATATGCATGGGGTTCATACCAACATTCATGAACTTCTAGAGTTTTAAGCAAACTAATGAACTATGAGCTAAAGGATGTCCAAAAGGACTTATTAGAAGCAAAGAACAAAGCAACACAAACAAACACACAATAGAAAGTAGCAAAGTAGGAATAAAAAGGGAAGAAAATAAATATATACAAACCTATGTACAAAAAAGGGACACAAAGTAAAGAGATGAAGGAAACTAGCTAGCATAGCTATATTAACTCTAACCACATTATAGATTTAATCCATGAAGACCCTAGGAGGAGTAGCAGAGAAGTAATGCTTGAGATACTAACCATTGGTGGGTAGTGTGAAATCTTCTCCTTGTAAATATTTAAGATTGAAGGCATTATCTCCAAGTGTATTTGCAATCTCATAGGGGCCAATCCATAGAGGTGTGAACTTTCCATACTTGCCCATGGGCTAAGATGCTTTATCGCAAATAAGAAATGAGTCTCCTTGTTTGAACACCTTGATCTTTGATCAATTGTCAAACCACCTCTTCATTCTAGTCTAGTTCTTTTTATAGTTAGTAAAATCTTATTCTCATGCATATTCAATCTAAATAATGTCCAACAGTCTTGAGTTTGAAAATTCTTGGTCTTCCTCCATATACTCTTGCATAAACTTGTAAGTTGGCATCTTGAGTATGATAGGGAATATAGGCTATTGGCCATATACTAAGAAGAAGGGAGATGCTTTAATACCTATTTGAATCTTGTTCTATATACCCAAATGGCATACTTGAGAATCTTATGCCATGTTCTAAGTTTGTCTAAAATAGACTTCTTAATGGATTTCGTCAAGTTTTTATTTATTGACTCAGATGCTCCATTACTATGAGAATAATAGTTAGATGAAAACTTGAAAATATTGATGTTTTCATATGCCCATTATGTCATATCTATGGATATGATTAATAATACATTATCACATGATAAAGAGACTAGAGTCACAAATCTAGTGCATATGTTTTCATCTAAAAACTTGATCACTTTCGTTATTCTACATGGTTTGTTGGCTACTACCTCAGTCTACCTAGTGTAATAATTGATAGCTATCAAAACATACTTATGACCTTCTGATGAGTTGGGGTTGATTACCCCTACTAATTCTAATCCCCATTGGGTAAAGGGTTTATCAATCATGACTGTTTGTAAAGGCATTACTACCTTTACCTCCTTTGTGTTGAAGATCTAGCATGAATGGTATTCCTTTACATGATTATGAGAATATTTGAAGATGGTGGGCCAATAATATCCATCTTTGAGGATATTGTGAGCTATTTTTCATATTGATGGATGCCTAATTCCCAACTTCTCATGGAAAGTGCTCATTACCTCAATAACTTCTTTCTTGTAAACACAACTAAGGTACACACATTCAAAGTTCTTTTAGTATAGGATTCCATTTATGATTAGGTAGTAAGCTAATTTGAGCCTTAAATCTCTTCTCTATTCTTTGTTTGTCCTATATGACAAGTGTCATTGATCAATAAATTAATGACAGGATCATACCAGTCATTAGGTTAAAAATATGTCGATAAACCTGCATGATACTTAACTTAGGGCTGGTATTGGAAATCATTTGAGTTAGATCTTGACATATTACTAGTTTTGTATTTTTCATATCTATGTCATATTATTGAATAATGGACATCCACTTACCTCTTTACTCTCCAAGCTTATATTGGCTCAGCATTAGCTTAATGGCTAGGTATGGTAGAATGGCATCCACTTTATTCCTAAGAATGTAGTGTCTAAATTTATTGATGGCCTTAACTAATGTAAAATCTTATTTATCAATAAAATGATAATTTAACTCATCATTTTTAAAATTAGTGCTCATAAAATCAACTGGATGGTCACATCTTTCTATTTTCTAAGTTAAAATGGAAATAATAGTGTGGTCAGAGGAAAAAGAGTAGAGATAAAAATATTTTAAAAAGTCTACACTTATCAGGACTAGAGATTGACTAATTTCTCGCTTGATGTCCCTAAAGGCATTCTTTGACTCCTTATTCCATGAAACTTTAGCATATCATTCAATGGTTTGACAATTTCTATAAATCTAAAAATGAATTTTCTCACAATGTTTATTTTACAAAAAAATATTTCAATTATTTTCTACTATTGGGAGGCTCTATTTTTGATATAGCTCTACTCTTTTAGGATCAATGGATATTCCATCTTTGGTGATAACATGGTCTAACAATTTACCCTCAATGACACAAAAATACTTTTCTTAGGGTTGAGGGAAATTCTATACCTTCTGCACCTTTCAAATACCTATTTTAAATATATGAAATGGTCCTCCCGATTCATAGAAAAAATAGTTAGATCATCCATGTAAATTGTAGTGCACTTATCAATCAGGCCTTGGAAGGCATGGTCCATGGCCGTTTGAAAAGTGGTTCCTATTTTTATTAATCCAAAAGGAATTATTTTGTAAGCAAAGTCACCCCACTTAGTTATGAATGTTGTCTTCATTCTGTCTTCTTTATCTAACAACACTTGATTGTAACCTAAAAATCCATCAAGACAAGACATCATAGCTAAAAAAAAAAATGTATTACTTGGTCAAGATAGGGAAGAGGATAATTATCCTTTTCAGATGTTCTATTTAGATTTATAAAATCAATAAATAGTCTAATTTCACCATTCTTCTTCCTAACTGGTACCAAAGTGGCAACCCAAGTAGAGTGTCTATTGGGAAATACAATTCTAGCATCATATAACCTCTTGAATTATTTAAAGATCATAGGTTCTAAGATAAAATTGATAGGCCTCTACTTCTACTTGAAAGGTTTTAAATTCTCTTTAAGAGGTATAATATGGGTGATGACTCTCAAATCAAAAATCTTCAAGTCATCATAGGACCAAGATATCGCATCTTTGTATTTTATCAAGAAATCTTTGGCTCTCTTATTTTTAGAACTTGTACAAGCTATTACAACATTAAATAGATGAGGTTGATCTTGAGGTCCAAGATCAACTACACTATATTATTTTACACTCACTTTGGGAATCTTAAAATCTTTAGCTAGCTTATCTTGATCAAACAATCTTTCCAAAGCAATCATCCCCTTGGGGATTTTGTTGTCATTCAACTGAATGACTTTGCCATCAAATTTATCTTCTCCAAATGCATTTTAATCAACCTCATCAATGATCTAAGCCTCAAATGCCACTGAACTAGTCATGAAGTTCATGATACATTGGTCATCACTAAAGACCTATACATTGTTTACATTGTTAAGGACACAAGGGCAAGGTATCAGCTCAATGCTAAAGTTTGGTAAATCTTAGTTAGGCATGAGATTAGCTACAATATAGGCTAGTTCATTAGTAACTTTATTTTCCTTCATGGGTATAGAAAAAATATTGAAGGCATCAAAAGATTCCACTAGATCCCAAACTCTAAATTTGTACCTCTTGAGGTAGGATAGTTTACACTAATACTTGCTTCTTACCTAATTGGTTACTAGTTTTGAATCACCATAAACTAGTAGTTCTTTGACTTTATTTTTGATGGAAAATTGCAAACCTAAGATGAGAACCTCATATTTTGTAAGGTTATTAGTGCAAGGAAATTGTAGTCTCTAAGAGGCATGATATTTATTACCAATAGGGTTAGATAGAAAAATACCTACCCCAAACCCATATTTTCACATAGCAACATCAAAATCTAACTTCCATAATCTAGGAATAGTATGAGAAGCTTTAGGATCACATACCTTGGTAGTTTCTATAGTGAAAACTCTCAAATTATAATTAGTTATGTTAATCATTTCATTCACAACATTATATTCACTGATCATATGTTTCATTGTTGGTTCCATTTCAGCTCTAGTTTGGTTTGTAACTCCCTTCCAAGGTAACCATATATGTGAGTAGTCTATGGACATATATCCATTTATAGAAATTGTCTATTCTCTACTTAAAAGTAGTCCATATGCATCAGGGATATCTACCACTTGGATATCTATAAATTGTTGGAATTTTGGCTAAAAATATAGTTGCATGTGGATATTTAACAATTCTCCAACCACCTTGACCCTAGACTTATTTAATTGGGTGACAACCCTACCAGATTAAATGGGAGTTAAACCTAGTTACTTATAAACACCTGTAGGCATAATACTTGTTAAGGCACCAGAATCTCAAAATAATATATGTAAGTTATTACCAAACATTTTGATTTTAAGCAAGAAGGGTGGGGACTCTATTTTATCTTTGTACATAGCTATGTTTGCATTATTAATATTGGACATCTTGTTATATTTCTTGGATAAGGATTCTAGAAATAGATCTATTTGCTCAGTTATATGTGTCATTTAATGAAAATTAATATTATATTTAATTTTCATCATGTCCCCTATAATATTATAACCAATCCTATTGAAAGAATTAGAATTATAAATGTTAGGCTTAGAAGTAATTCCCTTTGGAATGGATTATTTTCTGAAGTGGTACTCGAAGGAGTACCAAAGTTTTTTGGAAGAGTAGAAATAGTCAAAGGCTACCTTTGTTATTTAATTTCTAGAGGATATGTATACTTCAACAAATTTTGGAAGGCATGAAATAATTTGGAACATCATCAAGTTCAGTGTCTTCTTAGAAGGGGAAATCAAACATTTCCAACATGAAGGTCTGGTCAATAGGCTTGGATCTAAAAGTACCTGGACTATTATATTTGTTAGATACTACCTTAAAAGTGTCCAAATATTATTGAAAGGACTTATAAGCTTTATATAACTCAATATAATCAACCTCACCATGCTTATCAGTATAATGGAATCTACAATAATTAGGTAAAGTAATGTCAATAAGATTAATATCCATAGTCTTATTTTTAGAATATGGTTCATTATTCTTACTATTGTGGAAAATATCATTATTAAGCAAATTATTGGGCCTATTAAACCTTTGGAACAATAATTTTCTACTAGAATTCTCCCCAGTGTTACCAACTTGTTTTTAAAATTGAAGGAAATCAATGCTCAATTTTTGGACCAGTTTTAAAATGGACCCATTCTCATTTTTGGGGGTTTCTGAATTATGAACGTAGTTTTTATTGGTACCAATAGTTGGTACTAAGGCTATTAGATAATTTTTTTAATATATATTGGTATCAAGGTGATTCAATAACCCCAAATTTTGGTTAGGAGCAACATGTCTTAGAGGTAATTGGTTCAGAGTTGGGAGCTAGTTGATAGCAGACACATTCTAGTTGTTATTAAGAAAGACATTCAAGGTATGAATATGTAGATTAACATTGAGAATAGATTAAGCCATTTGAATTTGAGGTTTTATTTATTAAATAATTATCACAAACTTAGCATAGGCTAAATCCAGTGTGTTTATAGGACCTATAGCCCTTTTATGAATTATGAAGTCATGGGGTGAAGAGCATCTTTGTATATTTCCAAGGCTAATGCTTTATTAAGATTATAAGGGTTAATGGTTATACTATATATATTATGGAACCTATCATTAAAATCTCTTATAGGTTCATTGGCATCCCTTTTGAGGGTGGTAAACTATTGGTATATGACACAAGGATTGATGATTTTGTCAAACTAGTTAATGTAAATGTTATTGAATTTATTCTAGGTGGTAATGTAATTGTCAAGTAGATTTAAGAACCATTAGTATGTATCATCCTTAAATTTTAAATGAAATAACCTACATGCTACATTTTCATGAGTGACATTTAGCAATCTTAATGTAGCTTTGAAGGATTTAACATGTTTTTTTGCTATCATAATACCATTAGGACTAAAATTTGGAAAATATTTTTTTAGATTATAAGGAAGCTCATGAACCACACCTTGAACATTGATATGAGATATTCCTAACCAAGCCATACCTTGATCAATTTTTAATGCAAGAGTAACTTGGAGTAGTAAAGTTGGTAAAGACTTTGAACATCTATGTCTACCTTTGTCTCGCCTGACTTTCCTGTGGATATCTAGTTCCAACAAAGGTTCTCTTGTTTTTGAATGTAATCTTGTCTAGATTATTAGTAATTCCATCTTGAGGGATTTATATCCTATTTGAAATATAATTTTTCAAATCAACCTTTATGAGAAACATGGATTAGACTTTTACATTAAGTAAATTTTGCAAAGATCCATGTAAATAACAACAAGGACATCAACACTTAACTAAGTTAGCTTAAAGATGTGTCCAATTATATAACTATGATCTATCTTTACAAATCCAAGCTCAAATAAACTTATATTAATAAAATCTATACCAATATTTGAGAAAAACAAGTTATTCTAACCTCAAATACTTAGGATCTTTATATCTCAAGTTACTTTTACTAGAAATAAACATCTATCCTCAAATATTTTGGATATTTTTCTAATAGAAACAAAAATATGGGTTAAAAACCATGAATATCAATTATATTTACACTTTTAAAAAAATAACTATGTAAATGTGTAAAGATAACACCAATCCTTGGTAAAAAATACACCAAAGTTAGTAAAGATATTATAAATTCATAAAGAGTCCCTCTTTCTAGCACTAGTGGAGGCTTGTTATTGTTGATTCCTCTACATGTAAAATTGGTGCTCTTATTGTCTAGATAATACTTCTCATTTTATAATTAATGGAATTCAAAGCATGAGTAGCAAGTTATGGTAATCTGGTTACCTATGGTGAAATAAGGGTAGACTAATAAATTGTTCCATAATATTTATATTAATTGGTGGTTGGGAGCCACTGTGGCCAATCTAAGTGAAATTAAAAATATCTATGCTATTATTAGTGATTTTGTGATCAAGTTTTAAACTAACGACTAATCTAAATGAATATTGACAATGGAATTTAAACTAGGGTGATTTGGTTCTAAAAAAGGATAAAAAAGAAGAGTAGGGTAGAAAGAAGGTGTTCTAATTTTTAGTCTAGATGTTATGACAAAGCTTAGATTTCATCAAGACATACATTTTAAACAATACATGACATGAATTATATATATCCAAGATCTAACCATGTATCAAGCAATTGTCTAAGGAAAGGATGGAATAATGCAAATAAGAAATTAGATTCAATTTAAAAATTTACTTCACAAGTAAATTTCATTAGCACATCTACAAGGGAAGTAAGTGAAATGAGATGAACCTAAAATATTTCAATTAACCTATCATAATCACAAGTTAACAACTCTACATTCATATATGCACATCAAGAATCCATGAAAACCATTCAAATTTGAGCATCTAAATAAATAGTTGAGAAAGCAGCCATACTAGCAAACACAAACAAATATTGGACAATATTTTTAGAATTCCTTTCTTATATTAATTTCTCAAATTTTACACAAATAATTTTTCTCAAAACTTTATCCCTTTAAAAAATTGTAATAATACCTTTTATAAGATGCTAAGGTAGTGCACTGATTAGTCATTAGATTATACATCTATAAAGGTAAGGACAACTATCATTTTTACAAAGTTCTAAAATACGTTTCTCTTTCCAAAGTGGACTGACCTATATGCAGATGTGCTAGTAAAATTACACATGCCTTTACAAAATAATAGTATTCTTTTAAATATTACAAAGTTTCTTAACAAGGTAGAGTATTATTAGCTATCTAGGTGGGATCTATGTTGAAGAACTACCCTATTATTCTTGAAGAATATTCATGGCTTTATGATGTTGGTCATCAACAAAATTTTAGTTGATACATGGTTCTAAGAGGTACTCATCTTCTTGGTAAACCAAGTAATTAAAATCTCTATCATTCCTTAAAATTGCCTCCTTGATACTCCTTACCTCAGCTATTTTCTCTTCTATAGTTAGGATCATGCCCATGACCCTACTATTGTCACTCCCATATTGGCTCTAACTCTTGCTCTTGACCTCTTGCATAACCAAGGTGACCATGTGTTTTTACTAATTATCTCCAAGATGTCTATGTATCTAAGTGTGGTAGGCTCAATAATCATTATACCAAAAAGCTATTCAATCCTACCTATCAACTCTTCATCATCCCTTAGGATCCTTTCTAAGTACTTTAACCATGTAATTATACCTTGAATATTGTCAACAATTATTCCCATTTACATTCAAATGGTCTAGGTTGATGTTCTTGAAGTGAGGAATTTGGTCCTCCACCAATATGATGATTAGTTCCTTCATTTTGTCTCTTGAACCCTACTAGTGGGATAATAAACCCTTGGCTACTTCATCCTGGTGAGCTAATGGGTTATGCCTTATCTTCATTTCTTTCAAGGATTTAAACATGTCATAAAAATATTATTCAAACATCTTTATCATTTCTTCAAGCACTGATAAGATAGCTTATGTCTCAATATTTTATTTTTACTTCTATAGGTTTTCTATCTTTTGATATAGGATTTTGATGCCTAATTTTAGTTGGCTAAATGGGCATCAACTAGTCCAACTATGTCTAACTCATAGATTGGGTGTTCACTAGGTGCCTGATCCCCCATTGGATTTAATCCCATAAAATGTTGAACTCTATGAAATATGAAATCTTCACTCCTAACCATGGTCTTCTTCATTGTTACTCTCTTTAGGCCTACTATCTCTAGATTAATTTGCACATTTACTAATGACTCTATGATATTTGGAGGTTCTAATAAATCCATTTATGTGCTACTTGAGGCTCCAAGTTTTATATTTGAGTGTTACTTAACCTCCCAAGGGTAGTCATTCTTATTTCTACCTCCTTTATCATTAAAGCCACTATCTGTGGCTTTAACTCATCATGAACATTGATGTTGACTACACTAGTCATGGCCCATGAATGTTGTAAGGTTCATATATTTTGCATCTTCACATAAATAGACCATTCAAGGATGATTAGACCATGAATGGGGTTTTCATCACTAAATAAGTTAGCTTCACTCAAAGGATGAGTGAAGGTTAACTTGTGCTTCTTGTTTCCAACTGGGACCAATGCTAACTCAACCTTCCTTTTTAGTAGGGGTGTAATTGGAAATAGGTCCAAGGCTATTCCTTTCCCCTTTTATTATTCTAATTCTTTGACTTGGACTTAGGGATCCTCAATCTGTTCTCCTTCTTCATATGATCCATATTCCTTAGCAAACACTTTAAGTGAATCCTCCACTATCTCCCTAAGACCTAGTGTAATCATGTCAAGGAACTCAATTGGGGACTCTGACCTTTCAAGTTGGACTGAAGATGATGCCCCCTCACTAGGTATTTCTTCAAATTTCTCTTTCTCAAGTACTTATGAAAATAATTCTAGAGTTTATCATGGTTATATTTGTGGTTGTTCTAGAGGGGGCCTCGAAGAAGGTTTAGGAAATAAGTGGTATTGTAGAGGTCCCATTTGCCATATTGACCATGGAATTTTTCATCTCTATTCATCTTGGTCTTAATAATAATTTTATGCATATTTAACTTGGCTAATACTTATTTGAAACTGGTGGCCTTGATACATATTGTGTCATGAACACCAAGCTTATGTTCATGGGGATAGATTGTTGTTTCTGATTTGAGATGTTTGATGACCCTATCATAATGGTCCCATTGCCTTAGATCATCCAACTATAAGTTGAAGGATTATCTATGTTAGAAGATGAAATGTACATGCTCCTAATTCTATATTATAGTCTTATTAATGGTCAAAGGGAAATTTTAAAAGGAGTCCTTTTCTTTTATTCTTGAACACACCATCTATACCATTAAATAGTTGATATGTAATCTCCTACTCTACCAATTTGGTAGGCATATGAACTAGTAATTTGAGGGGTTGAACCAAGGTCCCTTTTATCGTTATGGATGTGTAATGTTGATATAACTAGATGTATCCAATAAACTCCACATACTTCTTAACTAGAGGGGTGAATCTACCCCTGGGGATCTAGATAATAACTTCTACCAGAGTTGGATATACATAAGCATAAATAAATTATACATTGTGTCTATATTTGAATATGTGTAATTTGGAATAGTGATGGGAAACATTGTATCTTCCATTAGGTGACCAATTATTTATGTAAAGAATCTTGGTGGTGGCTAATAGGGCATTAAGAATATAGGATATCATGAAGAAGTGGCTATTGGTTTTCTTATTCATGGTTGATAATTTTTGTTTCAAATGAATGTTGATCATCTCACCCAATGGGGGAGTGAGTCCATTATCTACCATGAAGTATGCATATGGTAACCATATATTTATCAATATGTGTGGTGGAATGGGATCTAAATAATCTATTCAATAAGGTCATGATTACTCTAATCACTTACCTAAATTGAATGATTGGGATATTCTTAATGGGGTCTTGGATTACATGGGTTTTAGTGATTAGCCATGGGGTAAGGGAAACATTAAAGTCATTCTTACTAGTCCATTCTCTAATTATAGGCAAGTCAACTTGGGGCTTGCATAGATTATAGTATCTTTCAAATGCAAAAGGGGAAATATATCCTACTTTTTTAAAAGTATGTTCATGAACTATCTAATCATGAGAACTTTTACAGTCTATGAGAATGGGGGCAATAACATTAATATAGTTCAATGCCTCAAGTTTTGTAGTAACATAATAAAGACTAGTCATCTGGATGGAGACTAGGTCATTTTACCTCTAGAGGATTGAGGCATTATGTTTCTCTTCCCTTGTGATGGATTACATCTCTTCAATAGTCCAAAAAAGCTCAGACCAATTTTTGTTTCCTATGTTTAATACTACATCATCAAATTTAGTATCCTTGAATACTCTTCCCTCATTATTTGAAGCTAAATACAACTCTGTGTCATCCTTTTTTTCCTACCTTAGAGTTACCATGACTATGAAACTTGAAAATGGCTCACTAATAGTCTTCAAGTAACCTTTGGATTAGTTTTCTCTTTCTCAAATAACAATTGGACTCTTTTTGGCTTGACTATGATTGATTAGAGTTTAAATTAGGGCTTATTGTGGCTTTAATGGTAATGGCAGCTTGGAATTAGGAAAATTCATGTCTTGTATTTGATTTAGACCCCTAAATTTATACCTTTGCCTTTTTAAGCCCACAAAATATTTGATTCTGTTATTTTTTGCATGTATGGTGCCTAGGTGGTGCCCATTTGGAAACTTTCATATAATTTTTCATAAATGCTTTACATTGACTAGCCATTGTCCTCTCAAGTCCTTCTTTTGCTTCATGTTGTCAAATTTTTTTTATGGATAAATGTGGACCATTTATCATGCTATTGAGGCTTGCATGATATTTGCCTTTGTATCAAGCCCCATAGTTGTGCCACCTGGCACCTTTGTGGGCCTTGTGGGATCTATATTCATTAGCGAATGTGCACTTGCCATGTGTTAGTTCGATGGGCCTTTAGGGTCTCATTGAATAGTCTCTTTTGATTGTGCTCTATTTGATCATTTGGTCCTACTTAAATGTAGACCATTGATTATTATCTGAGTATATGCATGTCATTAGTCTGATGGATTAAAATATTAGGACTCATAGAGTCTTCTTCGCTCTATTTGATCATCCTCCATGATGTAATGAGAGCCATCGATCTTGTAAAGAGGTATGATGCTTAGGTTAGGGCTCAGGTTAATATAGGAAATTAAGCTAAAGTTTAAAGACTAAGGTCTCATTTGTGTTAATAAATATGATCAAGGCCTTAAAACTAAGATTTTTTAGGTTGAGTATCTAACATAGAGGACCACAGGATGTTAAAAATGGAACCAATTTGGGAACATAAAGGACTCTACAAACATAAATGTTATAACTTTTAAAATAAAGTGAATAAAAGGGGGGAAATATAAAGGGACCAAACATTATTGTTTTAGGCTAAGGTTTGGTTGTGTTAACAAACATAACCAAACTTTAATATAAAAATTAGGCTTAAGTCTAAAGCAAGTTTAAAAATTTTCCTACCAAATTTGCTTCTACCATATTTAAATTTGAACCAAGGGTCTAAGCTAGGGTTTTTTAAGGAGGTATTTTGAACATGAATCCAACAGTTAGTTCTCATAAACCAAAGGCTAGTAAAATCCTAAATGAGGATAAAACTTTGAAAATCCTAGCATGATCCATTAATAAGAGATCTATAAAACATGTAAATTAAGACATTAGGGCCAACTGTTATCAACATTAGGCAAGGTTAAAGTAAAACCATGAATAAAAGGGTCAATTTATTAGGCATGGATGATCTTCAAATTCTAATAATTCATAGAATATCAATATTTTAGTGTTAAGGTTCAAAGTATTCACAAGGGTCCCTATTTTTTAGAAATAAGGGTATGTTGACCTCAACACGATGTCACTGGATCTAAGTAAGGATCAGGTGTGGGAATTGATATTTTTGATCCACAAGGTAAGAAAATTCCTGGTAGCATATAGGTTGAAATTTCCATCCACCAAAAATAAAGCTACACTTAAGAATAATGTCAACCAAATATTAAAATTTGGTAACTCAGAGTTGGTGTTCAATCAAGTTAACAATAAATACCAATGTAAGTTGTCCTATTTGAAGAGATATAAGCATAGAGCATGGAACCTAGGTAAAATATTTGAATCTTTCAGCATAGTATAACTTCCCAAAGAGTAAAATCAAACTATTGATTCATTATCTACTGTTACTACTAATCTGGAACCACTAAAAGAATCTAAGGTAAAAAAATTCTTAATTAAATTTGTACCTTTCCCCTCTATTTTAGATAATGTATACAATTTCTAGGTCTTTAATTATGACCAATAGATTTTTATGTTTTTAACCAATTTAGGGGAATTTAAATCCCAAATCATTGATGACAAGGATACTAATCACCTCTATTAAAAGGAATAATATAAAGAGGGCATTCTTCATCTCAAAGAGAATTGAATTACAAATAGCTTGGTCTCCTTGGAGAGACCATTTGACATAGATACTTAGGAACAATAGTGAAGATGGACAAAATTCAATGAGTTGGATTTCAAAAGAGAACATCTGAGAGATGAGTGCAACTTATGTTATGTTAATATTTGTCTCAACTATACCCCAGAAGAGGGACAATGAGTGAAGGATATAATCTATCAATATAGAGATGGTATTTCCTAGACGTATGCAGATCTAAAATTTTATGACCCTTAGGTCATCACTCAAATGATTCCATTAAATATATATTATAAACCATTTATATAGAGGTAGATACTAGTCAATTCTATTATGGATCCTCTCATTTAGAGAGAAGTAGAGAAGTTTTTTAATGTAAAAATCATCTTCCCTGTCTCACATTCTACTTGGGTGGCTAATTTGGTCCCAATAAGAAATAAGAATGGTGAGATCATATTATGTGTCAATTTTAGAAACCTAAATAAGGCTTCTAAAAAGGAAAATCATCCTCTGCCTTCTCTAGATAAGGTGATACAAATAGTAAATGGTTCTAAAATGATGTCCTTCTTGGATGGATTTTTAGGCTATAATCAAGTATTGGTGCAATTTGAGGATAGAATGAAGATGGTAATCAATATGAAGTGGGGAGTTTATGCATATAAGAGGATTCTATTTGGCCTAATAAACATAAGAGAGACCTTTTAATATGCCATGGATCAGACTTTCAAAGGATTGATAGTAAAATGCATAATCATTTATATGGATGATCTTATGGTATTTTAAAATTATCAAAAAAAACACATAAAACACCTATAGTGAATATTTGAAAGATGTAAAAGGTTCAATATTTCATTAAACCCATATAAGAGTATATTTACAGTGACTGAATGTAATATTTTAGGGAACTTCATCACCAAGGATGGGATTACCATTGATTTAGATAGAGTTTAGGCAATTTAAAAAATTTAGCCACCAAATAGAAAGAAAGATCTTAAATCATTCTTAAAAAAGATTAACTTCATAACGAAGTTAATCTTAGGGTTTTCAAATATCGTTATACCTTTGAATGCTATGCTAAAAAAGGACACCAAAATAGAATGGGTAGTTGAATCTTGAAATTCCTTCTAAGACAATCAAGATGTAATAACATAAGCTCTAATATTGATTAGTCTAGATTTTAAAGAATATTTCTATTTATACTCATTTTCTTCAAAGCATATGATTGTTATTTTCATCATGAAAAAGAATGATGAGATCGAGCATCTAATCACATTTATGAGCATGAATATGAAAGATGTATAAATTAAGTACTCTATGATTGAAAAATAATTTTTTCCCTTGTTAAAGTAGTGAAAAAGTTTCAGCACTACATCTTGAGGAATAAATTCATTACCATCATGCTTGATCTTGATGTCAGGTTTACCCTATCATAGAATGATCTAGGAGAATGATGAGGCAAATGGATGGCCAAGATGTAAGAATACAACATAGATATCAAACCTACAAATATAATTCAAGGGTAAGTAGTTACTCAACATATGATTGAATCAAATCCATGCATCACAATTGAAGAGGTTGTGAAGCTCAAATATCTAAATGAAAATGGTATAATGATATAATACAATATTTACTTGTAGGAATTTGTTCCCTAGAGCTCAATAGAGAGAGATGAATAGATTTGAGACTCAAAGATACTCATTACATGATTAAGAATGGAGTCCCATATAAAATAAATTATGAAGGTTTATATCTTATGTGTGTATCTTTAGAATAAGCTAAAGAAATATATAAGATCTTACATCAAAAAATAGGTAATGGTCATCCTTATGGGAATACCATAGCCCATATGATCTTAAGAATGGGATATTATTGGCCAAAAATTTTCAAAGATGCTCATTCTCATGTGAGAACATGCCATGAATGTTAAGCTTTAGCCAAGAGAGAAGTACACACAGCAATGCCTTTATAGCTAGTTATTGAAGGAAGGTCATTTGCCCAGTGGGGTTTCAAATGTATTGGTTTTATCAACACAAATTCCTTAGTGGGCCATAAATTCATACTTATTGCTAAAAAATATTGCACTAAATGGACCAAAGACATAACCACAAAGAATTGCAGAGCACAAGATGTGATTTGATTCTTAGAGGAACATATAACAACTAAATTTAGCATGCAAATTTCTCTGGTTTGTGATAATGGAATGACTTTTATATCAAGATAATTTATTGAGTGGGCAAACAAAAACCAAATTATTACTAGGTTAACTTCTAACCATTACCCTCAGGGAAATGGATTAACAGAATCAATGAATAAAAATATGATCGATGTAATTAATAAATCAACTAGAGATAAGCTAGGGACAGGTACAATTTATTGAATTATTCTGTTTGGGTAGACTATACTAGACACAATCAATCCCTTAAAGCTTTACCTTACCTATTGGCATATGGACACAAGCCTATGTTCCTAATTATGTTGAAGTTACCCATTTATTAGTTCATGTAGGACTACATGAAATTGACTGATAAAGCAATATCAAATTTGATAAACATAATATAAATGGAAGATTCAAGGAATGATGCCTTATACAAATTCAAAAAACACTAAGATGTGGTCAAGAGATGGTTTAACAAGAGAAGGAAGGTTAAAGCATTCAAGATTTCAGATCTAGTGCTACTTTGGGATGAAGCCCATGAGAAGAAAGGACAACATGATAAGTTTTACCCACTATGGATTCGACCATACCAAATTTTAGAGATCATGAGAAATAATACATTTCATTTGAAGGACCTCCAAAGAAATGTGCTTACATATCCAATCAAAGGATTGTTCTTAAAACACTACTTTAGGGTTGTACCATCTACTGATGTTATTGAGTAATGAGAGACAAATGAATGTAGTTGTAGGATTAGATTTAATTTATTAATTTCTTAAATTGGGTCCTTGATTTCATAGATTAGTTTCCTACTTTCTAGATTAATCTTTCATTCTTTCAGTATTTTACTTTCATTGATTATATTTCATGTTTAATAGATTAAATTTTAGTGCTTTCTTAGATTAGTTATTATTTACTTTCTATGATGATCAAAATTATGTTTTCTCTAAATATAAATAAGTTAAAATCCAAATAAACTAATCTTATGACTTGTGGAAAAGGGAAAAATTAAAATCTTGACACTTTGGGACTGGTTTATAGATTAGGTGTATTTCTATGACTTTGAGTCTTTAGGATGAAGGTAGGTAATCATGAATTATTATGAATGGTGTCACAATTAAATACTTTTACCAGGCATATGGAAGGTGCTCTTATAGTACTTAATAAAAATTTAGAAAAATAATCCTTTTTATTGGATCAAACACACTTATCACATTAAATACATGTTGAAAGTGATAATTATGGGTATAAGTGTGGCTAGCAGGGATGTTCTAGTAATGATTTTTTTTATAATTATACTAGATCACTAGGGTTTAGATCTTCTCTTTTTCATTCAAGAAAAATATAAAAATGAAATAAAATAGAAAGTCTCATATGATGAAATAAGGTCAATGTACCATGCATCATGATCAAAAGAAAATAATGGAATGAGAAGAGAAGGAGCCCAAGGTATCTCTATCAAGGCTATGGATGCCTGGTTGGTAGCATATAAATTCTTGAGATTCCCTTATTTTTGAGATTTATTAGATACTAGAATAAACCCTACATCCCAATAAAATATTTTGAAAAACTCATCATAATAGGGGTTAAATAAATTACACATTTGACACACACATATCCAAGAAATTAGAAGGCAAGTATGTTGTGTGAATTAACTTAGGAGTCTCTTTCATTTTTATGATTTAAGTATTCTTATATGTCACACTTAATTATTTATTTAGGATTAGAAAAATAAATTTCTAGGTTCTTGAATACCTAGAAGTATTCCCCCTATAAGTCACTATTTCTTGTACCTAACAAACCCCCTTCTCCCATAAGGAAATGAGGACCCAATTTTTTCATAATATTGTCTTGATTTAGTCCCCCCTCTTCTATATGTTTATCCAAATTATAGGAAAAGATCATGTTTTGTCATTTTATACATTGGAAAGATGTCATTGGTATTGCATTTCCATAGACTAAATCTTTTGTTCTATCAGGTTTGTTACTTTGAGCTAATTTATTGCAAACTTATGTTTTTGGGATTTTATCTTCAAAATTTTTGTTTCACATGAATTAGTATTTGTTTTTATTATTTTAATAATTTTTCCCAATAGAATTTTATTTTCACAACATTTTCCCCGTAACAATTTTACCAAAACAATTTTCCCAAATTAGACTTATTCTTGTAGACAATCTTGTTGATACACTTTTCCTTATAGAATTTCCCTTCACCCCTTTAAACCTACCCTTTGGGATTTGTGTAACTTATACTTTTAAATTTTTAAGATTTCCCTTTATCCATTATAAAGTATATCCTTTGGGACTCTTTTCATGGATGAATTCCCTATGAATTAGATGCTTTAGATTGTTTCCAGATTGAAATTACCCTTTGGGACTTTTGAAATGCCCTTCGAACTTCTATCCAACTTTGTGCAACATGTCCTTAAATATTTTTGTTGTGACCATTTTGCTTGATATAATCCCTTTGGACCATTTTCAATTTCCCTTTGACTCCCTTACACATTTATTTTGGGACTCACATACCTTTACCTTTTTGAACCTTTCCTTTAAACATTTCATCTAAGACACTTTCCCCAAGCCAATTGAATTCATTTAGACATTTTGTTTAAGATAATTAGGTATTTGATATAATTATTGTGAAAATTTTGTCTAAAAAATTCCCTTGATGGAATCCCTTTGGGACTTTTGAAATGACCCTTTGCCTTTGACTTACCTTGCAAAAGTTTTGTCAATGGCATATATTCCTTCAGAGTTTTTAAACATAACCTTTGACCTTTTGAAAGTTCCCATTGGGAATTTTGTGGTTAACCTTTACAAATTTTATAAGGACCCTTCATAATAAAAATATACCCTAAGAATTAGACCCTTTGGGCATTTTTCCATGAATTAGACCACTCATCCCTTTTGAATATACCCTTGGAAACTTTTGTCTCGAGTATTTTTCCCCATGAGCCTATCGTTCAGGAATTGTTTTTCCCCTAGGAAATTTCCTTTAGAATTTATGTCTTAGAAATTTTTTATGATGAAAAAATCTCAAAATAAATCCCCCAAGGGTATATTCCATTAAAAATTTATAAATTAGCCATTCAGACATTTTGAAAATGACCCTTCAACCCTTTTAAAAGTGACCGCTTACCCTTCAAAACTTTATCCCATGCCCTTTTTTCCCTATGGCCAATTCCTTCAAGGATTTTTTCTTGGGCCTTTTAACCTTCATCCAGTTCCTTTGAACATTTTGCCGAACATGCCCTTAGACCCTTTTGAAACCATTCCTTCAAGATTTCATTTAGACATTTGTTCTGAAACAATTCCCCTGATGGAATTCCTTTAGGCTTTGTGTCTTGGACATTTTATCTAATGAAAATAACCCTTTAAGAGAATTATTGAAAACATTTTGTTTGAAAAAAATCTCGAAAATAGAAGTACTAAAACAATTTTCACAAAAAAATCACAAAATAATTCTCTAACAACAATTGTCTTAAGACCAATACCGTATTTCCAAGTGGCATCCTTGCTTATGGAGCATTTTTATTATGTTTTGAGATTAATTTAAGATTTTAGCCCAGGTCCAAATCATATTTTACTAATCCTAAGACATTAGACAAGAATATTCATGCATTGTCCTTTATACTTGTTTCCCAAAGTATTATGTTAATTCATTTTGTGTTTATGTTTGTAGGAAGAGGGAGTCCTGAGGAAATGAAATGTGTATAATTTATGAGATTAAATTTGATAGTCACATAGACATCATTCATGGTCACGAGGATATCATTTGACATTCATACAAATGTAAAATTTAAATTTGGAAATATTCAAACTTATGAGATTAAATTTGATATTCACCTAAACATCATTAATGATCATAAGGACATCATTTTATGGTTATGTGAACATCAAATTTAACCTCATAAATTAGTTTTTTAGATTTAAATAAAGATCCTATGATGTGCATCTGATTGGATCCATTAGATAGAATGATGTGAGAGTGAGTTGAAATGTCAAATATATATGAGAGTGACAAGTGTCACCATAATGGGAGAATAGTGCATAGATCTAATGACCCGCATGAAGAAGCATGGAACCCAATACACAGATCCAACAAACCATGTTAAACTAGTATATAAAGATTGATGATGTAAGATCAACATAGAATTTTCAAAGGTCCCAGAACCAATGAAGAGCTACCAAGTGGCACACTCATATTCCATCATGTAAAGGATCAATGCCACAAGTCCTAAATGGACTTTTCAAATATCCCAAACTCAATCAAGTGTAGACATGTGTCATATTTTGAAAGCTAGTAGTGCATTATGGATAAAATATGTAAATTTTTAAAAATTTGAGCTATATTTATCAATAGACATCAGATCTCATATTTAAGATATATTATGAACACACATGACTTAATCTAAATGGAAAATATAAAAGTGAAGATCTAAATTCTATAAAAATCATAGGTCAGCATGAAATGCATAGTTCACATTAGTCATGGCTAATTGTAGTGCCATTGTTTCTAAAAACATGGGTAAAGTGATTTTGGTCCTTCATGCATATGTCAAAGTTCTATTTGAAGGCATCTAATTTGAAAGATCAACATGTTATTCTCACAACCTATAAAAGAAGGCATTTGTAGTTTTCATAAATGGTGCATATTCTAAAGTTTGCATATAGTTCAAGCTATAATTGTAAAAAAATGCCTCTAAATTTATAAACATGCATGTATTACATAGCTTTGGAAAAGGCTATTTTAAATGGATAACTGTAAATAGCTACTTATATGATTTTAGACCATAGTTAGAACTCATGTTCTAACTATCACATGTAACGACCTTACATGAACTTAAAGGATGAGGTGAACCCTTCCCCAAGTCTATATAAACAATTGTAATCCAACTTGGATTTTTCAAAGAATTTTTAAATACAATATAAACATTAGTTTTGATCATCATTGAATGTGTTTATGTATTTTATTTCCAATTTTAGTGTAATTAGCTATTACTTTCATTGGTTTTATGTTTCACTAATATTTAGTGTACAAAAGCTGTGAGTGGATTCTTGGTTATTTTGATTGATATACTTATCTATAGATGTGCAATATCTATTGAAATATTAGTAAATATATTAGCTAATATAGTGAAGTTCAAATTGATTCATAATTTTGATTGTGCATGAGTGCTTTCTTGGATGTAATTTTTTATGTGTGTGAAACAACTACCTTAGATACTTCACTTGACCAATCCATAATATTTTGATTAAGGGTGTGAAATAGTTTTCATAAAAGGATCAACCTTTATTTGAGGCTTGTTAATTTTTTTCATATTTATCTCCTTAGACTTCTTATCCATGTCTGATTATGTGTGTGTAATTATTTCTAGAAATAAGCACAGGTTATAAGAGCACTTGTCCTTTTAGAAACTAGTCAGGGGAGTAGTTCCTAAAAACCATAGAATTTTTCTTTTGTAACTTACCTTTCCCTCCTTTTTTAATTTCGTTTTGAGATTTACCCACTTTATATTATAATTCAGCTACCCATCCAAGAAAAAATATTCGAAACATCACCACATTTATAGAAAATAAGATGAAAATTTATAGGTTACTATTAAAGTTTTGATCATCATAACAATGGGCTTAAAGAATTTAATGGACTGTAAGCAACATGAGGATTAAGTAGTTGATCAAGAAATTCTTAATGAATTAAGAGACTTAGAGAATATTTTATAGAGGAAGGTAAATCTATGTAATAGGTCACAATGATCAGATAGACTCCATTAAAGTCAGAAACATTCAACAAAAGGAGACTCACCTATCATACACAATCAAGGGACATAGAAAACCTACATGTAGGCATATCCTTTAAAAAGGAAGGTAATCATTGAACCCTACATAGAAGTGGCTACTGAGAGAATCTAAATAGAATTTTTGAATTATATTTCAAGGCTCTCATCCAAAACTTAACACTTTAGTCTCTTGAAACAAGGAAGAAACTTGATAGGCTAATTAGACCATTAGGCCTAAACAAGTAGGTAGGGTCTTGAGTAGAGGAGTGAAAGTAGAAGAAAACAATGCAAGGAGATAAGGAATAAAGGTAAAAAAAATGTATCCTAATTGTTTTCTAAATTTCCTTAGTTTTTCCCATTTAAATAATTTATTCCTTGGAAACAACAAGAGCCTAATGGCTTAAATAGGCCAGTAGGCCTAAATAGGCATGCATGAACCTAGGTATTAAAATTTGAGGATTTTACATTATTAGGGGATATTATGAGGATAGAGGACAATTATAAGGTATGTGTACATAAGAATGGTCATATTCCTCATGTGAATATATTCATAACAATCTAAAATGCTATGAAGGATGGATTTCATTCTCACAACTCAGATAGACCTAGTTGTCACCTCTTGACTTATTTCCCAACCTGTAGAGTACCCAAAAAAGAGTTAAAGAAAGTTTGAACCTTACATAAAGATGAAGTAGAAGGGTTAAAATTAATCTCTTGACTTATTTCCTAAAAATTCTTATCATTCATTGATTACCCTAATCCTTTAAAGGAAACAAGAGACTAATGGCTTAAATAGGCCTATTAGGCCTAAATAGGCTTGTGCATAGAAATTAGAGACTTATACACATTTTGGAAGTGTATTAGGATGGTAAACTCCATAATATGGAGTATTAAAATTCCAAAAATTAAATATGGAGGTTAAAACTATTTTTTTTTAGATAAATACCAAGAATTAGAGCCCTAAGATCAACCTAACACACTGACTCAAGAACCCTAGGTAGATGTGTGAGGGATCTATAGGCACTTAGAGGAGTACATAGGGAAAACAAACCATGAAAACATGTTTGTATGGTTATAACATGCCCCTATTAAGTTTTATAGGTCAAACAAATTTCATTTTATTCCTCTACATGTAGACACTCAAAAACTACACATGATAGTTTTAGATGTTGAAATGCCTTAGACCCCTACCCAACCTTGAAGCTTTTTGACCACCCAGTTAACTAAACTCACTTACTAACTTAACCTTTGAGTGCCCATTTATTCAAAACATTTTTAAACCTATCTTAACCCATTTTTCTCTAGGTACTCAACCATGGATGGTTAGCCTAACCACCAATAATTAGGATGACAATCAACTATCAGGTCCTTAACCTTCCTAAAAAGCATTACCAATTATGTATACGATAAGCATGAAATATATTAGTATGTCCACCTTATGCAATACCAACAAACTACAAAGAATTGTAAATACCAAATTTATCATCCTATCTAATTAACAACTTCATCCTATAAAAAGAGAAGAGTAAGAGGTGAATAGGTATCCACATCCAAGTTATCAAATCTTCTTACACATAGGTATCCATCCTTCCTTCAGCAATGAAACAACACCAATGGAAATCTGAACCTCTATCTAAATTTCTCTTGAGGAAAAAATACTATCACTCTAGCCAAATTTCTCGAGCCTTCCACCATCAACAATATAGTAAGTCACATATAAATTTGTACTTGTTTACTTTATTTTATTTCATTTCTAACTCTCCTGACCTGATCAGACTTATCTCCTCGCTTCCCATCTCTGACCAAACCCATATTTAAATCACTACTTAACCGTTTATCTAATATCTAATTAGTTTTTTTTATCATTTCCATAAATACATAGGCAAACACCAATGGTTAACCCAATTGCTGATGGTCACCTTAACCACTGATGGTTACCCAACCACCGATGGTCAGCCTAACCACTAATGGTTCACCCAACTACTGATGGTCACTATGGTAGAAAATAATAAGTTATTTTCAGCCCATTATCCCCAACCAAACCCTAATTCATATGTTCCTACCTATTCATAGAGCCTTCCATATTTGTTTAAACCTAACCCCAACTATCTAAGCATGAGTATTGACCTATTTTTACTACATTTAGTCATTTTATTTGAACAAGAATTTTACTTTCTTATTCTTGTATGTATTTATTTTATTTTTATTGAATGAAAGTATTATTTATTTTCATTTATATCAAATTAATTTTTGTCAATAGTGGATTGACAACCTCCTAGAAAGAATACACTTTTTGGATCTAGCTCATTCTAGGTAGTCCACTCAACTATCTTGTTAACAACCCCTTTTCTAGTGTCTTTCTTATCTGTAGTTATTACTTCCAAGCCAAAGATAATTTCCAATCATCATCTATATCACACATGTAATTTTAATAGGTATTATTTTACACACCCCTTTTAATATTTTATTACTTGCTTTCAAATTAATAAATGAGTGAATTTTAATATAAACACCACACCTTGTTTCTCCTCATGGACCTCCTAGAATGCAAATTTTGAGCTCAAGGTGCAACTTTCTCCACATTGGAAATGTATGAATAAAATGCATGGGATAATTAGTAGATATTTAAGTTTTAAGGGGGTTTTATACCTCATTTTATTGTAATTTTTTTCATTTCAATCTTTAAGGGCTATGAACAATCATTAAGAGTTCATGACACTCTCAACCTACCAAAACCAGTCAAAAGAACCTGATTGAAGATACCTTGGATAATTTACATCCAAATGAATTGAAATTAACTTGGATATATCTAAAACATAATTAACTCTAAGGAGGTCCTATTCATGGGATTAGGTCATATGAATAGTTGTACAAAACCCTAAAAACTAATGTTTTTCCAAGATTTAGTGATGAAAATGGGGTACATAACTTGATGAAGATTTTTAGATCATTTAATAGGGTATTTTTAGGCATGTTTCAGAATTATATATCATAAAATTATCAAAAATTTTAATGGAAAGGCTTCTACAAGTCTAAATAAAAAGGGACATTCTGCAAATGCTAGTGAGAGCTGACCTAGTCACCTAATTGAACAAAGTTGCAGGTGTATACTACTTGTAAAATCCTAGTTACGGTATGGTATGATTGAAGGGATGTAAAATATGATGAATTATATATCACTAAGGTTATATTTATGTCTCATGTCCATCCAAATATGTAGTACTAAGAGACTAGGCCTAATTGCCTAATAGGCCTACTTGGTCAACTAAATAAGATGTTTTTTGTTGTAGAAGGGATACTAAGGAAGTAAATATAGGGTAATTAAACCATGTAAATACCTCATTAATGTGATAAATCACATGTCTCATTCTCATCATAGAGGATATGATAGTTTCTAAGCCTAGTCAATATGAATAAAGGGAAGGTGGGATACTAAATACTCCATACAGGCCTATTTACATCACATTTCTACCTTGTAACTATAATAAGGAGAATTAATTAGAAAATTTGGTGTGTTAATCCTTTTTATATGGTTAAATTTAGCCAAAAATAGCCTCCACCACTTTATCTCAATTCCTAAATGGCTCATTGAAGACCACCAACCATGAAGGCAATACATTACAGGAGTATGGGGGCTATTTTAACTATTTTTTGAGTGGATTATTGTAATTCATGACCTCTATATGTCACCTCCATTCTGATATTAACTTTTCTCACCTCCGTTTCTCCTATAAATTTAGGCTTTTAGGCTGTTGTATTAATCCCTTGGCTAGGTATGAGGAAGCTCTACCTAGATTTGTACTTTGTCACCTCGTAAGCTAGTACAAGGACTATTTTAGCTTCCTTGATACTATTTTAGTGTGTTATTATTTTTTGATTTTCATATGTGTTGGGTTCTCTCCCTTTACATGTCTTTGTCTCACCTAATTACTAGTATATGGTTCTATACAAGTCACATAGTGTGTTAGATTGATTAGTGGGTGAGCTTAGAGTGGAAGCTTGACTAGTAAGTGTCTTGAATCATACTTTCCCTTCATTACCCTCTTGTTTTGATCATCTAATATAACCTCTATGTGAAAAAATATTGATTATAAGTGCTTATGGATAGTGGTTCAGTCACATGTATTATTCATTAGTGTTGTTATTGATAAAGTGGATAAGTCATATTGGTGTATCACCTACCTTTAGATTAGGTTTCAATTTCATGCATTTATATATCCCTTTTAACCCCAAAAATTCATAGGTTTTAGTAATTTGAGCTCAATGGATGCACCAAGAGAGATAACCCTATAAACTAGAGGTTTATCCCAACTATAGGTCACCCATAGCCTTGGGATAATCCCATGTTACCCCATATTTGGAGGTAGGCTTGAAAAACCTCCTCATATGGTGTAGTTTGGAATGATAACACTCCCCATGGGGATACACTAGGATGAAATAAACATTCATCTAAAAGTTTCTCAATATGTATCTTGAGTTCACATAATTTAGGTGTGGTCATTTTATAAAGTTATTTTGATATGGGATCAATCCTTGGTATTAAATTAATCTAAAAATCAATTTCTCTTAGTGAGGTCATGCCTAGAAATACATCAGGGAAATCCTAGAGAATGAAATGGTCATCTAGATAAGCCTTCTTTGAGTCATCTAACCTATCACTTACTAAGATAGAAAATCAAGGAAAAAATTTATATATGCTTTTATTGATCTAAATCATGTAGAACATGTGAAGGTAAATGGGTATTTTGATTCTAGATATCACCATAGGAGTTAAAAGGTCATCTACACACTCAATAACCTTATCTTGGCAATCCAAATTTGATTTATGAGCCATAAACCAATCCATTCCCAAAACAACCCCATAGGTACCTAAAGGTGTAATGCACAAGTCCATAATTGTGGAAAATACACCAAGGTCTAAAACACAACCACTCACTAGTGAGATAATAGACATCTTGGATCTTGTGGCCAACTCCACTACCCAAATTTATAACTGCATAATAGCCACTATTATATAATGGTCCATAATACTAGGATAAATAAAATAATCTAAAAATATTGAGTTAAATAATAAAGTTATAGGAAATATATTAATCATACTTATATTCTCAATGACCATTGCTTGGTTATTGGCTTGGTGGTCGTCTACCGCTACATAAATCATGTATCCTCAACCCATGTCACCCACTATCTACTTGTGTATTGGGTCCTTATACCTATTGAAAAATGATGACCCAAGAGCCAAATATTGTGCATAGTGATTATGGAATTAAAACATAAAACACACTCCTCTTCATTGGTCTCTCCCTGAGGGAGCTCTATATGATATATGATCGACTGATGTTATCGATCTTGATGGCCTCATTTGTACTATTTATTATGTATGCATATGTACATTTTATTAATGATCCTAAGGTATAAAATCATCTCACCTCTATAAGTATCTCTCAAATCAATATGTATTCTATTAATAGTTATAATGGTTACTCTCTTATTGCTATTAAGGGGGTCAAGAGTTGGATTGAGCTTCTCTCTAAATTCCACTAAGTGTATGTTGTTCACCTTGTGACCTTGATTCATGCTAAGATTACATATTTTCCCAAAATTTATATCAAACATATTGAGTCTTTCCTCAAGAATCCTTAAATAAGTAGGCCTTTTAAACAATTATTTCCATGGTTATGGGAGATAAAATGTGCACTATGCTAACTAGATCCAAATTCAGGCCTTTAATAAACATATTTGCTTGGATAGTCTCATTTATCTAACCTTTCACATATCCCTTTAATTATATAAAATCAAACTCATATTGTGCCATAATATCACTCCCTTATCAAAGGTTATGATACTCATTTACCTTATTATGAACATATCAAGGGGATAGGTATCAGGATATAAAAAAATCCTCAAATAACTCCTAATTGAGAGAAGCTTGTGTCAATTTGATCTTATGTTCCTCTCCTTCCTACCACATCTTAGCTGCATCTCTAAGAAGGTGGGTTCCTAAATGAGCCTTCCCATCAGTGTAAAAATCATACATTGTGAAACATCTATGCATAATTTTTAACCAATCCACTCCTTCAAATCCATTTTGAGTATAATAAAAATTAGGAAGATGTATTCCAATGATGTCCTTAACTAAGTATCCAAGTGCAAGCCTATAAATATGTACTAATTCTCATCTCTCCTGATGTTTTCCTCAATGATGCAAATCACCCTAGTCACCCTCTAAATTGTGATGAGTAATTTAAGAAATATCTCTCTCAAATGATATTTTTACCTTTGTAAATACCATGGAGAATTCCTCTCACCCACATATTATGTTGGAAATAATCTCTCATGCAAAGACATCATGCATCTACTACATGTCAAAATGAGTTGGGATCCTATATCATTCAACCTAGTCTAATTGGGAGGTTCATGATCAAAATTTTTATTTTATTATGACACGTTTGATGTTATCCCCTCATTCTACACATCAACAAGATAGACATTAGAGTTTATATGGAAACAAGAAATCCACATAGATATTCTAAATTCCTAGAGATTCGAGTGTAGTAAGCCAAGATCTATTACCAAAATGTCATGCCCATTTTTTATTCTAAAAATAATCATGACAAAAATATTTCATAACAAAAAACCAAAACATTAATGGATTAAAATCAATCATAACACAATTTAAATTCTCATAATTACCATTATTCCATAAATGGTAAATGTTACTGATTAATAGGTTGACAACTTTATTAATTTATCCAAGCACTCAATAACTCATTTATGAGCTCATGTGAAGGGATAATAAATAATGGAATTGAAATGGTTATCAAAATTAACCTCAGCCACTACTGACATAGTCAGTCTTCACATGATCACTTTACCAAATTCCTTGGCCACTAGTCATTCCCCAAATAACCCATAGCTTCCAAACTATGTAGACTACTATCTCTATCAGGTTAGTGGGATGTTGACATATGGATGGTTCTTAGTGATTTAATTTCCCAACATTGATCATACCATCGATATTGATGACATCACTCATAGGTTAGTGGGATGATTACATGTGGATGTCTTCTAGTGATCCACTTGCCTGACATCGAGTGCACAATGGAGCCTATTAATGTCACTCTTACGTTAGTGAAATGATGGTATGTGTATGACTCCAAATGATCTAATTGTCTATCATATACAATATAATGGAGCATACTAACATCCATCCTAAGTTATTAGGATGATAAAACATGGACAACTCTTGATGATACACTTACTTGGCATTAATTGTATGATAAATCTTACTAAAGTCACTCCAAGGTTAGTAAGATGATGAATTATGGACTCATTCAACAAAATTTACACAAGTCAAAAAAGGACTTATTCAACCAACTTTCCAAATTCAAAAAATGGACTAAGGCAAAGTTGACAAATACAAATCCAAGGCATATAATGGAAAAAAACATACTAGAACCTATTGACAAAGAATTCAACCTAAGGTGAAAAGCTATAACTAAGGCCTGACAAATGGCTAAGGCACAATTTGATATAAGTGAAATGAAAAATATGAGATAATAATAAAAATCATAATACAAATGAACTCATAAATTAACTAAGGCCTAGTCAAATAAACTCATGGATGGTTATAATAATTATAACTCGGCTAAGGTAATTTAATAAGCTTGTATTGACTCCTAATGATAACCTAATATAGGTAAAGTCTAAGTTCCTTGGAAATATTATTTTAATACTAAGTCTACATTACATAAGTGATAAAACAATAAGTTTCCCAAGAAAAATACTATTTCAATGCTAAACTAGTATTCTCATTGGTTTAACCGAATATGTAAACAATTTGAGAGACTCTACTTTTCATTAAAAAAATCTAAGGTTACAAGGGATCTACTCATAATTAGGATTGATTTAAAGGATCAATAAAATGATACAAATGGTAATTTCCATTGACACTTTTCATTCCATTCTAATAAAAAAAGAGGTCAAACACCAAGCATAAGTAAGTCATACAATAAATATATCATAACTTCCTCTTTCATTAAATCTCTACAAGGGAGACCTTAGTCAAACCTAGAGGTTTCATGCCTTATTTTCATCATATATAAGTTATATAAAAAATTATTATTCATTTATTAGATAGTATTATCATGGGGATGTTTCTCAATAGATAACTATTAAACTACTAAAACATAAGGAACCTTCCACAAGACATCATTTAAACGAAAATAACATCTACATTAAGATTATATATTCAATATATATTATTATTCCTAATAACAATATCATATATATTTATTTGATTTTTACTCATATTTTTGATAAGTTTGATCCATTATATCACATAACATTTAGATCATAAAGAGAGACACAATGCTTATATGATAAGCTTCTCATTACAAAGATTTATGAAAGAGAATCAAATTATCAATAACAAAGATTAAAGGTCAAAATAGGCTAATGATTATTTACTTAAATAATAAATCATTCTCAAGGATATACATACAAAATATATGTTATTTAGTTACATCTCATTTTATCAAAGAGGTTCAATAAAAAGATAACATAAGTATTTAACCACTGCTAGGTCATTATACAAAAGACTATCTTCTATTAGAATAATACAAGCATGTTGGCTACTAATAATATATATCAAATCAAGAGATGTTATTTTTATACATAACCATGAGGAAAAAATATAGGCCTAATTTAATAATCATAAGAATAATCATTCTTTAGAAATGGTCCTCAATCTCTCCAAATAACTATGGGCCATTTGAAGGAAGGATCACTACCCAACCTTTTTTCATATCAAGTTATTACTATAGACACCCCTAAACTTAAGACTCCTAGATCTAAGAATGTTTACATTACTTAGAAAAGGCAAGGTTGGATATCTAAGTAGGGGTACTATACTCAAGGGAATTACCATGCACCCACCACACCTACATTATTATTCTTGATTTTTATGCAAGGATACTCCTAGTCCCAAATACAATTTTGACAAGCATTTGATGAACATTCAAATTAATCTAAGCATTTATAAAATACTATATTCTATAAGAATAATACCCATCGTTAAGATAATAGAAGTATTTACCCATCGTTAGGTCATTATACAAAATATTATCTTCCATAAGAATATTACTAGTAGGTTGGCTACTGTTATCATTTATCAATACAAGAGATGTCATTCATTTTATACATAAACATGAGGCACAACTCTAGACATGATTTAATAATCATACAAATAATAATTATTTAATAATGTTTCCCATTTTATCTAAGAAATTTTAGGTCATTTTAAGGAAGGCTCACCACCCAACCTTTTTTCATCATCTAGCTACTACTCTAGACACCCCCAAGATCGAGACTCCAAACTCTAAGAATGTTTACATCACTTGGAAAATGCAAGGGTGGATATCTAAGTAAGGGTAATATACTCAAGTGAATAACCATGTACCCACCAACATTCATATTCATGATTTTTACCTAAGGATACTCTTATTCATAAATACAATTTCAAAAATCATTTGATGAATAATCAAATCAATCTAAGCATTTATAAATATAGAGAATGCATAGGAAATATTTCATAGCATAAATAAGGTCTGATGTTTGATTGTATAGAAAGAGGACACCTTACTCAAATGTTTTCATCCAATATTCATAGAAGGGTTAAAAAATCTAATAACATGCCTCAACATGGGAGGAATTAAAAATCTACCACCATGACATTCATGCGAGGGTCAAACATTCTACCACCATGCCCAACATAGGAGGCTTGACATTATACCACCATGAAGTTAATGCTCATAGACAACCACCACATTATTTCATAGCATAATTTATACATGCAATCATGAAGCTGAAAAATTAATTTCAAGCAAGGAGGAACAAATCCTCACAAAGGCCCTTGACTGAGGAAAGAACTATATGTCGACTAATGCACAACCATGACAAGATAATATGAAAGGAAAAATAAACCAAGTGGTCATATTCTTCTTAAAGCCAAAGAGTCAAAGAGAGAATATAAATCTTTTCATTCAAAGGAATAATCTTTAAAACAAGTTAATATAAATCCCACCCAAGTGCTTTAAGACCTCGTGAGCAATATATTTCAGTTGTCTAAGACTCGACTCTCTAACCAATTCATCCTACTTACTTCTTATTCTATTATATATAGTTTATCCTCTTCAAAAATGGAAAAAATTTCCCCCATAAAGTGTTTTACTTATAAAAAATACATATTAAACTAAACCAACCACCCTCTACTTTACATACCATGACTCATTATAGGATGTTTCTTTCCATGTTCAATTAAGGTGCACGGTGGCTCTACAGGTTCCTAAAGTTACTTCCTATATTTTCTCACATCTTCCCACTTGATTCAAGACTGTGGAAATCAATCCCATATCTTCCAGTCAACCACTATCCATTTTATATATTAGATATAAGATCTTAAGGTCAGGAGATAATAAGTTTCACCCACCAACTTAAAGGCTAGGAACCTAAACAACACACTATGTTAAAAATAGGTGATAATGGTATCATAGACAACCAAATAACTAAGATGGGTTTAATAAAGGTTTAATGTAGGGTTGTTTAGTGATATAACCATACTTGGTTTATTCCCTTTCCTTCATTATCCCCTTCCCTATTCTTTCACACTCAATGCACACATTAAATTCCTCTAACTTAATAGCCAAAGCTATTAAATTTAATCAACAAGCACTCAATCAATATAAGATATATCCAATCATCCAAAGACTACAAGGATTAACATAGATAGATTAATATAACCTTATACACATGAAATTTATAATATATAATTTTATGAGTAATGATCCAGCATGAACTAACTCAATATATCTCATAGACATAATCAAATTCATGATTGCGATATCATATAAAGGAAATGCAAGAATTATAATTTCATGAATAAGTAATCAAAACTTGATTGATTATAGGACTTTATCATGGTTCCCAACACATGGTAAGTCTCCATTAAAATATTTTCACACCTTAGTTAGATGTGACTAACAACATAACTCCTAACTCCAACTCAGAGTAGATAAAATCTCATAGTCATCGAATGTCAAAGATGAACATTATGCAAAATGGGGTCTTACATCTATAAATTCATCTAATTTTTCCTTCCATGTCCAATCAAGGATATTAACCCAAAGTGGAGGAGGATGGAATGTTATATATAACCATTGAGTGATTTTCCTCCTTGCCATAATATTATACTTATGTACTCTTTAGAGTGATAATCTAGTGTTATACCTAGATAAAGGTTCATTTATTCACAACTCAAGGGTTAATTCATCTTGTATTCTTGTAAATAAATCAAGTCTAGGTTTACTAATTTGAACCAAATGTGTTAGATACTAGTTTTGGGCTTGAATTTGGTTTCTTATAACATGTAAGGCCACATCTAATTCTAACATTAGGGTGATCTAGTCTTCTACTGTCTGAGGTAGCTTTGTGTCTTTTTATCCTTTTCATAATATTCATGTATCTTCTTACCTATATTATCTTCATTGAATAAACGTGAAGAAAATAATTTAAGTATCACATCCCCACATATAGATTTATATTCCATTCTATATCTTAGATGATTGTATATTCATGAATAAATTAATTCACAAAGTTGGTTTTTATTTCAAGAGTACTATTCTCATAAACATTAAAGAATATGTGAGGATCACTTACTTTTGTAAGTATATTAAAATACAACAACATGAATTTGAATTTAAGCCACTACTCCTTGAGGTAGAGGGCGTATATCCTTCTGGGAGGTCTGGACTCTATCATATATATAGTTAGTTATCTTAATTATTTAACTTTTCCTTTTAAATTGGTAAATTAGTTTTCTTTGTCTTGTAATCTCATACCTTCTTAAATTTTTCTTACTTGTGTTCTTTTCTTCCAACAATTGACCATATGGGATATACTATATGAAATATAGGGATTTAATATTAACATATCCTTTCCATAGATAATTCCTCTTGACTATGCCTATCTCTTTGGGTGGAAATGAATTTAAAAGTTATTTCAATAGTTTCTTCAACTATAATCTTGCTAGTTTTGAGTTCTGGCATGGTCTGAATGATAATTTTTTTTGTTTATTTTGAAGAGTCAAGGGTTACCATAAAAATATTATAATAATTTGGATAAATTTTCTTATAATTTGAATCAACTATTAGATCATGGAATTATTCTATGGGTACTTAGTATACTATATGATATGCTACCAATACAGGTTGTGTTCATGTCATTTTAATGGGTTCTAATATGAATTTTTTTTTTTATAGTTTTCACCTATGACACCCTTTCCAATGACTCAAACCCATTATAATATTTATATATTACCCTAATTTATGCATGACATAAGTAGGGAAGATAAAAAATCCTAAATATCTTCTTTACATGGGAAAACATGGGTTTTATGATACTATGATATCACTTATCAATGTATTGATATTAAATTATTTTATATTATTATTATACCTCAGGTGTAGTCCCTAAGTGTTCATTTTATATAAATTTTCCAAACCCTAAGTTTCACAAATTATACTTTTATTATTCATTATTACTAGTATTTTGGGTGACTTCTTCTCTGGTAGCCTCCACCTTCTTATATGAGACTCCACTATTAATGTTTAAAATGATAAAGAATACAAGGGTATTATATTTTAATACATTCCATATTATTATTTACAATTTCCTCTTAAGATTAGTTTGGGGAGGAATTATTTTATTTTTATGAGACTTGAATATGAGGGCATGTCTTCTACCCTTTCTCTATAACTAATTCCTCACCCTTGTCATACAAGTTTGGGGAGGAAGAGGATAATATTATCATAATTATTCTATTAATTTATCTATTATCACATTATCTTATTATTATTTAGCTACCACATTTTCTATTTATCAATTTCCATGTTTGATTCTTATTCTTTAAATCCCAGATTCCCTTCTTATTCTTCAAGTGTCACTTGTTGCATTTCCAAGAACTTTTCCCATGATAAAATATGGATTTGATCCCTTAGTAACTTTTTAATTAAAATTTGTATTAATAAATAGTGATACAAATCCTTTATTTTGTATCCCCTTTTGGTACTCTCTTGCCATTCTTCACAATATAGTCAAAAGGAAATTCACAACATTGACGTACATAATAAGTCTAAAGTGATTGAGGAGTTTGAAATTAGTTGAATAGGGCATAGTGTATAAACCTTAATTTATTTTATATAATATATTATATATTTTATGATAAATAAAACTAATTCTTCCACCAATTGAGGTAGTGAATATTGAAATGTGACTTGGTTGGAAGACTCTAGCTATTCACTAGTTACATAAAATGTGTCTCTTACTACTACAACATTTGGTTTTTATTTGCCACAATTCCCTTGTATTTCAAATTCCAATCAAATATACAATTAGATATTTATTAACCTCAATACATAACCCCTTAATGTTACTAAACCATCCATCATGGTTTTTATAAACTCCTTAGATATATTCTCATCATATCCTACCAGTTTCTCAAAATAACTTAACCATCTTAAATCTATAAAAATGTGAACTATATCTCATCTAATTATTATAATTGTGAGGTTTTTCATCCTAATTTAATGTACATATCAACCTATTTATGCTTCGTGTCATTTATTACATAAATATAAGATTTGAATTTTATAAAATAGAATGAGAGATTTATAGTTTTGGAAATATTCATTGTGTTTTGTGTTGCTGTTGTGATGTTTGTCTAAAATTATATATTGATAATTTAATTATTCTAGTGTTGGTATATTTATTCATAGGCTAAGATGACCTAAAACTATCTTCTTTATCTAAATAAAATAAGAATTTAATAAGGTCAATCAAATTGATGTTGTGATACTTGGATGATAAGTAAAAAACAAAAATAATTCCATATATACAATACAGGGTTGTTTACAATATGAATTTTAATAGGAAAGGGTTCCAATTCTTAATATTATGGCATAAGGATGTAGATCTGACTATACCTCATAAAATATGTACTATGGTTATGCACACTATTAACTAAACTAAAGGATAGGTTATAGTTATTCTTAAAGGGATATGTGCAATGGTCAACCAAATGGGGGTCTCTACAACCTAAGGTGATTTATTACAAGTCTAAACAATCCTTTAACCACAACAACTTATTCAATGTGGATAAATCCTAAAAGAGGATACATTTATATTGATACACAAAGCAACAAACAACATATAATATATAAATTAAATAATGTGGGGATAGAATAGACATACCTTGGGGTGGACCTATCGATGTTTTAATCTTTGCCTTCGCTCAAGTGGATCTTTGAAAGATATTTTCTAGGTTGAATAAATCAAATGGTTAGATGAATACCTAAGATATCATCACCTAAGAACTCACAATGAATCTTTCTATTCAACTTCAATGACAACACAAGACAATAATCCTCAAGATAAGGTTACAAGGAGCTAACACTCCAAAATTTACTTAGGGTAGTGAAATAACAATGGATAAATGGTATATAATATGATATAAATGAAATATGACCCTTATATATACTACTCCAATACCCAAAACCGACAATTCAATCTAATTTGAAGGTATATGCCCATTTAATTTAGTTAAAATAAGGTGGCTAACATAATGGTATTGGATAGGTTGTGTTGAGGCCCATATACCCCTTCTTTTTAAAAATTGAGACCCTTGAGAAACCCTAAAGAATAAGCATGAAAACATGGCATGTTAAGATCCTTCATAGATTTTGAAGATCATCCACTTTATCAAAATCAAGCTTACTTATTTATGTTTCACTTTAATTTTATCTAACATTTATAATAAATGGTCTTCATATATTTTAGTTGTAGGTTCCATGGTGTATTTTCTTGAGAAGTTCATGTTTCAAAACCTTGGCAAAACCCTCAGTTCAAGTTTGAATATTGGTAGGAACTAAATTGGTAGGAACATTTTTAAAATATGTTTTAAGCTTATTCATGTTTTTTAACATGACTAAAACTTATCCTAAAAATTCTTGGTCCCCTTTATTATTTTCCCATTTTAAGTTCTTTTCATGCCTAACTAATAGTTATTTTGTAGGGTCCTTTTGATATTTCCTAGCTTGGTCCCTTCGATTCATAACTTAACCTAAAGGTTTTAATCCTAAAGACCCATCTTATTTATTAATATTAATGAGACCTTAGGCTTAACACCTTAATCTAAGTCTTTTATATCATTATAGGTCCTAACTTAACTACCTTGCATCTTGTAAGATCTAATGATCCTTGATTTATCATGGCATTTTATCCAATGGAGCATGAAATACCTGAGATTAGTCTTAAATAACATGCATCTTATAATATATAAAGTTCTATGATTCATCATGGGAAAAAGATCCAATGGTGTGAAGGCTTTAATAGATCTATGCCCTTAGCATTCATCCAATACTTCTCACTTCATCATGAACACTTCATTAGATGAAGCAAGGCATAGTTGAAAAGTTAAAGGATTATAAAAGGCCTACAAGATCAACATGCAGCATACTTACATTCAAGGATTAAAAGAAAAGTAGCCTACCCAACATAAATAAGCAATCATGAACAAGCTCTCAGATCATGATCTTGTAACTCTCACTTCATCACACAAACCTCATCCAATGGAGTGAATTAAGTCCAAGATCCTTGGAAACCCTACAAAGGTTCCAAGTGGCACTCTCACATTAGGTCACAAGAATTTGATGATCATGTGACCATAATTTTACACCTATAATGATGTTTTTAATGTCTACATGACCATCAAATTTAATCCCATTAAATTAAAAAGCTTTACTAGCTTAAAATTGACATTCACATTTCCATCATTCGACATCTATAAGGATGTATTTTGCATCTACAAGACTATTAAATTTAAGCTATTAAATTATTCTATTTATGATCAAAATACACTCCAAAATATTTTTATAAAACTCATGAATTTCCATGAAAACTAATGAAATCCCTTAGAAGATGTTCAAACACTGTAAATCTTTAATTTACAAATAGAGAAATGGTCTTATTGTCTAAGTATATGAAAAATAAACTTAATCTAAGTCTATAATTTAAGGTAAACATTGTATTGTGTTCAAATACCTTGAACCTTAAACAATAGCCTTATATGAAGTCTTATATTAAAAGAGTCTTGGTTACGTAGAACTTAGACCAAGTGTTTCTAACCAAAAGCTTTAGTGTGCTTTTTAATAAAATAAAACCCTATTTGAAATTAGACCATTATATAATTTTAACCCCCTTTGAGCATATTTTATAGGCTTAGTATAATATGTTAGCCCAAAAGTGTAAATTGTGTTTATTTAGCATAGCATAAACTTTAGCCTAAAATATTTGGATGTGATATCCTTTATATAAATCTAAAAAACATAGGCATAAACACTTTAGCCTAAATTTTATTTCATGTCTAATAAACAATAAATAAACCTTAGCCTAAGAGTTTTAAACCTAAGTCCCACCTAAATAATATGCTAACTTAAAGCCTGGGCATCTTTACAGATCAATGGATTGTGCTTCATTATGAAAGAATGATCCAATGACATGAAGACCCCATAGACTTTATAATGGAATCCCTAGATCCCACAAGCTCAATGTGTGGCAAGAGCACATTCAAGGTAGAATTGATAGATGATCCAATAGTTCATGATTCATATTTCTCCTTGATTTAATGGTACAAATTCACCAATGACTTTTCAAAGAAACTTAGAAGACACATAGTGGCACAACCATGAGTCTTGGTATAGAAAGGAGCCAATCACAAATAAGAACCTAAATCATTATTAGTATTTCATGAATACTCATAGGATCCTCATCTAATGGTTTCAAATAAAATAATTCATTTTAAATTCCAATGGCTAGTGCTCAAAGGCATTTATAAAAAATGCCATGAAAGGTCTAGTTCATTGCCACATAAGCACCAGACAAGTAAAAAGGACAAAATAAGAGATATTATTAGATTAGAAACATGAAATTATAAATGCAAAGGTCCAAATCAAATCCCAAGCACGTATGAGTCAAATTATAGATATAAAATACCATTAAATCTCTAGAACCCTGCATAAAATGACCCAAGCAAACTCAATTAGTTATAATTTGATCCAAAGAGAGCTTGATTATGTTTTTGAGTACTAAAGAGCTACCATAGAGACTAATTTATAATCCAAGGTAGATAAATTAGTAAGTTAAAGCCATGGTAGCCTATAAACAATACTTAAAAGAGGAGATAAAACTCTACCTGTCAATAGATAATGAAGGAAGGATCTTCAAAGACATTGAAATGGATGTTGTGGCCCTGAACTCCTTAGGCATAAAGAATTGGTCTAAACTATTCTTCACCATGGAAGAGATAAAAAAACATCACCAAATAATAGCATATAATTACCATAGTGAGTAGGAGACATTATGACATGGTCACATTCTAGATGATCAACTTTCATTATGTTGCTGCCAAAACTAAGGTAATTTATTGCATAGACATTCTTTCTCCAATTTTTTTACACTATAGAGTTGATAATGATTAGATCATCTAAGAAGGGAATTCTAAGAGGTTAGCTGACATCTCCCTTATGTCATTTGAAACATGTTACAAGCTTCAAAAACCACATGTAGACTTATCCAAAATCAAGGAGTGGACCACTATGCATGACTTGGACACCGTCCTTAGACCCTAGTTGCACCAAGGAACTTATGTCTTTAGAGACTTTGAGGGTAAGATCCCAATAGTATAGTTTATAGAGGGCATCAGGGTGATTATTACCTTATTAAATAAAGAATTAGGAGACCCATTAAACACCTATGTAAAAAAATATAGGTCCCCTATGTGTATTTCATGGTTGAATAAAATATCACCCCTCCATTTGGAGACTAGATCAATGTCTTCTTAACCACACAACTCACTGCTTTCAAAAATAAAATTACAAAGTAATTCTATATGATGTCATATTTATTATATGCCCTTATTTCCTCCATTATCTTCCCTGGCATTAAAAATTTGTCTCTTAAAAGGAGAACCACCATCTACCACCATTACTGTAAATTTTACATCTTTAAGTATAAGAACCATATGCAATTTATTTATGACTATGTCTACCCAGCCATAGTGGAGGATATTACTTTTCCCATTCCTAGAGTCTATCCACTAATCAAAAAATATGTAGATATGATGGGTGACATATGGTTCTTTCTAGATTACATAGTTATTAGGATTGAGGGAGTCATGTCCTCAGCATATAGATTGCCTATGTATGTACTGAGCAAATTAGCTGAGCAAGAAATTGATTCCCAACTCATCAATGGAGTTGATGGAATTTGTAAGTAGAAAAGGAAGGGTATTATCCATCCTTTACCTCTAATTATTGGAAGGACCATGTTGAAATATTATAAATAGGTAGAAACCATGTCCAAACATAGGGACTCATTTGGGTTTCAAGTTGATGAACTCCAAATGTAAGACTGCAAGCACATAGTAAGTGATCAATTAAAGGATAAGAAGCTTCCCAAGCCTAAGTATATGCATCAGATTGGTTTTTATGGTACCATTTACATTAATTAAAATAAATATGAAGAAGTGATGTCCAGGATCAAAGGCCACATCATCAAGCTTGAGCATAGATTAACAAAATATGATAAACTAGAAGGAGAGGCCTAGTAGATGCATCCTCTAAAGTATAAATTACTTCCTAGACCATCCAATACATCTGAATAATAACCTCAAGTGGAGAAACTATAACCTCAAGGGAAAATTATGCAAGGGCAAGATGAACAAAGCCATGGTAAGGAGAAACTAGAAGAGAGACTCAAGGAGGGACCCTCATCCTTAGCCTTATCCCAAGTAGCACCTTCCCTAGCTGAACATATATATATTATTTACTTAGAACTAGATGAGATGCTTGAGGGTGTCCTCAAGGAACATGTAGAGGCATATGGCATGGACGAATAAGGGGAATAGACTAAAGAAACTCAGGTCTAAGTAAGGGAGCCTGAGGAAGAAAATGGAAAAGAGATTGCTCTTAACATAGTCCCATTGGCCCCTAAAGAGAATAAGAAGGTAGAAATGGCATTGGTCCATATTAGAACTAAAATATCAAGATTGAGTCTCACACATCCCACTAGTGAGATAAACCTATTTAGTGATGAATTCCCCATTCATGGACCAGTCATTCCTAACTATATTGTTTATGTAAAATTACAAAATATCCCTTCTCTCTCCCATTCATGGTCCATAATAAAATATGCAAATAGTGAAGTATATGATGAAATTAAGCCATGGATTAGGGATATAATGAAGGAAGAGGAAAAATGAAGGATTATGCTCACTCTAAGACTAAAAAGCAAGAAAATGGATGCTCTAAGAGCATTAGGTAGCATAAGTGTAGAGGTCCTAGAGTCTCTAAAATTCATAGGGTCATCCACCATCATATAGTTTAATCTCAAGATAGTTGGATTGGAAAGGGTCACCACTAGGAAAGCCATGGGGGAAGCTAAGGAATTCACCTTCCAAAAGGTTGAGCCCTTTGTATGTTTAACCCCACTAGGAGGGAAACAACTTGGTGAAACTCCTATCCATGAGGAGCATGTTTAGAGGTTGATTGAAGCTCAATCAGCTCAAGCTATGGTTAGGATCCAAGGGATGAAATAAAGAATTAAAAATTTGGAAAGAGAAAAGGAAAATCTAGAAGTATAGGCCATTTTGTTAGTACTTGATGTCATGATAGATATGTTTGAGGCCTCTTTCTTTGACATGTTTAATTATTTAAGTTTATTAAAGATAAGGTAGGCTGGTCTAAGCCAAAAGACAAAGTAACCAGCAGTTAAATAATAGAATACCAAAAGGTAGAGACCCAATTAAGGGATATAATTGACATTTTTATTAGGAATAATAGTCCTAAGTTCAAAACTATTAGCTTAGATCATTTTAACACCATATTGGGAATAATAGTAGACAAGGTCGAAATTCTAAGTTATTCGACAAGGAATTTGAATAGGTTTCATGAATGATAAAGGATTGATCATTAGAATTGAGCAGATCCTAGGAAATATATTGGTAAATCCTACCAAGATCACTTCCCTTAAAATAATTGAATAAATTTAATACAAACACAGGGTCAGTTTGGTAATGTAGTCAATTAAGAGCAAGAACCAAGGCTAGTCTGGTAGAGACAAAAAAAATAATCTTGGACATGATCTTCACAATTGAGGAGAAAATTACAGAGGTAAGGAGCATAAAGGAAGTTATGGATAGGGATGGTAGAGACTTAGATGTCTTATATGATTAAGAAGTCTATCTCATGAAGCCAACTATGGACCTATAGCTCATCAAAGACCAACATCAGAAAGCAATGAAACTTATATAGAATCAACAAGGGGACCCTTCAGCAATGGGCCCACTTAACAATTAATATTCATTTTGTAAAAACATTGTAATATTTAGAATAGGAATATTATTTTTTAATACATATGCTAGTTTATTATCATATTTCCCCTAGGTCAGTATAATTATCAAAGGTAAGTATATTTTAGATCTTTCTAAGGAAGGACAATTGTCCTTATCTTTTGTACGCTTTAATTTTGTAACTGACCAATGTACTACCTTATCTTTCTATAAAAGGAAGGTATCACCATCTTGTAATGAAGGATAATTTTAGAAAAGTTTCTACATTTGTATAAAATTAATATAATCAAGGATTTTTCAAAGATTTTCCATATTGGATAGATCAATTACTAACATAGCTTTTCTCTCAATTGCTAGTTTTGTCTTAAATTTGAATAGCTTTTTTGAATTCTGGGTTGCATTTTCTGATCAAGGGGTTTATAATTTGTGCATATGTTAGATTAGTTTAAGGATATTGGATTTGATCCAATTCATTTTGATATATATCTATATGTGAAAATTCTATTTTATTATAGTAGTAAATCTTTAAAGTAAACATGGTTCCTACTTGTCATTCTTTACATTATCCTTTGAAGTTTGCTTGGTATATATTAATATTTGAGATTAGGCTATTTTACATTATATATTGGTTTGAATGAATAATGAGTTGTAATTGATGATTTGTCATAATATTTGATACTAAGATAGGCACTCACTCCTTTTCTTTTCTGCCTTATAATTCTCTTTGTTCTTTTTTTATACTCTATCATTTAGTTTAAACTTCATTATAAATATACATCTAGGTTATTTTATAGCTTAAGTTTGGATCATAATTCACTGAGTTAACATAGATCCTTTGTAGTTCATAAATAATGGACCATGATGCCTCCTAACCATCACTTATGATAAATTTTGTAGAACGCCCATACATATATTTGTCATTATTTCACCATAGGTGACATCAAGTTGCCACAACCTGCTACTCATGCTTTGAATTCTTAGAATTCTAAAATGAGAAGTGTCATTTAAACACTAATAAACTTTGTGGTGCATTTAGAGACATCAAAATTTTAATAAAGTATGAATTTTATAAGACATGCTTAAAACTATATTAGGATGTTTGATATAATACAATAAGGGTAAAGGAAAAACATATATGATATCAGCTAGACAATTATCATAGGATAAAGGGAATATGAAAAATATGGATAAGAGAAAAACATGAGAGAGATAGATATAAAATTAAATGAATTCAACTAGATAATAGTAGTGGTAATGAAGATAGAATATAACATCTATTGTAAATCACCATCATCCTTCCCCACCTCATTATTAATACACCATTTTAAGAATGCACTTAGGGATATTAATGTATCAACAAGACCTATAATAGAAAGCATTAGTAAATGATAAAGTGAAAAGTATAATGTGTATATAGTGTGTGTGGAGAAAAATGTATCACAACTGATAATCATTAGGGATGATCTATTCAAAAGAAACACTAATCTTGGTGATGATCTATGAGAGTGGTGTTTTTTTTTTCTTTGGACTTATGAAAATAATATGTAGAAGTATTTTTCAGTGATATGAAAAAGACAAATACATGTAGTGATATTTATTTAGTGCTTATAATTGAGTATTTCTATGGATGGTAAGTCAAGAGAAGATATGATGTTTATATATGTTGTTGGGAGTTTGTACTTTATTGTAGGAGAAATCTATAATAATATTTGGGATAATTGTGACACTTTTTGAACCACCTGTAGTAACTATATGTTTTTTTAACATTTTTCATAAGTTTATATCAACTATACTCTTGAAACTTATAGCACTATATCCATGCATCCTATAGTAATTAGTAGTGTAAACAATTCATTTTCATCACTTTCATGTCAAAATTTAACATGTAAATAAATTTATGCAATAACACACAAAAACATCATTTTAATCCAAACTAGCCACATAATTTACCATGCACATTATGAATCACTTTGATGCATCCTTGATTGGGAAAATACACCATTTTGTATCACTTATTTCTTTTACAATGTCTTGAATCATTTCCATGACTTATAAATGTTATTCCAAGGTCAATTAAATGAAATATTAATATGAAACATAACATTATAAATGTCAACTTTCTTCTAACTATCGATTAATTTATAATTAATTAATTTATTATAATTATTAATTAATTAATCTATTTTTAAAATTAATTATTAATTAAATTCTAATTTATTAATATATTTATTTTATTTTAATTATTGTTAATTTATAATTAATTAATCTATTTCCTTTTAATAAAATAATGTTTGATCTTTTGGAATTATCTATTTTATTAAATTAATAAGTGCAATATTGCCTCAGATTAATATTTTCACTAGGCAAAATGTGCAAGATAAACATATTTTAACTCTTACTTACACACTGAGTTGCATAGCATTCAAAATTAATTTACACATTCTAATCCATAATCAATATAAAATCTTGCATGCTCAATGAAGGAAATGTGAGGAATCATTCTCAACCCTCCATCTCAATCAAAATGAATAGTTCTCATTATTTGGATCAATTTATAAATACAAGCTTCATTTTCTATTTCATAATCTCACAAATCTTGATTGATTTATTATCATGATCTTATTATTATTTCAATTTCCAATTGTTTAATCATTTGATTCATAAAATAAAGATAAGTTCCACTTATTTTAGATATAAAAACATTTTTAAAGACACCTTAGCTCTATAATCCAGGCATGTTCTGCTTACAATCTAGATTGGAAGTAAATCCATTAGAAAGGTATAGTTTATGTAATATGATTTTATGTTTGTTTATGCTTTATTATACCTTTCCCAATCACATGGATTGATCTTGAGATACATATTTTTTAAATTTTTTATTGTATATTTATAACAATGATCAGACTTATCTTAGATTCTTGATCTACATAATGGCAAACCTAGTGGGACCCATTCCACACTTTATTTTGTCAAGCATCCTACTTTTACTATTATTCCTCTAATTAGTGGTTTAAAATTATTTTCACCTCCTATTCTTCTACAATTTTACATTTTATTGCTCCTAAGGCTTAAAATCATATTAGTTATAATTATATTTCATTAATTTCATCATAGAAGATAGAGAACATTATTTTAGTTAAATTATTTTTTGGGTTATTTATATTTTTTGTTTTTATAGAAAAACCTATTTTTGTTTCATAAATACATTTTTAGTTTTATTTTAATTATTATTTCATTTATTTTAGTAATTACAGTATATAAGGCTATCATATTCTATGTTAAAGTAATTTCTACGTTCTTTGTATTTTATGTTTTTCTACATAAACCTTTTTTTAAAAATCAATATATAAATTTATCAAAATTTTTGTTTTAATTTTAACATTTTTTAATTTATTAACATTATTTCATTCAAGGGTTTAGCTTCGAGGTATTTTTGGTGTAGGTTTCACTTTCTAAAGACAATCCAAACCAAAACACTATTAATCCATCATTTTTAGATTTACACATGTCAAAGACCACTAATAAATACTTATTATTTTCGAGTAGGTTCCCCTATCAAAGAATGTGGTGATCAATTGAAAACAAACATTATTTTTTCACATTTATTTTACTGTTTTAAACAAATTCATGTTTTTATTTGGTGCATTAAAAAATATTTCATTTAAGTTCCTTTACTTAAGTTATTTGCTTATTGTTTTTGGGTCATTTTTCATTTTATAACATGTGTATGCTCTTCCCTTGTTTGAGTCACCTATAAATATGAAAGTAACCACATATTTTCATCCTAGAATATTCTCCAAAGTATTATCTTCACTTTTCCCTCGTGGGATTCATGTGAATAAAAAATAATGATACCTTTCCCTTTTTATTTTAGGTTATGAAATTGAAATTTCATTACCTTCTTGTGGGCCTTCATGGTGTGGCATGTGGGACTTAATTACTCAAAATTTATACCAAATACCATTTATTTCAAAAGGTATACAAATTGAGGATCTTACCATAGTAAATGCCTAAGGATTTATATTTTATAAACACTATGATGTGAGGATCCTAACCCACTCTAATACCGAATGTTTTTGGTGGTCCTTTGAAGAATCCACTAATTTGGTAGTGTGATCACTAAGAAATGATATCTGGAATAGTCATGAAAGGATTACACCCTTTTGTGAATATCCTAATTTTATATTTATTCATTAACATACTTTGAGTCCACGTACTAAAAGGTATATCAGGACCTCTAGATAAGACATTAGACCTCTTAGCCACAAAACCTTCACTGATGTAGGGATGCAAAGGGAATAACTACCAAATATTACCTATAACAGAAAAATAATGAGAGAGGGTGGTTATTTCACCTAAATTTAAATTTTTTTAATCAACCATTAAACATTTCCTCTCTTGTAAGTTGATTGATAGGTCAATTATTATAATACAAACCCATTATGTTCATAATTATAGTGTTGTTATATGTGGTTATTTCCTGAATGCTTTTTTATACCCATCTTGTTTGAAACCTTACACAAGAACCAAAGTCTACAATGTCATACCAATTATAAATTTCATCCATATTTACCTATACAAAGAGACATTACTCTGCTCAATTTTTGGGTCAAATAAATACATTCCCAAGTTTTATATTATTCAATTGAAACAAGATTTTATACAATTTGTACCATTACACTACACATTTTTAATAATTAAAAATCCAATTCCAAATAGTTTCAAAATAATATTGTTTCCATATTTTAATTGTAAATTCCAAACCAAAATTTAGAATTTCAAAAAGCAAATTCCAAATCCTAATTGAAAGTGAAACCCAATTGAAATTAAAATTGAGAATAAAATTGAAATCAAAGCCTAATTGAAATGAAATCTAATTTTAAATCAAAGGATGTTCAAAATTGTTAATTTCAAACATCCAAATTAGGTTCAATTGAAAAAAAAGTATTCAAACAAGAGAATTCCCAGATCAATTCAAGTCAAACATTGTAAACATTCCAAAATCAAACAAGTTAAGATTTAAATACATGTTCAATATACATTTTAAGATTAGAAAATTGAATACTTGCATTATCTTTGTAATCAAACACTTAAAAGTGATTGACATATCGAGACTTGAAAATAAATTTGATTTACATACCTTGGACACTTTACACTGGAAAACTTAATTGAAATTATTATACTTTGACATTGTCACATTTCCAAATCAAAGAAAATAATTCTATTTTAAAACCAATCCTATTCCAAATAATCAATGTTTTAATTCAAAAACATTCAAAATTAAGACAAATTCTAATGATTTCAATCTTATACCAAGGCATAAAACATTGATTTAAACATGCCAATATTCACATGTAGTAGGGCTTATTATAACCCCATGTATGATGATGATGATGAATAGAATTATAATCCAAATTATGACAACCCTGAATGGGAGATATGTCAAATTGATTATAAAAATGTGTCATTTGGAATAATTGATATTAGGATACCATTTTACTTATTTGATAATAAATATGAATCCCTTACTAAATTCTTAGTTTGGAGCTAGATTACCACCCAATTATCCTATTGATAAATTACATAAATTAGTGGATATTGTAGATAAGAATCCTAAGTAATATTATTCTCATCCAAAATTTTGTACAAGGTGGTCCAAATATTTCTCTTTCTTCATCTAGAAAAGGGAAAGGTCAACTTATTAACCCCCATGTTTAGCAAAATAGTCAAGTCTTGGATTCCTTAGTTATCTCCCTAGTTTCCTTATATTTTCCATATACCATGCATGTGGAGCAAATCATATCAAAAATTTAAGAAACCACAATAGGAAACATTGAATAATCCTACATCAAGAGTGGATTTTTTGAATAATACCACATCCAAAATTGATATTTAAGATAATACTAATTTAAATCCTCTAGTGAATTCATCTCAATAGGTTATTGATAATACACAATATGTTTTTCCTAATACACACCAAGCTCTTCCATTAAAATACCAGTCAAATCCTCCAAATACCTAACAAATCCATGTTAATCCATAATAAAATGTTAAAAATACACCACCCAAATAAGTGGTTAAAAATCCTTCTAGCTATGCTTCTTACTACTGGTAGATGGTTATGAATACCCCTCTGATTGTTCATACAATGGTAGCTAATCTAGTTTCAAATATTCCACCTCAATAAATTATGATTATTTCTTAGCAAATTCTAATTCACACACAATAAATACCTTATAATTTGTAACATGTTCTTATTTATTCTCAATAGGTTACATTCCATTCCTAACAAAGAATTCCTCCTTAGAGATAAAAATTATTACAAATATAAATCCTATTCCTAATCAGCCTATGAATGCCTATCAACACATACCACAACATCAATATAAATTGAATCAAAGGGTATACATTCCTAGCCACATCATGAATAGGGTTCCTAATCCTTCATATCCCATGCCAAATCAGCTATTGTATTTTGATCAAGCTATTCCACCATTTAAAATCAAATAAAAATTTCTAACACATATCCAAATGCTCTCAATATCCAAGAGTGGAAAGAGATAAACTAGGATATTCAAGGGTTAAAAATAATAAAGCCAACCAAGAAGATAAAAATGGATGAAATATGTTCATATATTTATTTGTTAGTACCTGATGCCAGGATACATATGTTTGAGGCCTCATTGTTTGACATGTTTAATTCTTTGATTTCAATAAAGATAAGGCAAGATTCCCTAAGCCAGCAAGGTGAAGTAGATAGTGGGTTAATAATAGAATGGAAAAATGTAGAGACCCAAGTAAGTGATCTCATCGACATTTTGATTAAGAACAATATTCCTAAGTTCAAAACTATTATCTTAACTAATTTTAACATCATATTAGGAATAATAATATACCAGGTCCAAGGTCTAAGTTCTTGGACAAAGAGTTTGAATAGGATTATGATGGGTGATAAAGGATTGATCATTAGAATTGAGCAATTCCTAGGAACCAAGTTGGTAAATCCTACCAAGACCACTACCCTTGAAATCATTGATGAAATTGATTAAAAACATAGGGTTACTTTTTTAATGCAGTCATTTAGGAGTAAGATCCAAGGCTAGTCTGGTAGAGACAATAGAAGAATCTTGGACATGATCTTCATAGCTGAGGACAAAATTGTAGAGGCAAGGAACATAAAAGAAACTATGGGCAAGGATGACAAAGACTTGGATGACTTATTTGAACAAGAATAATTTTGCCTTATGAAGCCAGCGACGGACCTACAGCTCATCAAAGACCAACATTATAAATCAATGGAACTTATATATAATCAACAAGGGTACCCTTCAGTGATGGGCTCACCTAAGAATTAATATTTCTTCTGTAAGAAACATTGTAATAGTTATAATAGGAATATTCTTTTGTAAGGCATATGTTAGCCTATTAGCATATTGCCCCTAAGTTAGTATAACTATGAAGGAAAGTGTATTTTATAAATTTATAAAGAAAGATAACTATCTTTATCTTTTGTATGCCTCTATTTTATAACTAATCGGTGTACTACCTTTATGTTGTAACTAACTAGTGTACTGCCTTATATTTCTATAAAAGACATGTATCACCATCTTGTAAGGAGGGAGAATTTTGAGAAAATTTTGTACACTTGAGAAAATAATATAATCAAGGAGTTATAAAAATATTATCCATATTTGATATGTCAATTTCTAACATAGCTTTTATCTCAATTGCTAGTTTTATGGCTTTAATTTGACTAGCTTATTTGAATTTTGGGTTGCATTTTCTAATCACAAGGTTTCTAATTTGTGTATATGATAGATTAGTTAAAGGATATTATATTTGATTTACTTCATTTTGATCTGTATTCAGATGTGCAAATTTTATTTTTGTATAGTAGTAAATGTTTAAAGTAAACCTGGTTCTTACTTAAAGTTCTTTACATTATCCTTCAAAGTTTGGCTTGTATACATTGAGAGTTGAGTTTAGGATCTTTTGAATTATATATTGGTTTGAATTCATACTTATTAGAAATTAATGCATTGTGATAATATTTGATATTAATATAGGAACTCACTCCTTTTCTTTTCTACCTTACCCTTCTCTTTATTCCTTTTTTATACTAGATCACTTTATTTTAAACTTCATTATAAATATACATATAGGTTATTTTATAACATAGTTTGGATGATAATTCATTGATTTAACATAGATTCTCTATAATTCATAAATAATGGATCATTATGGCTCCCAACCATCACTTATTATAAATTTTTTGCAACACTCATTCATATATTAATCATAACTTCACCATAGGTGACATCAAGTTACCGTAACCTGCTACTCATTCTCTAAATTCCTAGAATTATAAAATAAGAAGTGTCATTTAAACACTAAGAAAATTTACAATGCATCTAGAGACATCAACATGCATCTCCATTGGTGCTATAAGGAGGGCCATCTTTGTGAATTCTTTAAATCTCTTTTAGTCTTAGTGTGGTCTGATCTAAGATTAGTGTATATTTGTGTTTTTGAGTGAATTATTTGCTTATAAGTATAAAAATCATTGATCTTTGTGGTTTTTGGCATACCTTTGTGCCTCATTAGACAAAGATCAAGGTTCTTTGAGATTTGAATCTTGGTTTTGGTAAATTTAACTTGAAATTTGAAAAATCCATAATATTTGAGATTAGGATGGCTTCTTTTGATTAAAGGTTGGCATATCTTTCCTAGATCTAAGTTTATTTAGGCTTAGACTTATAAAGATAAATCATATCAGCATAATTAAATACATATTTTAGCTATTTTTGGCAAAGATCAATGTCCTTTATTATTCTTTATGTAATCTTTGCAAAATGAGCTCAATATACAGGTTTAATCCTTGTTCCTTATAAAAATTATCTTGATAAATAATATTTTAAATAGGATATTCAAATTTTAAGGTGGAATTGCTGAAGATTTGAACTAAATAAAACTTAGAGAGAAAGGAACCTCTTCTTGAACTTGAGGTTCACCAAAAGGCTAGGCATGACAAAGGTATATGCAGGAGATCCAATTTTTTTCTAACTTCACCTCTTTAAGGTACCTTTGCCTTCAACCTTCATCCAGGTATGGCTTGGTTGGGATAATCTTCAACAAATGTGCTAGGTGTGGTACAATATCTCACATGTAATCTTAAGAAGTATTTACTTACATTTACTCTAACTATTATTCCAACTACTAAAGAAGACATTAAGTCTTTTAAATTTTCCTTAAGGTTGTTAAATGGTGTGCATGAGGATGTATCTTTCGAGTTATTCCCATTTAACTTTAAGGATGTTGCTTATGAACAGTTCTTGAACTAGCCTGGTAATTACATCACTAGTTGGGATGGTTGAACTAATGTTTTTCTAGATCAATTTGGTAAAATTGTCAACCCTTGTGTTATTTACCATCAATTCACCACCATTAGAAGGGATGAAAGTGAGCCTATTAGGTCCCTTAATGCTAGATTTTAGAAAATGTATAGTAGGACCATAAAACCCTATAATCCTCATGATGTCTTAGCTTTCAAAATCTATAAAGATGTAGTATATCTTATGACCTCTATATTCTTGAAGAGATTCATGCTAGCTATAACTTCATTAGCTAGGGATTATTTTGAGGTAGTAATCATAATTGATCAAATGTATCCCCATGGATAAATGGTATATTATATTCCAAACATCAACCCTCAAATGCTCATATTGAACTTATTCCCCAATAACAACCAAAATATCCTAGCCTTAAACCAACTCCCAAACATAAATCAGATAACATTGAGTCATGCTACTCCAAATTAGAACTTAGGATTCTTAAAACATCCTACTTATGGCTTTAATACAAATTATCAAATGGCTTTAATTCTATTTACTAACAATAACCAGGTACATAATTTTCAAACCCCTAAAAATAAGAATGAATCTATCCTAAAAATGGTCCAAAAATTGAGCATTAATTTTATTCAGCTGCAAAAATAAGTTAGAAATATTTCTAACAACTCTAGTAGGAACTTCTCATTTCAAAGGTATAATAGGATAAATAATAGATTCTATAATGATAGTTTTCATAATAATATGAATAATGAGCCATCTTATAAAAAGAAGACCATGGACATTAACCTTACTAATATTTCATTACTTGATTATTGTAGTGTGCATTACACAACCAAGCATAGTGAAATTGACTGTATTGAATTTTATAAAGCCTTTGAGGCTTTCCAAGAGGAGTTGGATACATTTGAATTAGTCCCTAAAAGGAAATTGGTGTATGTGCTTTTAGATCCAAGTCATCTGATCAAGCCTTCATGATGGATACTTTTAATCTCCCCTTTTAAGAGGAAAATGAACTTGATGAGATCCCTGAGTAGATCCATGCCTTCCAATAGTTCTTGAAGAAGACATATTGGTATCCCTTGACTGCCCCAATGCCTCCAAATTTTTTTGAAATTCCTCCAAATAGTTGTTCAAACAATAATCCTGACCCACCTAAAGGGAGTACTTCTAAACCTAACATTGACATTCCTAGTTCTTCTAAAATTAGATATAACATTATTTAGGATATGAAGAAAATAAAGGCTAATATTACATTTCATTAACTTACGTAAATTATAAAAAATGGACCTCTTGGTAGAGTCATTATCAAAGAATTCCAACAAGCCTCACAAGGCTGACCATGCTAATGTGACTATGCATAAGGCAAAAGCTAAATCTCCTCCTTTCTTTCTTACTATCAATATGTTTGGTAAGAACTTACATAATTGATTAATATATTTTTGTGATTATACCAACATCATACTTATAATAATATGAAAAAAACATGTCCTAACTCCTATTATGTTTGATAGGGTTATTAGTTACACAAATCTAGAGTCAAGGTAATTGGAGAACTTTTAAATGTTCGTATGCAACTAGCTTCTGAGCATAGAGTGTAGTAATTCATTGATATTCAAAGTAGTGTATATACCTAATGTTTATGAAATATTTTTAAGAAAGGATTGGACCAAGGCCTTGAATGGTTACATATCCACAAATTACTCACATTTATGGTGACCTTGGAAGGGAGTTCCTAATCAAATAAGGGTTGATAAAGAATGAAGGATGAAACACATGATAAAAAAGTATAATGCTATGAATGAGAGGGTCAACATAATTGACTCAGACTTAGGTTTTTTCACCCTAGAAACTAATAAGGTATCTAATCCCAAGAGTGCTCATATTATTCCTAGACTAAGAAAACTTCATTTTGATGTTGCTAGGTGTAAGGATAGATCTGGAGTAGGTATTGTCCTTATGAGCCCCATTGGTGAGAAATACCATGATTCTTATATACTCCAATTCCATTATACTAACAATCTTGTTGAATATGAAGCCCTTATCCTAGGTTTACAATTTTCTATAAAGAATAAGGTCAAATAAATTTTAGTTTTTGGGGACTCAAAAATAATGGTCAACTAAGTAAGAAGAAAATACCAATACAAGATCTCATATCTTAAGAGGTACAATTTCAGGGTTTGGAATTTGATTGAGTCCTTTGATGATTTTAGCATTACCTCCATCCCAAGAGAATAAAACCAAGCTACTGATGAGTTGGCATCTACTACAACCAACCTCATGTCCAACTAATATTCTATCTTTTTTTAGCATTAAGATGATCCTTTGTCTTTTAGTTCTTGATAATGTTAACCATTTTCAAATTTTTAATGATGATCAATAGATATTAGATTTCATGACCGATTCTAGAGCATTTGATGGCCATATTATTGATGAGACTAATGAAAATGCATCTAAGGAGGACAAGTTCAATGGTAAGGTCATTCAGTTGAATAACAAAAATATCCCTAAGGGGATGATTGCTTTAGAGATATTTTTTGATCAGGACAAATTGGATGAAGTTTCTAAGCTTCCCAAGGTAAGTGGGAATGAATATAATGCTATTGATCTTGGTCTCCAAAATTAATCCCAAATAGTAAACATTGGGAAAGCTTACAGAAACATTAAAAACAAGAAATATAAAGAGTTATATACCTAATATAGGGATAACATAGCATGGTCATATGATGACTTAAAGATATTTGATCCAAGTGTCATTACCCATAACATCCCTCTTAAGGAAATCTGTCAACCATTCAAACAAAAGTAGAGGCCTATAAACCCTATATTTGAACCATTGATTTTTAAAGAGGTTAAGAGACTAATAGATGATAAGAGAGTATTCCCCATATGACATTCTATTTGGGTGGATAATTTGGCACTAGTCAAGAAGAAGAATGGTGATATTAGACTTTGTATTGACTTCAAGAAATTAAAAAGGACAACTATCCTCACCCTTATCTTAACCAGGCTATTCAAGTTATTTTAAGTTTAGTTATGATGTATTTTCTTGATGGATTTTTAGGTTATAAATAGGTGTTGGTTGACAAAGGAGACAATATGAAGATACCTTTCACTACCAAGTGGGGAACCTTTGATTACAAGAGGATGCCCTTTGGGTTAATTAATGTAAGAGCTACTTTTCAAAGAGATATCAACCATGCCTTCCAAGGCTTGATTGGTAAATGCATCATTATTTATATGGATGATCTAACCCTTTTTTATAAAAATAGGGAATATCACTTCATGCATTTAGAACAAGTGTTTGAAATATGCAGAAGGTATGAGATTTCCTTAAACCCTAAGAAAATTATTTTCTATGTTACTGAAGGTAAACTATTGGGATATGTTAAAACCAAGGATTTGATATCTATAGATCCTAAAAGGGTATAGGCTATATCCAAAATAGAGCCCCCAAATAGTAGAAAATAAATAAAATCAATCTTTGGTATGATAGAATTTGTAATAAAGTTTATTTTTGGAATTACCGAGATTGTCAAGACATTTAATGATATGCTCAAGAAGGATGCCAAGGTCATATGGAATGAAGAATCTAGAAAGGCATTCCATGAAATTATGGAGGCCATTAGCCAAGCTCTAGTCCTAATAAGTCTTAAATTTTTAATGGACTTATACCTCTATTCATTTACCTCTGATCATACCATGGCTACTGTGTTGACTCCCAAAGTCGAAGGGTGTGATCACCCAATAAATTTTATGAGCACTAATTTTATGAATGTTGAGTTAAACTATTCATTGATAGATAAGCAAACATATGCATTAGCAAAGGTAGTAAACAAATTTAGGTATTATATCCTTATAAATAAGGTGCATTCTATTCTACTTGACCCTACCACAAAGATTATATTAAGCCAAAATGAGCTTAGAGAATGTAGAGGTAAGTGGATGTTAGTTTTGTAGGAGTATGACATAGAAATGAAAATAACAAAACTGTTAAGGTGCCAAGGTCTTATGTAAATGACTGCTAATACCAGCCCTAAGTTAAGTATTATGTAAGTTGATTACTAGAACCTTAATCTAATGAATGGTATGATTATATTATCCATTTGCTAATTACCTATCATATAGGACTGACAAGGGAGAAACAGAGGGCTCCAAGGCTCAAAATTGCTCATTATCTGATTAAGAATGGATTCCTATATAGGAAAAGCTTTGAGGGAGTCTACCTTAGTTATGTTTTAAAATAGGAAGCTTCTTAAATCATGAGCACATTCCATGAGAATTTCAGCAATGGACACCCTTCAGGGAAGGCTACTACACATAATATTCTCAGAGTTAGCTACTATTAGCCAACTATCTTCAAGGATACTTACAACCATGTGAGAGAATGTCACTCTTGAAAAAAATTTAACACCAAGGATACTAACGCAGTAATGCCTCAACAACCAATCAAGGTTGATAAACAATTTTCATAATAGGGGTTAGACTTTGTAGGAGTGATCAACCCAAATTCATTTGAAGGTGACAAATTCACCCTGACTACCCTAGATTACTATATAAGGAGGGCCAAATCTATAACCACTAAACAATATATAATGGAGGAAGTGATCAACTTCATGGAGGAGAACATTTTTACTAGATTTGGAACTCTAGTTTCTCTAGTGTGTGATAATGGATCTACATTTTCATCCATAAAGATGACTGAATGGACTTATGATAATGGTATTTGTCTAAATTTTTCATCCAACCATTATCCCTAAGGGAATGGATTTTTTTAGTCCACCAATAAAAAATTTATGAGAGTGATCAAGAAATATACTGAAGATATAGCCAAGAATTGGCACAAGTTACTCAAGTATTAATTATGGGAAAACATGATCAAGATTAAACAAGCCTTGAAGGAATCACCTTTTCTATTGCTGTATATATAAGAACCAATCTTCCCTATCACTCTAAGGTTTCCCATGTATAGATTCATGTAGGAATATATGGAAGAGGGTCAAGAACTAGAAAAATTAAGATTGATAGATATAATTCAGTTGGAAGATGCAAGGGATAAAACCTTTTCTAATTTTATAAAAAATCAAACTATAGTGAAAAGATGGTTTGATAAGAGATCAAAGATTAAGTTGTTTAGATAAGGGGACCTAGTTCTCTTTTTGGACAAAGCATCTGAGCCTAAATGAAAACATGTCAAATTCACACCTTTATGGATTGGCCCCTATCAAATTTAAAAAACACTAGGGAACAATACCTTCAAGCTCAAAGATCTATAAGGAGTAGAGTTTACATTCCCACCAATGGATATTACCTCAAGCACTACTTCTCTACTACTCCTCCTAAGGTCTTTATAGAGTAAAATATAAGATAGTTATAATTAGTATAGGTAGTATAGTTAGTTTCTTTCAATTTCTTTCCTTCCTATCATTTATTTTTATATAAACATGTATATATTTATTTTCTTTCCTTTGCTTTCTTGCTTTTTGTTGTGTTTTTTTTCGTTGCCTTGTTCCTTGATTCTAATGAGTCCTTTTAGGGATAATTTTTTAGCTCAAATCTAGTTAGTTTTCTTGAAAAATCCTAAAATTTAGAAATATAGGTGTGTACCTCATAAAAATTATGTTTATGGTTCTAAAATGTAAACCTAATGTTATAATTTGAAGAAAATGGTAAAGACCAATGGAAGAGACCAATCATTCCATAAGAACTTAAGCATTGTTTTGACCTCAAAGTGGTTTAAAGAATATTTTCACTTGTAAAATGAGAGCCTAAACTATCATTGTATATCCACATTAGCATTTATTCAACATACTTACCTAGTGTAAGGGTTACATCCATATATGATTCTATGAAAATAAAACACTTGAAAAAATCCCAAAACTTGGTTATTCTAGTTCCCAACCTTGCTAAAATCATAAATATCTAAAGAAAATATAGAAACGAGAAGAATTCAAGGCAAAATAAAAATATTTATAAGCATAGGTTATTCTTTTAATCTCCAATGGGGCTATAGATGCTTGGTTGGTAGTGGAATAAGGCCTTGAGTGGAGCTAGAGTCATCATTTTCGAGGTTATGGATGTCTGGATGGTAGCAGAGCAATGCCCAAACCTTCTCTAAGCTAAAATCATGGTTATTAATGAACATATTAACATGTTATAAGTCAGTGTTAGTAATTAAGGACATGAAACCGATAATTTGTTTCTTTAACCCCATGGAAAATAGTAAGTGGAATTAAAACATACACATAGTATGGTTGTGTCTTGATGTTTGACCCTAATTCTTCAAGTGTAAGGTTTGTTTCAACCATAATCTGATTTGGATAATGATAGTGATATCGATCAAGTTGAATGGGTGACATAATTTATTATCTAGGTTATATTCTCTATGTTCTAACATATTTCTATGTTTCCCCCATGAGTCACCATTTGTTGAGGCCAACATACCCCCTTTTTAAAAAAAATTGGGACCCTTTAGAAAACCTAGAGAATAAACATGAAAACATGGCATGTTAAGATCATTTTTAGAATTTGAATATCATCGACTTCATCAAAATCAAGCTTACGTAGTTATATTTCACTTTAATTTTATCTAACATTGATATTAAATGGTTTTCATGGATTTTAGTTGCAAGTTCCATGGTGCATTTTCCTGATAAGTTCATGTTTCAAAACCCTGGTAAAACCCTCAGTTTAAATTTTAATGTTGGTGGGAACCTTTTAAAAATCCATTTTAGACCTAAGTATAAAATTCATGTTTTAAGCTTAGTCATGTTTTTTAACATGACTTAAACTTAGCCTAAAAATGTTTGGTCCCCTTTATTATTTTACCTTTTAAGTTTCTTGCATGCCTAACTAATATTCATTTTGTAGGGTCCTTTTAATATTTCCTAGCTTGGTCCCTTTGATTCATAAATTATCCTAAAGGTTTTAATCCTAAGGCCCCATCATATTTATTAATATGAATGGGACCTTAGCCTTAACACATTAGCCTATGTTTTTTTATATCATTTTGGGTCCTACCTTAACATCATTGTAACTTGTAGGATACAATGATCCTCACTTTATCATGGCATTCAATCCAATGAAGTGTGAAAGGCTCAAGCTTAGATTTAAACAATATGCATCTTAGAAGATATAATGATCCATGCTTTGTCATGGGAAAATTATCCAATGGTGTGAAGGCCCTGATAGAGTTACAACCTTAGCCTTCATCTAATGGTTCTTAGTTCATCACAAAGACTTGATCAGATGGAGTGAGGCATAGTTGAAAAGTCAAAGGATTATGAAAGGCCTATAATATTGACACACAACCTCCTTACATTTGAGTATTAAAATCAAAGGGGCTTGCTTGATATAAATAATCAATCATGAGAAATCTCTTGGATCATGATCCTATGGCTCTCACTTCATCACAAGATCCTCATCCAATGGAGCGAATTAAGTCCATGATCCTAGAGAACCCTACAAAGGTGTCAAGTGACACTCTCAAATTAGGTCATAGGAATTTTATGAGCTTAAATTTGACAATCACATGAATGCTATTTGATACATATGAGGACTATTTGACATCCACATGATCATCAAATTTAAGCCCATTAAATTAAAAAGCTTTACTAGCTTAAAATTGACATTTATGTGACAATCATTCAATGTCTGCAAGGATTTATTTGAAATTTGTTAGATCATAAAATTTAATCTAATTAATTATTCCCACTCAAGATAAAAATACACTCCAAAATATTACTATAAAGCTCATGAATTGCCATGCAGACTAATGGAAGCCCTCAAAAGATGCTCAAACACTAGAAATCTTCAATCTATAAATATGGAAATGGTCTTATGGTCTAAGTATATGAAAAAAAACTTAGTCTAAGTCTATAATTTAAGGTCCCCATTATATTTTTTTAAATACCTTGAACCTTAAACTATAGACTTATACTAAGTCTTATTTTAAAAGAGTCTTTGTTACGTAGAACTTATACCAAGTGTTTATAACCAAAGGTTTCAGTGTGTTTGTTAATGCAATAATGGTATATTTGACATTAGACCATTATATCATTTTGACCCCCTTTGAGCATATTTTATAGGCTTGGCATAAATATTTCAGCCTAAAAGTGTATGTTGTATTTATTTAGCATAGCTTAAACTTTGGCCTAAAATATTTTGCCATGGCATCCTTTGTATAAATCCAAAAAACTTAGCCATAAACACTTTAGCCTAAAGTTTATGTTTTGTCTAATAAACATGAAATAAACCATAGCCTAAGAGGTTTAAACCTAAGTCTCACATCAATAATATGCTAACTTAAATCTTGGGCCACTAAATGACATGCTCAAGAAAGTTGCCAAGGTCACATGGAATGAAGAATCTAAAAAGGCATTCAATGATATTAAGGAGGCCATTAGCCAAGATCTAGTAATTATAAGTCTTGAATTTTCAAAATACTTCTACCTCTATTCATTTTCCTTTGATCATACCATGTCTATTATGTTAACTCAAAAAGTCGATGGGTGTGATCACCTAATAGCTTTTATGAGCACTAATTTTAAGAATGTTGAGTTAAACTATTCATTAATAGATAATTAAGAATATGCATTAGTAAAGGAAATATAGAAATTTAGGTATTATATCCTTAAAAATAAGGTGCATTATATTCTACCTAACCCTACCAAAAATATTATGTTAAGCAAGAATGAGCTCAGAGAACGTAGAGGTGAGTGGATGTCAGTTCTACAGAAGTATGACATAGAAGTAAAAATAGAAAAATTGGTAAGGTGCCAAGGTCTGATCAAAATGATTTCTAATACTAGACCTAAGTTGAGAATTATTCTATTTGATTAGTAGAACTTTCAAGTTAGTGAATGGTATGATTCTATTATCCATTTGCTAATTAATGGTACATATCTTGTAGGACTGACAAGGGAGCAAAAGAAGGCTCTAAGGCTCAAAACTAGTCTTTATCTGATTAATAATGAAGTCCTATATAGGAAAAAATTTGAGGGAGTCTACCTCAGATGTGTTTCAAAAGAGGAATCTACTCAAATCATGAGCATCTTCCATAAGAAGTTTAGCAATGGACGCCCTTTAGGGAAGACTACTACACATAAGATTCTTAAAGATGGATACTATTCGCCAACTATGTTCAAGGATTCTCACAATCATGTGATATAATGACACTCTTTCCTTATTTTTAACATTAAGGATCCTAAGGCAATAATGCATCTACAACTAGTCATGGTTGACAAACCATTTTCACAATGGGGGTCAAACTTTGTAAGAGTGATCAACCCAAATTCATCTGGAGGTGACAAATTCATCCTGACTACCATACATTACTATACAAGGTGGGCTGAAGTTGTAGGCACTAAATAATATATAATGAAGGAAGTGATAAACTTCATGGAGGAAAAAATTTGTACTAGATTTTGAACTCTAGTCACTATAGTGTGTGACAATGGTTCTACATTTTCATCCATAGAGATGACTGAATAGGCTTATGATAATGGTATTTATCTAATTTTTCATCCAACCATTATCCCCAAGGGAATGGATTTTTTGAGTCTACCAATAAATTTTTTATGAAAATAATCAAGAAATATACTTAGGACAAACCCATGATTTGGCACAAGTTGCTCAAGTATGCATTGTGGGCAGATAGGATTAAAATTAAACAAGACTTGAAGGTATCACCTTTTCTATTGTTGTATGGCAAAGAACCAATCTTCCATATCACTCTTAATTTTATCATGTACATATTCATGTAGGAATATATGGAAGAGTGTCAAGAATTAGCAAACTCAATATTTCTAGACATATTTTAGATAGAAGATGCAAGTGAGAAAGCCTTTCCTTATTATAGTAGACATAAAACCACCATGAAAATATGGTTTGATAAGAGAATAAAGATTAAGGTATTCAAATAAGGGGAACTAAAACTCCTTTGGTACAAAGCATCTTATCCTAAAGGTAAGCATGGCAAATTCACACCTTTATAGATCAGGCCCTATCAGATTGTGGAAACACTAGGGAACAACACCTTCAAGCTCAAAGATCTACAAGGAATAGAGTTCACATTTCTCACCAATGGACATTACGTCAAGCAATAATTTTGTGTTGCTCCCCCTGAGGTATTTATGGAATAAATTGTAAGATGGTTAGACTTAGTATAAGTAGGTTAGTTAGTTTATTTCAAGTTATTTCCTTCATATACCTTGTTTGTGTATAATTATGTATATATTTATTTTCATTCCTTTAATTTCTAGCTTTCTTGATTTTTCTTATGTGTTTACTTTGGTTGCCTTGTTGCTTGATTCTAATAAGTCATTTTCGTGATAGTTTTTAGCTCAAAACTAGGTAGTTTGCTTTAAATCTCTTGAAATTTATAAATATAGGTATGTACTTAATACATATAATGGATATTGTTTTGAAATACAAGCCTAATGTTATAATTTGAAGAAACTAGTAAAGACCAATGGAAGAGACCAATCATTCCATAAGAACTTAAGTATTATCTTGACCTTAATTTGGTTTTAATAATATTTTAACTTGTAGAGTGAGATCCCAAACTATCATTGTATAGCCAAAATATCACTTAATCAACATCCTTTCCTGGTGTAAGGGTTGTAGCCATTGTGATTCTCTGAAAATCAAACACTTGACCAAATCCTAAAACTTGGTAATTCTTGTTCCCAACCTTGCTAAAAGCATAAAGACCTAAAGAAAAAAAAGAGAAGAATTCAAGGACAAATCAAAAGCTTTATGAGCATAGGTGATTCTTGTGATCTCCATCGGGGCTATGGATGCTTGGCTGGCAGTGGAATAAGGACTTGAGAAGAGCCAAAGGTATCTCTATTGGGTTTATGGCTGCCTAGCTAGAAATAGAGCAATGCCTAAGCCTTCTCAAGGATTAAAGCATGGTTCTTAATTAACATATTAACATGTTATACGTTAGTGTTAGTAATTAAGGAAATTAAACCTAAAATTTGTTTCTTCAACACCATGATAAACAATAAATGGAATCAAAGCGCACACATAATATGGCTATGTCTTTATGTTTTACCTTAATTTTAAATGTATAATGTTTGTTTCAACCATAATTTGATCTGGATAATGATATTGTTCAAGTGGAGTGGATGACCTAATTAATTTTCTAAATCAGTCTCTAGGTTCTAACATATTGCTATTTTTCCCCCATGAGTCACCATTTATTGAGGCCAACATAACCGCTTTTTTTGAAAATTAGGACCCTTGAGAAACCCTAGAGAATAAACATGAAAACATGGAATGTTAAGATCATTTGTAAAATTTTAAGATGATCCAGTTTATCAAAATCAAGCTTACTTAGTTATGTTTCACTTTAATTTTGTCTAACATTGCTAATAAATGGTCTCCATGGATTTTAGTTGTAGGTTCCATGGTGTATTTTCCTAAGAAGTTCATGTTCCAAAACCCTAGAAAAACCCTCAATTCAAATTTTAATATTTGTGGGAACCTTTTAAAAATATGTTTTGGACCTAAGTATAAAATTTGTGTTTTAAGATTAGTCATGTTTTTTAACACAACTAAAACTTAGACTAAAAATTCTTGGTCCCCTTTATTATTTTCCCCTTTTAAGTTCCTTGCATGCATAAAGAATATTCATATTTTAGGGTCCTTTTAATATTTCATATCTTGGTCCCTTTGATTCATAACTTATCCTAAAGGTTTTAATCCTAAGGCCCATTGTATTTATTAATATGAATGAGACCTTAGCCGAAGTCTTTCATATCATTGAGGATCCTAACTTAACTTACTTGCATATTATAGGATATAATGATCCTCACTTTATCATGGCATTTGATCCAATGAAGTAAAAAAATCCTAAGATTAAACTTAAAAAACATGCATCTTATAAGATTTAATGATCTATGCTTCATCTTGGAAAAATGATCCAAAATCACAAAGGCCCCAATAGAGCTATGCCCTTAGACTTCATCTAATGGTTCTCACTTCATCATAAGACTTAATGAAACAAAGTGAGGCATAGTTGAAAAGTCAAAGGATTAGGGAAGGCCTATAAGATCAACATGAAACATCCTTAAATTTGATGATTAAAACCAAAAGGGCCTAACTACCAAAAACAACCAATCACGAGCAAGCTCTAGAATCATGATCCTATAGCTCTCATTTCATCACAAGATCTTCATTTGATATAATGAATTAAGTAAAAGGCCATGAGAAACCCTATGGAGGTGTCAAGTGGAACTATCACATTGTTTCACAAGAATTTGATGAGATAAATTTGACAATCGTGTGACCATCATTTGAATCTTGTGAGGACTATTTGAAGTCTTCATGACCCTCAAATTTAAGCCCATTAAATTAAAAAGTTTCACTAGCTTAAAATTGATGTTTGCACGACCATGATTCAATGTCTACAAGGATGTATTTGATTTTTGTGAGAACATAAAATTTAAATTAAAGAATTATTATGGTTAGGATTAAATACACTCCAAAATATTGATAGAAATCTCATGAATTTCCATGCAGAGGAATGAGAGCCCACAAAAGTTACTCAAACACTAGAAATATTCAATCTGCAAATATGGAAATGGTCTTATGGTCTAATTATATGCACAATAAACTTAGTATAAGTCTATAATTTAAGTTCACAATTGTATTTTGTTTAAATATCTTTAACCTTAAACTATACACTTATAATAAGTCTTATTTTAAAAGTATTTGCTATGTAGAACTTAGACCAAGTGTTTTTATCCAAAGGTTTTAGTGTGTTTGTTAATTCAATAAAACCCTATTTTAGATTACACCATTATATAATTTTGACCTCATTTAAGAATATTTTATAGGCTTGGCATAAATATTTTATCCCAAAAGTGTATATTGTGTTTATTTAGAATATCATAAACTTTGGCCTAAAATATTTGGCCATGGTATCCTTTGTATAAATCTAGAAAACTTAGTCATAAAGACTTTAGCCTAAAGTTTATTTTATGTATAATAAAAATGAAATAAACCTTAGCCTAAAAGGTTTAAACCTAAGTCTTACCATATTAATATGCTAACTTAAAGCTTGGGAATCTTTTTAGATCAACATATTATGCTTTGCTATGAAATGATGATCCAATGATGCAAACACCCCGTGGACTTTTCAATGGAGTCGTAAGAGCCCACAAGCTTGATGCATGGTGACAACACATTCAAGGTAGAAATGATAGATGATCCAATGGTCTATGATTCATTGTGATCCATGATCCAACAATGTGAAATCACAAATGACTTTTCAAAGAAACTAGGAAGGCCCATAGAGGTGCCAAGTGTCACAACTATGAGGCTTGGTATAGAATGGAGCCAATCACAAATAAATACACAATTCATGATCAGTGGTTCATGATCACTCAAAATATCCTCATCCAATGGTATGAAATAAATTAATTCATTCTAAATTCCAATGACTATCACTCAAAGTCATTTATGAAAAATGCCATGAAGGGTCCAGATCATTACCACATAAGTGTCACACAAGTAAAAAAGGACAAAATAAGAGAATTTATGGGCTCAAAAACATGAAAGTATAAAGTCAAAGGTATAAATAAAATCCCAAGTATGTATGAGCCAAATTATAGATATATCCTACCATTAAATCTCTAAAACCCTAAACCTTGCATAAAATCAACCCATGCAAACTCAATTGGTTATAATTTGATTCAAAGAGAGATTGATTGTGTTTTTGAGTGTTAAGGAGATACTAGAAAGACAACATTTATATATAGGGAAAATTAATTATAAATTTGAATCCATAGAAACCTATAAATAATAGTTGAAAGAGGAGATAAAACTTTACCTATCAAAAGATAATGAAGGAAGGATCTTTAAAGACACTAAATTAGATGTTACGGCCTTGAACTCCCCAGGCATCAAGAATTGGTTTGAATTCTTATTCACTATGGAAGAGATAAAACCCATCACCAAGGAGTAGAGAATTACCACAATGAGTAAGAGGCACTATGAACTTCTCATAGTCTTGATGGCTAGCCTTCATTATGCTACTACTAAACCTAAGTTACTTCATTACATAGATGGTGTTTCTCTAATTTTTTGTAGACTGTAGAGTTGATAATTATTGAATCATCAAAGAATGGAATTCTAGGAGGGTAGCTTACATCTCCCATATGTCCTTTGAAACATAATACAATATTCCTAAGCCCCATGTAGACTTATAAAAAATCAAGTAGTGGACCTCCAAGCATGACCTGGACACCATCCTTAGACCCTAGTTGCACTAAGGAACCCATGTCTTTGGAGACCTTGAGGGTAAGATTCCAATAGTATATTTTAGAGAGGGAATCAAGGTGATAATGACCCTATTAAACCGAGCATTTATACCCCCCTTAACCACTTATGTAAACAAAATTTGGGCCCCCCTATGTGTATTTCATGGCTGTATAAAATATCACCTATCCATTTGGAGACTTGATCAGTGTCTTCTTAAACAAGTAGCTCACTTATATCAAAAGGAAAAAAACCAATAAATTCTATATGATATCATATTTAATAGATGCCCTTATTGCCTTCATCATCTTTTCTAGCATTAAAAATTGGTCTCCTGAAGGGAGAACCACCATCTCCTACCATTACCCAAAATGCACATCTTTAAGTATATAAACCACATGAAATTTATTTTTGATTGTCTGTACCCAACCATAGTGGAGGATATTATAGATTTTACCCTTCCTAGAGTCCATCAACTTATCAATAAATATATAGATATGATGTGTGACATATGGTTCTATCTAGATTGCATAGTTGTTAGGATTGAGGGAGTCATGTCATTACCATATAGATTGCTTGTGTATGTAATGAGAAAGCTAGCTAAACAAGAAATTGTTTCCCAAATCATCAATGGAGTTGATGGAATTTATAAGGAGAAGAGGAATGGTATTCTCCATCCCTTCCATCTAATTATTAGAAGGACCATATTAAAATATTAAAAAATAGATAGAAACCATATCCAAACATAGGGAATCATTTGGGTTTCAATTTGATAAACTCAAAATTTGGGACCCTAAGAACATAGTAAGTGATCATTTAAAGGAGAAGAAACTACCCAAGCCTAAGTATATGAATCAAATTGGTGTTCATGATACCATTTACATTAAGGATAAGAACTATGAAGAAGTATTGGCTAGGATCAAATGCCATAACATCAAGCTTGAGTACAGATTTACAAAAGATGATAAGCCAATAGGAGAGGCATGGAAGATGCATCCTCTCCACTATCACTTTCTACAAAGACCATCCAAGACATTTAAATAACAACCTCAAGTGGAGCAATGACAACCTCAATGGAAAATTGTACAAGTGCAAGATGAACAGGGCCATGATAAAGAGAAGCTAGAATAGAGAGCTAGGGAGGGACCCTCATACTCAGCCTTACCCAAAAGGCCACCTTCCCTAGTTGAACATATATATTATTAGCTTAAAACTAGATGAGATGATTGAGGGTGCCCTCAAGGAACTTATAGAGGCATATAGTATTGACGAAGGGGAACAGACTAAATAAATTTAGGTATAAACATAGTAGACTAAGGAATAAAAGTGAAAAGAGCTTAATCTTGATATATTCCCATTGGTACCTAAAGAGAAGAGGAATGCAGAAATGACATTGGTCCCTATTGGACCTAAAATACCAAGGTTGACTCTCACATATCCCACTAGTGAGATCAACTTATTCAGTGATGAATTCCTCATTCATGGGCCAATCATCTCTAACTACTTTATTTATGGAAAATTTAAAAATATCCCTTCTCTCTCCCATTCATGGTCCATAACAAAAGTTTCCAACACTAAAGTACATAATGACATTAATCCATAGATTAAGGCTATAATTAATGAAGAGGAAGAAAGAAGGATTGTGGTCACTCTAGGACTAGAGATCAAGAAAATGGATGCTCTCTAAGAGGATAAATTAACATGGGTGTAGAGGTCCCAAAGACTCTAAAATTCATAGGGTCATCCACCACAATGCAATTTAATACAGTGACAGTTGGATTGGAAATGGTCACCACTAGCGAAGCCATGGTGGGAACTGACAAATTCACCTTACAAAATGTTAAGCCCTTTATAATTTTAACCTTATTAGCAGGGAAAAAACTTGGTGAAGATCTATCCATGAGGAGGATGTCAATATCTTGATTAAGGCTCAATCAACTCAAGCTAATGTTGGGATCCATGGGCTGAAATAAAAAAATAAAATTTTTGAAAGAGAAAAGTAAAATCTAGAAACACAGGCCATTTTTTGAGTACCTAATTCCATGATAGATATGTTTAAGGCCTCATTATTTTACATGTTTAATTATTTGATTTAAATAAATCTAAGGCAGGATGCCCTAAGCCAACAAGGTGAAGTAGCCAGGGGGTTAATAGTAAAATGACAAAAGGTAGAGACCCAAGTAAGGGATCTCACTAACATTTTAATTATGAAAAATATTCCTAAGTTCAAAACTATTAGCTTAGTTTATTTGAACACCATATTGATAATAATATTAGAATGGTCCAAGGTCTAAGTTATTAGACAATGAATTTGAATTGGCTTCTGATGGATGATAAATGATTGATAATTAGAACTAAGTAGATCATAGGAACTATGTTGGTAAATCCCACCAAGACCAATTTACTTGGAATCATTGATGAAACTGAATACAAACACAGGGTAACTTTGGTAATGTAGTCAATTAGGAGCAAGATCTAAGGCTAGTTGGTAGAGACAACAAAAGAATCTTGGACATGATCTTCACAGCCAAGGAGAAAATTATAGAGGTAAGGAGCATAAAGGAAGCTATGACCAAGGATGATAGAGACTTGGATGACTTAGATGATCAAGTATTCTACCTCATGAAGCCAACTATGGACCTAGATCTCATCAAAGACCAACATCAAAAATTAATAGAAATTCTATAGAATCAACAAGGGGACCCTTCAGTAATAGGCCCACCTAGAAATTAATATTCCTTTTATAAAAACATTGTAATATTTAGAATAGGAATATTATTTTGTAAGGTATATGCTAGTTTGTTAGAATATTACCCCTAGGTTAGTATAGTTATGAAAAGCAAGTGTATTTTAGATCTTTCTAAGGAAGGACAATTGTCCTTATCTTTTATATGCATACATGTTGTAATTTACTAGTGTACTACCTTATCTTTCTATAAAAGGCATGTATCACCATCTTATAAAGAGGGAGAATTTTAGAAATTTTTTTACACTTGTATAAATTAATATAATCAAGGTGTTTTTCAAAGATTGTCCATATTTGATATATCAATTACTAACATAGATTTTCTCTCAAGTGATAGTTTATTATCTTAAATTTGAATAGTTTCTTTGGTTTTTGGGTTGCATTTTCTAATCATAGGGTTTATAATTTGTGCATATGATAGATTAGTATAAGGATCTTGGATTTTATTCACTTATTTTCTCTCTATATTCAAATGTGCAAATGGTATCTAATTATAATAGTAAATATTTAAAGTAAACTTGGTTCTTACATGTGGTTCTTTACACTATCATTTGAAGTTTGCCTTATATTGAGATCTAAGCTTAGGTTATTTTGAATTATATATTTATTTAAATGCATACTCAGTTGTAATTGATGCTTTGTCATAATATTTGATACTAAGATAGGAAATCACTCATTTTATTTTATGCCTTATACTTCTCTTTGCTCATTTTTTATACTAGATCACTTTAGTTTAAACTTAATTATAAAGATACATCTAGGTTATTTTATAGCTTAGTTTTGGATCATAATTCACTGAGTTAACATATATCCTCTATAGTTCATAAAGAATGGACCATGATGGATTCCAATAATCACTTATTATAAATTTTGTGGAATGCTCATACATATCTCTGCCATTATTTCACCACAAGTGACATCAAGTTGCCACAACATACTACTCATGATATGAATTATTGGAATTCTAAAATGAGAGTGCCCTTTAAACACTAATAAAATATGTGGTGCATCTAGAGACATCAATAGGTTGATACAATACAAATTTCATAAGACATGCTTAAAATGGTATTAGGATGTTTGATATAGTACAATAAGGGTGATGGAAAAACATAGATGATATTAGCTAGACAATTACCATAGGATAAAGGGAATATGAAAAATATGGATAAGAGAAAAACATGAGAGATAGATAGGAAATTAATGGAATTCAACTAGATAATAGTAGTGGTAATCAAGATAAAATAAAACATCTATTATAAATAACCATCATCTTTACCCACCCCATTATCAATGCACCATTTTAGGCATGCACTTAGGGATATTAATGTATCAACAAACCCTGTAAGAGAAATAATCAGTAAATGATAAAGTGAAAAATATTATGTGTATATAGTATGTGTGGAGAAAAGTGTATCACAACTGATAATGATTGGAGATGATTGGGTATGTTGTGGAGTGATTTGATTAATGGTACATTATGATAAAAAGTGATGTTTTTTCCATTGGTATGGACCATAAATTATGAAGCAATATCTAATATAAAATGATTACATAGTTTAATACTAAAAATAAGATTATTATTAATATATAAAATTATAATAATTGATAACATTTTACCAATTACCAGTTATAGTTGATTAATATTAATATATAAGATTGTATATTAATATTAATATTAATATATTAAAATTATAATATTGATAATTGATAACTATAAATTATTATAAGATTGTATTAAAAATGTAATAGCAACTGACCTATTACAAATTATTTTACTAATCAATCTAGTTTTATACAATCTTATTTTTTTAAGTTCTATTTTTTGTATCTAGGTTAGTTTCTATAACATTTTTGATAATCATTGAGGATTATGTGAGACATGAAGAATAGTTTTTTTAATAAAATCATATTTTTTAAAATAAAGAATCGAGGGTGCTAATTTTAGTAGACGATTGAGTTGTAATTTTTGTGGAAATGTTCGAATCACATGAATTTTAACTACCTATAGAAACTAAATTTTATCATCCTTTATAATGTCTTACATCTTCTTAAAGTAGCTATCTAATAAACATGCAATAGAAAGAGAAATAAGAACTAGTTGGTATGCACTATGGATGTTTTATTAAGAAAAACACTAATCTTGGTGATGATCTATGAGAGTGGTGTTGTTTTTTTCTTTGGACTTATGAAATTCGTAGGTATAAGTATTTATCAGTGATATGAAAAATACAAATACATGTAGTGATATTTATTTAGTGCTTATAATTGAGTATTTCTAGGGATGGTAAGTCAAGAGAAGATATGATGTTTATATAAGTTGTTAAGAGTTTGTACTGTGTTGTAGGAGAAATCTATAATAACTTTTGGGAGACTTGTGACACTATTCAAACCACCTGTAGTAACTTTATTTTTTTAAACATTTATCATAAGTTTATATCAACTATACTATTGAAACTTATATCCCTATATCCATGCATCCTATAGTAATTAGTAGTGTAGACACTTCATTTTCATTAATTTCATGTCAAAACTTAACATGTAAATAAATTTCTGCAATAATACAAAAAAACATCATTTTAATCCAAACTAGCCACATAATTTGCCGTGCACGTTATGAATCACTTTGATGCATCCTTGATTGGGGAAATATACCATTTTATATCACTTATTTCTTTAACAATGTATTGAATCATTTCCATGATTTATAAATGTTATTCCAAGGTCAATTAAATGAAATATTAATATGATAAATAACATTATAAATGTCAACTTTCTTCTAACTATTGATTTTATTCTATTTAATTTATCTATTTGGTTTATTATAATTATTAATTAATTAATTTAATTATTAATTAAATTATAATTAATTAATATATTTATTTTATTCTAATTATTATTAATTTATAATTAATTAATCCATTTCTTCTTGTAATAAAATAATTTTTTATCTTTTGGAATTATCTATTTTATTAAATTAATAAATTCAATATTGCCTTAGATTAATATTTGCAATAGGAAAAATGTGCAAGCTAAAAATATTTTAACTCTTAGTTACACAATGAGTTTCATAGCATTCAAAATTAATGTACACATTCTAATCCATAATCAATAAAAAATATTGCATGCTCTATGAAGGAGATGTGAGGAATCATTGTCCACCCTCCATCTCAATCAAGATGAGTAGTTCTCATTATCTGGATCAATTTATAAATACAAGCTTCATTTTCTATTTCATAATCTCACAAATATTGACTGATTGATTATCATGATCTTATTATTCTTTCAATTTCTAATTACTTAATCAATTCATTCATAAAATAAGGAGAAGTTCCATTTATTTTGGATATAAAAACATTGTTGAAGACTCCTTAGCTCTATAATCCAGTCATGTTTCGCTTACAATCTAGATTGGAAGGTAAATCCATTGGAAAGGTATAGTTTATGTAATATGATTTTAAGTTTTTTTATGATTTATTACACCTTTCCCAATCATAGGGATTGATCTTGAGATGCATTTTTGTTAAATTTTTTATTGTATATCTATAACAATGATCAAACTCATCTTACATTATTGATCAGCATAATGGCACACCTAGTGGGACCCACACCTCACTTTATTCTATCAAGCATCCTATTGTTACTATTATTACTCTAATTAGGGGTTTAAAAATAATTTCACCTTCTATTCTTCTTCACTTTTACATTTTATTGCTCATGAGGCTTAAAATTATATTAGTTATAATTGTATTTTATTAATTTCATCATAGAATACATAGAACACTGTTTGAGTTAAATTATTTTTTGGGTTATTTATATTTAGTTTTAATATAAAAACCTATTTTTGTTTCATAAATAAATTTTTAGTTTTATTGGAATTATTATTTTATTTATTTTATTAATTATAGTATAGAAGGTTATTATCGTATTCTATGTTAAATTAATTTTTGGGTTCTTTGTATTTTATGTTTTTCTATAGAAACCTTTTTTATTACAAATCAATATACAAATTTATCACAACTTTTGTTTTCATTTTAAATTTTTTTAATTTGTTAACATTACTTCATTCAAGGGTTTAGATTCTAGGTATTTTTTCTATAGGTTTCACTTTCTGAAGATAATCCAAACCAAAACACTATTAATCCATCATTTTTAGATTTACACATGTCAAAGACCACTAATAAAATAGTTATTATTATCCTATAGGTTCCAATATCAAAGAATGTGGTGATAAATTGAAAACAAACATTTTTTTTTCACATTTTTAAAAATGTTTTAAATGAATTAATGCTTTTACTTGGTGCATTAAAAAACTCTTTCATTTAAGTTCCTTTACTTCAGTTCTTTGCTTTTTTCATTTTCTATAATGTGTATGCCCTCCCCTTGTTTGGGTGACCTAGAAACATGAATGTAACCACATATTTTCATCCTATAATATTCACCAAAGTATTCTCTTCAATTGTCCTTAGTGGGATTCATGTGAATCAGGAACAATGATACCTTTCCTTTTTTATTTTAGGTTGTGAAATTAGAATTTCATTACCTTCTTATGGGTCTTCATGATGTGGCATCTAGAACTTCATTACTCAAAATTCATACCAAATACCATTTATTTGGAAATGTATACAAATTTAAGATCTTACCATAGTAAATGCCTAATGAGTTATATTTTATAAACACTATGATGTGAGGATCCTAACCCACTCTAATATCCAAGGATTTTTTTGGTCCTTTGAAGAATCCAAGAATTTGTTAGTGTGATCACTAATAAATGATGTCTAACATAGTCATGAAAATATTAGACACTCCTGTGAATAGCTTTATTTTAGATTTATTAATTAACATACTTTGAGCCCATGTACTAAAAGGTATATCTGGACCACTAGCTAAGCCATTTAAAATTTTAGCATAAGACCTATTAGCCACAAAACCTTCACTGATGTATGGATGCAAATGGAATAACTCCAAAATATTACCTATCATATAAAAATAATGAGAGAGGGTGGGTATTTCACCTACATTTAAATTTTTGTTATCAACCATTAAACATTTCCTTTCATGGCAAGTTGATTGATAGATCAATGATTATAATACAAACCCATTATGTTAATAACTATAGGGTTTTTATATGTGGTTATTTATTTAATTTTTTTTTATACACATCTTTTTTGAAACCTTACACATGAACTAAAGTATACAATGGAATACCAAGTCTAAATTTCATCCATATTTACCTATACAAAGAGACATTACTCTACCCAATTTTTGGGTCAAATAAATACATTCCCAAGTTTCATATTATTTAATTGAAACAATATTTTATATAATTTGTACCATTACACTACCCATTTTTAAAAATTCCAAATCCAATTCCAAAATATTTTTAAAATAATACGCATTCCATATTTTAATTGTAAACTCCAAACCAAATTTTAGAATTTCAAAAAGCAAATTCCAAATACTAATTGAAAGTGAAACCCAATTGAAATTAAAATTGAGATTCAAAAAGAGAATCAAATTGAAAGAAAATCTTAATTGAAATTAAATCTAATTTTAAATCAAAGGATAGTCAAAATTGTTGTTTTCAAACATCTAAATCATGTTCAATTCAAAACTAAGCATTCAAACAAGAAAATTCAAAGATCAATTCAAGTCAAACATTGTAAACATTCCAAAATCAAACAAGTTAAGATTTAAATACATGTTCATTATAAATTTTAATATTAAAACATCAAAAACTTTCATTATTTTTGTAATCAAACACTTAAAAGTGATTGACACATCAAGACTTGAAAACAAATTTGATTTGCATACCTTGGACACTTTACACTAGGAAACTTAATTGAAATTATTTTACTTTGACATTGCCACATTTATAAAATCAAAGAAAATAATTCTATTTTGAAACCAATCCTATTCCAAATAATCAATTTTTTGATTCAAACACATTCAAAAGTAAGACAAATTATAAAAAATTCAATCTTGTACCAAGGTAGAAAACATTGATTTAAACATGCTAATATTCACATGTTATAGGGCTGCTTATAACCCCATGTATGATGATGATGAATGGAATTATAATCCAACTTATGACAATCTTGAATGGGAGATATGTCAAATTTATTATACAAATCTGCCATTTGGATTAACCGATATTAGGATACCATTATCCTTATTTGATAACAAATATGAAGCCCTTACTAAATTGTTGGTGTGGATTTATATTCCCATCCAATTATCCCATTGATAAATTGCATAAATTAGTGAATATTAAAGATAGGACTCCTAAGTAATATTATACTCATCCAAAATCTTGTACAAGGTGGTCCAAATATTTATGTTCCTTCATCTAGCAAAGGGAAAGGTCAACTTATTAACCCCTAAGTTCAATAGAGTAGTCAAGTCTTGGATACCTTAGCTAGCTCCCTAGTTACCATATATTTTAAAAATACCATGAATGTGGAGAAAAACATATCACAATTTAAGAAACCACAATAGGAAACATTGAATAATCCTAAATCAGGAGTAGATCCATCAAATAATACCGCATACAACATTGACATTTTTTCTATTCCTAATTTAAATCCTCCAGTGAATTCATCTCAATAGGAAGTTGATAATACACAATATGTTTTTCCTAATACACACCAAGATCTTCCATTAAAATACCAATCAAATCCTCCAAATAACCAACAATTCCATATTAATTCACACTAAAAAGTTAAAAATACACCACCTAAATAAGTGGTTAACAATCCTTCTAAATAGGCTTCTTAAAACTAGTAAAAGGTTATTAATACCCCTCTAATTGTTGATACAATGGTATTTAATATTGTTACAAATATTCTACCTTAGTAAGCTGTGATTCTTTCTTAGTAAATTATAATTCACACACAATAAATACCTTCTCATTTTTAACATGTTCTTATTTATTCTCAATAGGTTACATTTTGTTCCTAAAAAATCATTCCTTGTCAGAGATAAAAAATTATTCCAAATCCAAATCCTATTCCTAATCAGCCTATTAATGCATATCAACACATACCACAACATCAATATAAATTGAATCAAAGGGTATACATTCCTAGACACATCATGAATATGGTTCCTAATACTTCATAGCCCATGTCAAATCAAATATTGTATTCTCATCAAGATAATCCACCTTTGAAAACCCAATAAAAATGTCTAACACATACCCAAATGCTCTCAATATCCAAGAGTGGAAAGAGATAAAGGAGATATTGAATGGTTACAAATAATAAAACCAACAAAGAAGATAAAAATCAATTAAATATGTTCATAAATTGATTTATTAGTACCTGATGCCATGATATATATGTTTAAGGCCTCATTCTTGGACATGTTTAATTCTTTGAGTTCAATAAAGCTAAGGTAGCATTCCCTAAGCCATGAAGGTGAATTAGCCAGGGGGTTGATAATAGAATGACAAAAGGCAGAGACCAAAGTAAGGGATCTCATTAACATTTTTTTATGAAAAAGATTCCTAAGTTTAAAACTATTACCCAAGATAATTTTAACACCATATTGGGAATAATAGTAGACAAGGTCCAAGGTCTAAGTGCTTAGACAAGGAATTTAAATAGGCTTCTGACGTATGATAAAGTATTATTCATTAGAATTGAGAAATTCCTAGGAACTATGTTGGCAAATCCTACCAAGACCACTACCCTTGGAATCATTGATGAAATTGAATACAAACACAGGGTCACTTTGGTAATGTAGTCAGTTAGGAGTAAGAGCCAAGGCTAGTTTGGTAGAGACAACAAAAGAATATTAGACATGATCTTCACAAACAAGGAGAAAATTATAGAGGTAAGGAACATAAATGAAGCTATGGCCAGGGATGACAAATACTTGGATGACATTGGCTAATGATGAATAATTCTGCCTTATGAAGCTAATTGTGGACCTAGAGATCATCAAAGACCAACATTAGAAAGCAATGGAGCTTTTGTAGATTCAACAAGGGGACCTTTTAGCGATGGACCCACCTAGTAATTAATATTCCTTTTGTAAAAAACATTATAATATTTAGAATATGAATATTATTTTATAAGGCATATGTTATTATATTTGCATATTTCCCCTAGGTTAGTCTAATTATGAAGGCAAGTGTATTTTATAACTTTCTAAGGACAATTGTCCTTATCTTTTATATGCCTATAAATTATAATTGACTAGTGTACTACCCTATATTTATATAAAAGGCATATATTACCATCTTGTAAAGAGGGATAATTTTGAGCAAATTTTGTACTCTTGGAGAAATTAATATAATCAAGGAGTTATACAGAGATTGTCCATTTTTTATATGTCAATGGCTAACATAGCTTTTCTCTCAATTTCTAGTTTTATGTCTTAAATTTGAATAGCTTATTTCAATTTTGGGTTACATTTTACAATCATAGGGTTTATAAATTGGGCATATTCTAGGTTAATTGAATGATCTTGGATTTACTTCACTTCATTTTGATCTTTAGTCATATGTACAAATGCTATTTGATTATAGTTGTAAATATTTAAAGTAAACCTGGTTCTTACTTGTGGTTCTTTACATTATCCTTCAAATTTTTCATAGTATATATTAAGATCTAAGCCTAGGATATTTTGCATTATATATTAATTTGAATGCATAATCAATAACAATTGATTCTTTCTCATAATATTTGAGATTAAGATAGGCATTCACTCATTTTATTTTCATCCTTAACTTTCTATTTGCTCCTTTTTTATACTAGATCACTTTAATTTAAAATTAATTACAAGTATACATCTAGTTTATTTTGTAACTTAGTTTGGATAATAATTCATTGAGTTAATATATATTCTCTATAATTCACAAATAATAGATCATGATGTCTTCCAACCATCACTTATTATAAATTTTATGAAACACTCATACATATCTTTGCTACTACTTCACCATAGGTGATATAAATTTACCATAAAAGCCTACTCATGAACTAAATTCTTGGAATTATAAAACTATAAGTGTCTTTTAAACACTAAAAAACTTGGTGGCCCATCTATGGACATCAATAGGCATCTTTGTTGGTGTTATAAGGAGGGCCATCTTTATGAATTCTTTGAATATTTTTAGTCTTAGCGTGTTTTGATCTAAGGTTAGTGTATATTTGTGTTTTTCAGTGAATTATTTTCTTATAACTATAAAAATCATTGATCTTTGTAGTTTTTGGCATATCTTTGTGCTTCCTTAGACAAATATCAAGGTTCTTTGAGATTTGATGCTTGGTTTTGGTAAATTTAACTTGAAATTTGAAAAATCCATAATATTTGAAATTAGGACGGCTTGTTTTGTTCCAAGCCTGACATATATTTCCTAGATCTAAGTTTATTTAGGTTTAGACTTATAAATATAGATTATATCAACATAATTGGATACATCTTTGAGCTATTTTTGGCAAAGACCAATGTCCTTTATTTTTCTTTATGTAATATTTGGAAAATGAACTCAATGTGCTGGTTTAATCCTTGTTCCTTATTAATATTAGTGTGAGAAATAATATTTAAAATAGGATCTTCAAATTTCAAGGTAGAATTGATAAAGGTTCAAACCAGATCACACTTAGAGGCAAGGGAACCTCTGCTTGAACTTGAAGTTCATGAAAAGGCTAAGCATGATAAAGGTAGATGTAGGAGATCCAAATATTTTCTAACTTCACCTCTTCAAGGTAAATTTTCCTTCAACCTTAATATAGGTATGGTTTGGTTAGGATAATATTCAATCAATGTGCCAAGTGTGGTACATGATCTCCCACATAACCTTAAGAGGTATTTGCCTACATTTAGTCTAACTAGTATTACAACTACTGAAGAACACATTAAGTATTTTAAAGATACCTTAAGGTTGTTAAATATTGCGCATGAGGATGTACATTATAAGTTATTCCCCTTTACCTTTAATGATGTTTCATATGAATGGTTCTTGAACTTCCTTGATAATTACATCACTAGTTGGGATGGTTTCACCAATGGTTTTTTAGATCAATTTGGTAAAATTTTTAGCCCTTCTGTTATTCACCATCAGTTCACCACCATTAGAAGGGATACAAGTGAGAATATTAGGTCCTTTAATTATATATTTTATAAAATGTATAATAGGACCATAGGACCCTATAATACTGATGATGTCCTAGCTTTAGAAATATATAAAGATGTAGTAGATCCTATAACCTTTGTATTCTTGAAGAGATCCATACCAACTATAACTTCATTCGGTAGGGATTATTTTTAGGTATCAACAATAAATTATCATACACAAACCTAAGGAAAAATGTCATATTTTTTCCAAACATCAACCCTCAAATGCTCATGTTGAACTTATTCCCCAACAACCAAAGTATCCTAGCCTTAAACGAACTCCCAAACTTAAATCAGTTTCCATTGAGTCATGTTGCTCCAAATAAGAACTTAGGATTCTTAAATCATCCTACTAATGGATTCAATAAAAATGATCAAAAGGCCTTAATTCCATTTACTAACAATAACTAGGTACATAATTTTCAAACCCCTAAAAATGAGAATGAATCTATCCCAAAAATGGTCTAAAAATTGAGCACTGATTTTATTCAACTATAAAAACAAGTTAGAAATACTGAAAAAAGCTCTGGTAGGAACTTATCATTTCAAAGGTATAATAGGAAAAATAATAGATTCTATAATGATATTTTTCATAATAATAGGAATAATGAGCCATCTTCTAAAAAGAAGACCATGGACATTAACCTTACTAATATTGCATTACCTAATTATTATAGAGTACATTACACAACTAAGCATTGTGAGTTTGATTGTATTGAATGTTTTAAACCCTTTGAGGCTTTCCAAGAGGAGTTGGATACATTTTAAGTAGTCCCTAACAAGGAAAGTGGTGCAGGTGCTTTTGGATCCAAGTCATTTGATCAAGCCTTCATGGTGGATACTTTTGATTTCCCCTTTCTAGAGAAAAATAAACATGATGAGATCCATGCCTTTCAATAGTTCTTGAAGAAGACATATCCCTTAAGGAATAGATATTAGAGGTATCCCTTGACAACCTCAGTGCCTCCAAATAATTTTAGAACTCCTCCAAACACTTCTTCAAACAAAAATCCTAATCCACCTAAAGGGAGTACTTTTAAACCTAACATTGATATTCCTAGTTCTTCTAAAATTAGATAAAACATTATTGAGGATATGAAGAAAATAAAGGATAATATTAAATTTCATGAACTTACGTAAATTTAAAAAAAAATGGACCTCTTGGTGGAATGATTGTCAAAGAAGTCCAACAAGCCTCCCAAGGCTAACCATGCTAATGTGACTATACACAAGGCAAAAGTGAATCTCCTCCTTTATTTCTCACTATCAAGATGTTTTAAGAACTTACATAATTGATTAATAGATTTTGGTGATTCTACCAACATCATGCCTATAGGCATATGCAAACAACATGTTATTACTCTTATTATGTTTGATAGGGTTGTTACTTAGACAAATCTAGAGTCAAAGTAATTAGAGAAATTTTAAATGTTCATATGTAACTAGATTTTGAGCATAGAGTGCAAAAACTCACTAATATTCAAGTAGTGGATATACCTAATGTTTATGGAATATTTTTAAGTAGGGAGTGGACCAAGGCCTTGAATGTTACATATCCACAAATTGCTCACATTTGTGGCTACCTTGGAAGGGAGTTCTTAATCAAATAAGGGTTGAGAGAGAACTAAGGATGAAACACATGATAATAGAGTATAATGATATGAACAAGAGGGTCAACAAAATTGACTTAGACTTAGGGGTTTTCACCCTAGTAACTGATAAGGTATGTGATCCCAAGAGTGATCATGTTGTTCTTGGACTATGTAAATTGCATTTTGATGGTGTTAAGTGTAAAGGTAAATATGAAGTAGGTATTTTCATTATGAACCCCATTGGTGAGAAATACCATGCTTCCTATAGAATCTAATTCCATTATACTAAAAATCTTGTTGAATATGAATCCCTCATCCTATTTTTACAATTTCCTATAATGAATAAGGTCAAACAACTACTAATTTATGGGGATTCAAAATTAGTGGTCAACTAAGTAAGAAAAAAATACCAATGCAAGCTCTCATATATTAAGAGGTATAAGTTTAGGGTTTAAGATTTGATTGAGTCCTTTAATGCTTTTAGAATTACCTCCATCCCAAGAGAAGAAAACCAAGCTAATGATGAATTGGCATCTGTTATATCCAATCTCATGGCCAACCAAGATTATCTAAATTTCAACATTGAGATGATCCCTTGTCCTTTAGTTCCCGATAATGTTAACCATTTTCACATTTTCAATGATGATCAATAGATATTGGATTTCATGACCAATTATGGAGAATTTGATGCCCATATTATTGATGAGACTAATTAAAATGAATCTAAGGAGGACAAGTTTAATGGTAAGGTCATTTAGTTGAATGACAACAAGATCCCTAAGGGAATGATTGCTTTAGAGATATTGTTTGATCAAGACAAACTGGTTGAAGTTTCTAAGATTCCTAAGGTAAATTAAAATGAATATAATGTTATTGATCTTGGTCTCCAAGATCAACCCCAATTATTAATGTTGGGAAAGCCTACACAAACATTGAAAATAAGAAAGCTAAAGAGAGCCATACCTAATATAGGGATGTCATAGAATGGTCCTATGATGACTTAAATATATTTTATCCAAGCACCATTACCCATAAAATCCCTCTTAAAGAAAACTATAAAACATTTAGGCAGAAGTAGAGGCCTATGAACCCTATCCTTGAACTAATGATTTTTAAAAAGGTTAAGAGACTACTAGATGCTAGGATAATCTTCCCTATCTGACATTCTATCTGGATGGATAATTTGGTGCTAGTCAAGAAGAAGAATGGTGATATTAGACTTTGTATTGACTTTAGTAGCTTAAATAAATCATAAAAAAACTAGGTTATTCAATTTATTTTAAGTTTAGTTATGATGTATTTTCTTGATGGCCTTTTAGGTTATAACTAGGTGTTGGTTGATAAAGGAGACAAGATGAAGATAACTTTCACCAACAAGTGGGGAACCTTTACGTACAAGAGGATACCCTTTGGGTTAATTAATGCAAGAGGTAATTTTCAAAGAGATATGGATCATGCCTTCTAAGGCTTGATTGGTAAATGTATCATTATTTATATGGATGATTTAATAGTTTTTCTTAAAATAGGGAAGATCACTTCATTAATTTACAACAAGTGTTTGAAATATGTAGAAGGTATGAGATTTCATTAAACCTTAAGAGAATTATTTTCTATGTTACTTAAGGTAAACTATTGGGACATGCTATAACCAAGGATGGGATCTCTATAGATCCTAAAAGGGTATATATAATATCCAAAATAGATCCCCTAAATAGTAGAAAATAAATAAAATAATTATTTCGTAAGATAAACTTTGTAAGAAAGTTTATTTCTAGGTTTACAAAGATTGCCAAGACACTAATGACATGCTAAAGAAGGATGCCAAGGTCACATAGAATGAATAATATAGAAATATATTTAATGACATTATGGAGGCCATTATCTAGGCTCTAGTCTTGATAAGTCTTGATTTTTTAAATTATTTCTACCTTTATTCATTTACCTCTGATCATACCATGGCTATTGTGTTGACTCGAAAAGTAAAGGGGTGTGATCACCCAATAGCTTTTATGAGCACTAAATTTACTAATGTTGACTTAAACTATACATTGATAGATAAGCAAACATATGCATTAGTAAAGGCAATAAATAAATTTATGCATTATATCCTTAGAAATAAGTTACATGTTATTCTACCAAACCTTGCCATAAAGATTATATTAAGATAAAATGAGCTCATAAAATGTAGAGGTAAGTGGATGTTAGTTTTGTTGGAGTATGACATAGAAATGAAAACAACAAAACTAGTAAGGTGCCAAGGTCTGATCTAAATGAATGCTAATATCATATTGAAGTTAAGTATTATACAAGTTGATCAGTAGAAATTTCAAGCTAGTAAATGGTATGATTCTATTATATATTTGGTAATTAATGGTACCTGTCTTGTAAGACTAACAAGGGAGGAAAAGAGGGATCCAAGGCTCAAAGTTTCTCATTATCTGATTAAGAATGGATTCCTATATAAGAAAAACTTTGAGAGAGTGTACTATAGTTCTATTTTAAAAGAGGAAGCTTCTCAAATCATGAGTACCTTCCATGAGAAGTTTGGAAATGGACACTATTTTCAAAGCTAGCTACTATTGGCAAACTATCTTCGAGGATGATCACAAGCATGTGAGAGAATGACACTCTTGCCAAATTTTGAACACCAAGGAGCCTAATGTAGTAATGCCTCTACAACCAGTCATGGTTGAAAAATCATTTACATAATGGGGGTTATAATTTGTAAGAGTGACCAACCCAAATTCATTTGAAGGTGAAAAATTTATCCTGACTACCATAGATTGCTATTCAAGGTGGGCTAAAAATGTAGCCAATAAACATTGTATAATGGAGGAAGTGATCAAATTCATGGAGGAGAACATTTGTACTAGATTTGGAAGTCTAGTTTCTCTAGTTTTTGATAATGGATCTACATTTTCATCCATAGAGATGACTAAATGGGATTATGATAATGATATTTGTCTAAAGTTTTCATCCAGCCATTATAACTAAGGGAATAGAGTTTCTAAGTCTACCAATAAAATATTGATGAAAGTAATAATGAAATATATTGAATACAAACCCATGACTTAGCACAAGTTATTCAAGTATGCATTGTGGGCAAACATGATTAATATTAAACAAGTGTTGAAGGCATCACCTTTTCTATTAGTGTATGGCCAACTAATCTTCCCTATCACTCTTAAGTTTCCCATGTACAAATTCATGTTTGAATATATAAAAGAGGGTTAGGAATAAGTAAAATAAATATTTCTAGACATAACTCAACTGGAAAATACAAGGGAGAAAACCTTTGCTGATTTTAACAAACATCAAACTAAAATGAAAAGATTATTTGATAAGAGATCAAAGATTAAGTTGTTTGGACAAGGGGACCTAGTTCTCCTCTAGGACAAAGCATCTAAGCCTAAATAAAAACATGGAAAATTCACACATTTTTGGATTAGACCCTATCAAATTTCAAAAACACTAGGGAAAAACACCTTCAAGCTCAAAGATCTACAAGGTGAGGAGTTTACATTGCCCGCTAATGGATAGTACCTTAAGCACTACTTCTCTATTACTCCTCTTGAGGCCTTTATGGAGTAAACTGTAAGATGGTTAGTCTTAGTATAGGTAGGCTAGTTAGTTTATTTCAATTTATTTCCTTCCTACCCCTTGTTTATACATAAACATGTATATATTTATTTGCTTTCATTTTCTTTCTTGATTTCTTGCCTTTTGTTATGTGTTTGCTTTGGTTGCCTTGTAATTTGATTATAATAAGTCCTTTTAGGGAAAATATTTAGCTTAAAGATAGGTCATTTGCTTGAAATTTAGAAATATAGGTATGTACCTCATACAAAAGATGTCTATGGTTCTATTATGCAAGCCTAATGTTATAATTTAAAGAAAATGGTAAAGACCAATGGAAGAGGCCAATCATTCCATACAAGCTTAAGCATTGTCTTAACCTCTAATTGCTTTTAATAATATTTTAACTTGTAGAGTGACAGCCTAAACTATCATTATGTAGACATACTAGGACTTAATCAACATCTTTACCTAGTATAAGGGTTACATCCATAGATGATTTTATAAAAATAAAACACTTGACAAAATCCTAAAACCTAGCTATTATGGTTCATAACCATGATAAAATCATAAAGATATAAATAAAATATAAAAAAAATAAAAGAATTCAAGGCAAAATCAAAAACTTTATAATCATAGGTTATTTTGGTAATCTCTAATGGGGTTATATATGCTTTGTTGGTAGTGAAGCAAGGCCTTGAGTGGAGCCAAAGTCATCTCTGTCAAGGTTATGGATGCCTAGCTAGTAGCAGAGCAATGCCCAAACCTTCCCTAAGCTAAAATCATGGTTATTAATGAACATTTTAACATGATATAAGTCAGTGTTAGTAATTAAGGACATGAAACCTAGAAGTTATTTCTTGAACCCCATGGCAAATAGTAATTGGAGTCAAAACACACACATAGTATGGCTATGTCTTGATGTTTGACCCTAATTCTCAAAGTGTAAGGTTTGTTTCAAAAATAATATAATCTAGATATTGATATTGATCAAGTGGAGTGGATGACCTAATTATTTATCTAAGTTAGAGTCTCTAGGTTCTAACATATTGCTATGTTTCCCTCATGAGTCACCATTTGTTGAGGCTAACATACCCTCCTTTTTAAAAAAAATTGGGACCCTTGAGAAACATTGGATAATAAACATGAAAACATGGCATGTTAAGATCATTTGTATAATTTGAATATCATCCACTTTATCAAAATCAAGCTTAGTTATGTTTTGCTTTAATTTTGTCTAACATTGATAATAAATGGTCTTCATGGCTTTTAGTTTCATGTTTCATGGTGTCATTTCTTGATAAGTTCATGTTCCAAAGCCCTCATAAAATCCTTGGTTTAAATTTTAATATTGGTGGGAACCTTTTAAAAATCCATTTTGGACCCAAGTATAAAATTCATGTTTTAAGTTTAGTCATGTTTTTTAACATGACCAAAACTTAGCCTAAAAATTATTGGTCCCCTTCATTATTTTTCCCTTTTAAGTTTCTTGCATGCCTAACTAATATTCATTTTTTAGGGCCCTTTTAATATTTCATAGCTTGGTTCCTTCAATTTATAACTTAGCCTAAAGGTTTTAATCCTAAGGTCCCATCTTATTTATTAATACAAATGAGACCATAGCCTTAACACCTTATCCTAAGTCTTTTATATCATTATGGGTCCTAACTTAACTTCTTTGCATCTTGTAGGATACAATGACCTTCACTTTATCAAGTTATTTGATCCAATAAAGTCAAAAAGGAGATTAGATTTAAACAAAATGTATCTTAAAAGATATAATGATACATGATTCATCATGGGAAAAGGATCCAATAGTGTGAAGGCCCTAATAGATATACACCCTTATCCTTCATCCAATGATTCTCACTTCATCACAAAGACTTGATCAGATAGAGTGAGGCATAGTTGAAAAGTCAAAGGATTAAAAAAGACCTACAAGATCGACACACAACATCCTTAAATTTGAGGATTAAAATCAAAGGGGCTTACCTAATAGAAATAACAAAACATAAGCAAGATTTCAGATCATAATCCTAAACCTCTCGCTTCATCATAGGATCCTCATCCAATGGATCAAATTAAGTCTAAGATCCTAAAAACCCCCATGGAGGTGCCAAGTGGTACTCTTACATTGGGTCATAGGAATTATATGAGCTTAAATTTGACAATCACATGACCATCATTTGATGCCCACAACAACTAGTTGACATTCACACAACTATCAACTTTAAGACCATTAAATTAAAAAGCTTCACTTGCTTAAAATTGATGTTCGTGAGACTATCATTCGACATCTAAAAATATGTATTTAAAGTCTGTGAGATCATCAAATTTAAGCTAATGAATTATTCTACTTAGGATCAAAATACACTCCAAAATATTTCTATAAAGCTCATGAATTGCCATACAGACTAACATAATCCCTCAAAAGATGCTCAAATACTAGGAATCTTCAATCTATAAATATGGAAATGGTCTTATAGTCTAATTATATTCAAAATAAACTTAGTCTAAGTCTATAATTTAAGGTCCCCATTGTATTTTATTCAAATGCCTTGAACCTTAAACTATAGACTTAAATTAAGTTTTATTTTAAAAGAGTCTTTGTTCGGTAGAACTTATACCAAGTGTTTATAACCAAAGGTTTTAGTGTGTTTGTTAATTCAATGAAACCCTATTTGAAATTAGACCATTATATCATTTTAACCCCCTTTGAACATATTTTATAGGCTTGGCATAAATATTTTAGTCCAAAAGTGTACATTGTGTTTATTTAGCATATCATAAATTTTGGCCTAAAATAATTGACTATGGTATCCTTTATATAAACCCAAAAAGCTTAGGCATAAACACTTTATCCTAAATTTTATTTTGTGTCTAATAAGCATGAAATAAACCTTATCCTAGGAGGTTTAAACCTAAATATCACCTTAATAATATGCTAACTTAAATCTTGGGCCACTAAATGACATGCTCAAAAAGGATGCCAAGGTCACATAGATTGAAGAATCTGGAAAGGCATTCAATGACATTAAGGAGGCCATTGGCCAGGTTCCAATCCTTATTATTTAGGACTTTTCAATGAGATTCTACCTCTATTAATTTTCCTATGATCATACCATGGCTGTTATGTTAACTTAGAAAGTCAAGGGGTGTGATCACCCAATAGCTTTTATGAGCACTAATTTTAAGAACATTGAGTTAAAATATTCATTGATAGATAATCAAGCATATACATTAGTAAAGGTAGTAAATAAATTTAGGAATTATATCCTTATAAATAAGATACATACTATTCTATTTGGCCCTAACAAAAATCTTATGTTAAGCCAGAATGAGCTCAAAGAATGTAGAGGTAAGTGGATGTTAGTTTTACATGAGTATGACATAGAAGTAAAAATAGAAAAATTGGTAAGGTGTTAAGGTCTGATCCAAATGATTTCTAATACCATCCCTATGTTAAGTATTATGCAAGTTGATCAGCATAACTTTCAAGCTAGTGAATGGTATGATTCTATTATCCATTTGATAAGTAATGGTACATATCTTGCAAGGCTAACAAGGGAGAAAAAGAGGGATCTAAGGCTCAAATATGCTCATTATCTGATTAATAATGGAGTCTTATATAGGAAAAACTTTGAGGGAGTTTATCTCAGATGTGTTTCAAAAGAGGAAGCTGCTCAAATCATGAGCACCTTTCATGAGAATTTCGGTAATGGACACCTTTTAAGGAAGACTACTACACATAAGATTCTCAGAGTTGACTACTATTGGCCAACTATCTTCAAGGTTTATCAAAATCATGTGAGAGAATGACACTCTTTCTATATTTTTAACATCAATAAGCCTAAGGTAATAATGCTTATACAACCAGTCATGGTTGACAAACCATTTGAACAATGAGGGTTAAACTTTGTAGGAGTGATCAACCCAGATTCATATGAAGGTTACAAATTCATCATGACTTCCACATATTACTATACAAGGTGGGCTAGATTTTTAGGTAGTAAATAATGCAAAATGAAGTGATCAACTTCATGGAGGAGAAAATTTATACTAGATTTGGAACTCTAGTCTCTCTAGTGTGTGACAATGGGATTACATTTTCATCCATAGAGATGACTAAATGGGCTTACGATAATGGTATTTGTCTAAAGTTTTCATCCAACTATTATCCCCAAGGGAATGGATTTTTTGAGTCTACCAATAAAATTTTTATGAAAGCAATCAAGAAATCTACTGAAGACAAACCCAGGACTTGGTAAAAGCTACTCAAGTATGCATTATGTGTAAATAAGATCAAAATTAAACAAGCCTTAAAGGCATCACCTTTTCTATTGGTGTATGGCCAAGAACCAATCTTCCCTATCATTATTAATTTAACCACATATAGATTCATGCAAGAATATATGGAAGAGGGTTAGGAATTAACAAAATCAATATTGTTAGACATCATTCAGCTGGAAAATGCAAGGGATAAAGCCTTTACTAATTTTAGTATACATAAAACCACAGTGAAAAGATGGTTTGATAAGAGATCAAAGATTAAATTTTTCTGACAAGGGGACCTAGCTATCTTTTGGGACAAAGCATCTGAGCCTAAAGGAAAACATGAAAAATTCACACCTTTGTAGATTAACCCCTATCAGATTGTAGAAACATTGGGTAACAACACCTTCAAGTTCAAAGATCTACAAGGAGTAGAGTTCACATTTCTCACCAATGGACATTACCTCAAGCACTATGTCTCTACTATTCTTCCTGAGGTCTTTATGAAGTAAACTATAAGATGGTTAGACTTAGTATAGGTAGGCTAGTTAGTTTCTTTCAAGTTCTTTCCTTCATATCCCTTGTTTGTAAATAAGCATTTATATATTTATTTTCTTTCCTTTATTTTCTTGCTTTCTTACTTTTTGTTGTGTGTTTACTTTAGTTGCTTTGTTCCTTGATTCTAATAAGTATTTTGGGGATATTCTTTAGCTCAAAGCTAGGTAGTTTACTTTAGAACTCCTAAAATTCAAAAATATAGGTGTGTAACTCATACATATATTGGCTATGGTTTTGAAATGAAATCCTAATGTTGTAATTTGAAGAAACTAGTTAAGACCAATCGAAGAGGCCAATCATTCCATAAGAACTTAAGCATTGTTTAGGCCTCAAATTGGTTTTAAGAATATTTGTACATGTAGATTGAGAGCTGAAACTATCATTGTATATCCACAATATCACTTAATCAACATCCTTTCCTATTATAAGGGTTGCAGCCATAAGTGATTATTTGCAAATCAAACACTTGACCAAATTTTAAAGCTTGGCTATTTTGGTTCCCAACCTTGCTGAAACCCTAAAGACCTAAAGAAAATACAAAAAAGAGAAGAATTCAAGGCAAAATAAAAATATTTATGAGCATAGGTGATTCTGCTAATCTCCATTGGGGCTATGGATGCCTAATTGGTAATGGAGCAAGGCCTTAGGTAGAGCCAAAGGCATATTTATCAAGTCTATGGGTGACTGAATGGAAACAAAGAAATGCCTAAGCTTGTCTTGAGCTAAAATAATGGTTACTAATGAACATCTTAACATTTTATAAGCCAGTGCTAGTAATTAAAGACATGAAACCTAGAAATTGTTTCTTGAACCCCGTGACAAATATTAAGTAGAATAAAATTACACACATAATATGGATATGTCTTGATGTTTAACCCTAATTCTACAAGTTCAAGGTTTGTTTCAACCATAATCTAATCTAGGTAATGATATTGTTCAAGTGGAGTGGATGACCTAGTTATTTGTCTAAGTCAGAGTCTCTAGGTTCTAACATATTGCTATGTTTCCCCCATGAGTCACCATTTATTGAGGCCAACATACCCCCTTTTTTTAAAAATTGGGACCCATGAGAAACCCTAGAGAATAAACATGAAAACATGGAATGTTAAGATTATTTGTATGATTTCAAGATCATCTAACATTGCTAATAAATGGTCTCCATGGATTTTAGTTGTAGGTTCCCTGGTGTATTTTCCTACGCATTTCATGTTCCAAAACCCCAGAAAAACCCTCAATTCAAATTTTAATATTGGTGGGAACCTTTTAAAAATCCATTTTGGACCTATGTATAAAATTCATGTTTTAAGCTTAGTCATGTTTTTTAACATGACTAAAACATAGCCTAAAAATTCTTGGTCCCCTTTATTATTTTCCCCTTTTTAGTTCCTTGTGTGCCTAACTAATATTCATATTTTAGGGTGATTTAATATTTCCTATCTTATTACCTTTGATTCATAACTTAGCCTAAAGGTTTTAATCCTAAGGCCTCATTGTATTTATTAATATGAAGGAGACCTTAGCCTTAACACCTTAACCTAAGTCTTTTATATCACCGTGGGTCCTAACTTATCTTCCTTGCATCTTGTAGGATCCAACGATCTTTGATTTATCATGGAATTTAATCTAATGAAGTGAAAAGTGCCCAAACTTAAACTTAAACAACATGCATCATAGAATATGTAATGATCTATGCTTCATCATGGGAAAAGGATTCAATAGCGTGAAGATCATGATAGAGTTCTGCCCTTACCTTTCATCTATTAGTTCTCACTTCATCACAAGATTTGATCAACTAGAGCAAGGCACATTTGAAAAGTCTAAGGATTAGGGAAGGCCTACAGGATCAACATATAGCATCCTTACATTTGAGTTTTAAAATCAAAGGGGCCCACTTGATATAAATAACCAATCATGAGAAAGCTCTTGGATAATGATCTTATAGTTCTCACTTCATCACAAGATCCTCATCCAATAGAGTGAATTAAGTCCAAGACCATGGGAAACCCCATGGAGGTGCCAAGTGGCACTCTCACATTGTTTCAAAATAATTTAATGAGATTAAATTTTATGATCATGTGACCATCATTTGATGATTGTGATGACTATTTTATGTCTGCACGATCATCAAATTTATGCCCATTAAATTAAAAAGCTTCACTAGCTTATAATTGATGTTCACACAACCATCATTCAATGTATACAAGGATGTATTTGATGTCTATGATACCATAAAATTTAATTTAAATAATTATTCTACTTAGGATCAAATAGACTCCAAAATATTGATATAAATTTCATGAATTACCATACAGAAAAATGGAAGCCCCTAGAAGTTGCTCAAACACTATAAATATTCAATCAAAAAGTATGGAAATGACCTTATAGTATAAGTATATGAAAAATAAACTTAGTATAATTATATATTATAAGGTTCCCATTGTATTTTGTTCAAATATGTTAAACCTTAAACTATAGACTTATACTAAGTCTTATTTTAAAAGTATTTGTTATGTAGAACTTAGACAAAGTTTTTCTAGCCAAAGGTTTTAGTGTGTTTTTTATTGCAATAAAATCCAATTTGAAATTAGACCATTATACAATTTTGACCTCATTTGAGCATATTTTATAGGTTTGGCATAAATATTTTTGCCTAAAATTTTACATTGTGTTTATTCAGCATATCTTAAACTTTGGCCTAAAATATTTGGTCGTGGTATCCTTTGTATAAATCCATAAAACTTAGGCATAAACAGTTTAGCCTAATGTTTTTTTTATAACTAATAAACATGAAATAAACCTTATCCTAAGAGGTTTAACCCTAAGTCCCACCTCAATAATATGCTAACTTAAAGCTTGGGCATCTTTTTAGATCAGTGAATCATGATTTTTTGTGAAAGGATGATCTAATAATGTGAAGGGCCCATGGAGATTTCAATGGAGTCCTAAGAGCCCATAGGTTCAATGCATGATGATATCACATTCAAGGTACAAATGATATATGATCCAACATCTCATGATTCAACATGTTCTATGATCCAAAAGTACAAAATCACCAATGACTTTTCAAAGAAACTAGGAAGGCCCACAGAGGTGCAAAGTGGCACAACCACAAAGCTTGGTATAAAAGGGATATAATGACAAAAAAAGACCCGACTCATGATCAATTTTCAATGATCACTCATAGGATCCTCATCCAATGGTGAAAAATAAATTAATTTATTTTAAATTCTAATAGTTATCACTCAAAGGTATTTATGAAAAATTCCATGAAAGGTCCAGATCATTGCCACATAAGTGCCACATAAGCAAAAAAAGATAAAATAAGAGATCTTATGGGCTCAAAAACATAAAAGTATAAAGGCAGAGGTCAAAATCAGATCCAAAGTATGTATGAACCAAACTTTGGATATATCATACAATTAAAGCTCTAAAACCCTAAACCCTTCATAAAATCAACCTAAGTGAATTCAATTGGTTATAGTTCAATCCAAAGAGAGATTGATTGTGTTTTTGAGAACTAAAGGGAGACCATAAAGACCAATTTAAAATATAGGGTAAGTAAATTAGCAAGTTAAAGCCATGGAAACCCATAAATAATAGTTGAAAGAGGAGACAAAACTATAACTATCAAAAGATAACAAAGGAAGGATCTTCAAAGACACTGAATTAGATGTTATGGCCTTGAACTCCCCATGCATCAAGATTTGGTCTAAACTCTTATTCACTATGAAAGATCTAAAACCCATCACTAAAAAGGAGTAGAGAATTACCATAGTGAGAAGGAGGTGCTATGACCTAGTCGTAGTCTAGATGATTAGCCTTAATTATACTATTGCCAAACCTTAGGTACTTCATTTCATAGATTGTCTTGCTCCAATGTTTTTAATATTGTAGAGTTGATAATGATTGGATCATCTGAGAAGGGAATTTTAAGAGGGTATCTTACAGCTCCCTTATGTCCTTTGAAACATACTACAAGCTTCCCAATCCCCATGTAGACTTATCCAAAATCAAGGATAGGACCTCCAAGCATGCCATATACACCATCTTTATACCATAGTTACACCAATGAACCCATTTATTTATAGAATTTGAGGGTAAGATTCCAATAGTCTAGTTTAGATAATGAATCAGTTTGATGCATCCTTGATTGGGGAAATACACCATTTTGTATCACTTATTTATTTTAAAATGTCTTAAATCATTTCCATGACTTATAGATTTTACTCCAAGGATAATTAGTTGAAATATTAATATGAAAAATAACATTATAAATTTCAAATTTATTCTAATTATTTATTCATTTCTAATGAATTAATCTTTTTAGTTTATTATAATTATTAATTAATTAATCTATTTTTTTAGTTTAATTATTAATTAAATTATAATTAGTTAATATATTTATTTTATTATAATTATTATTAATATATATTTAATTGATATATTTCTTCTTGTAATAAAATAATATTTGATCTTTTGGAATTATGTATTTTATTAAATTAATAAACGCAATATTGCCCCAAATTAATATTTTCACTAGGCAAAATGTGCAAGCTAAAAATATGTAAACTCTACTTACACACTGAGTTATGTAGTATTCAAAATTAATTAACACATTCTTATCCATAATCAATTTGCATGATAAGTGAAGGAGATGTGAGGAATCATTCTCAACCTTCCATCTCAATCAAGATGAATAGTTCTCATTATTTGGATTAATTTATAAATACAAGCTTAATTTTCTATTTCATAATCTCATAAATCTTGACTGATTAATTATCATGATCTTATTATTATTTCAATTTCTAATTGCTTAATCAATTCATTCAAAAAATAAGGAGAAGTTACACTTATTTTAGATATAACAACACTGTTGAAGACTACTTAGCTCTATAACCCAAGCATGTTCAGCTTACAATCTAGATTGGAATGTAAATCCATTATAAATGTATAGTTTATGTAATATGATTTTATATTTTTTTATGATTTGTTTTACTGTTCTCAATCACAGGTATTGATATTGATATGCATGTTTGTAAAATTTTTTATTGTTTATCTATAACAATGATCAGACTTATCTTAGATTCTTGATCTACATAATGCCACACCTAGTCAGACCTGAACCTAACTTTATTCTATCAAGCATCCTATTGTTACAATTATTCCTCTAATTAGGGTTTTAAAATTAATTTCACCTCTTATTATTCTATAATCTTACATTTTATTTCTCCTAAGGCTTAAAATCATATTAGTTATAATTATATTTTATTAATTTCATCATAGAAGATGAAGAACATTATTTTAGTTAAATTATTTTTTGGGTTATTTATATTTTTTGTTTTTATAGAAAAATATAATTTTTCATAAATACATTTGTAGTTTTCTTGGAATTATTATTTTATTTATTTTAATTAATTATAGTATAGAATGTCATTATTGTATTTTATGTTAAATTGATTTTTGTGTTCTTTATATTTTATGATTTTCTATAGAAACATTTAAAAATAAATAAATATATAGATTTATCATAATTTTTATTTTAATTTTAACATTTTTTAATTTGTTAACATTATTTCATTTAAGGGTTTAGCTTATAGGTATTTTTGGTGTAGGTTTCACTTTTTGATGGCAATCCAAACCAAAACACTATTAATCCATCATTTTTAGATTTACACATGTCAAAGACCACTAGTAAAATATGTATTATTTTCCTATCAGTTCCACTATCAAAGAATGTGCCGATCAATTGAAAATAAATATTATTTTTTCACATTTATTTTAATGTTTTAAATGAATTCATCCCTTTATTTGGTGCATTAAAAAATCTTTCATTTATGTTCCTTTACTTAAATTCTTTGCTTATTGTTTTTGTGTCATTTTGCATTTTCTAACATGTGTATGCTCTCCCCTTGTTTGGGTGACCTAGAAACATGGAGGTAACCACATGCGTTCATCCTATAATATTATCCAAAGTATTCTCTTCATTTGTCCCCAGTGGGATTCATGTGAATCATAAATAATGATACCTTTCCCTTTTTATTTTAGGCTATGAAATTTGGATTTCATGACCTTCTTTTGGGTCTTCATGGTTTGGTGTCTGGGACTTCATTAATCAAAATTTATACCAAATACCATTTATTTGGCAAGGTATACAAATTGAGGATCTTACCATAGTAAATGTGTAAGGCGTTATATTTTATAAACACTATGATGTAAGCATCTTAACCCACTCTAATACCCAAGGTTTTTTTTGGTCCTTTGAAGAATCCAGTTATTTACTAGTGTGATCACTAAGAAATGATGCCTAATTTTAGATTTATTCATTAACATTCTTTGAGCCCATGTACTAAAAGGTATATTAGGACCACTAAATAAGCCATTTAAAATTTTAGCATAAGACCTATTAGCCATAAAACCTTCACTTATGTAGGTATACAAAGGGAATAACTCATAAAGATTAACTATCATAGACAAATAATTAGAGAGGGTGGGTATTTCACCTACATTTAATTTTTTTAAATCAACCATTAAAAATTTCTTCTCATGCCAAGTTGATTGATAGGTCAGTGATTATAATACAAACCCATTATTTTAATAGTTATATGGTTATTTACTAAATGTTGTTTTATACCCATCTTTTTTGAAACCTTACACATGAACCAAAGTCTACAATGTCATACCAATTCTAAATTACATCCATATTTACCTATACAAAGAGGCATTACTCTGCCCAATTTTTGGGTTAAATATATCCAATCCCAAGCTTTTTATTATTCAATTGAAATAATATTTTATACAATTTATACTATACATTTTTAATAATTCCAAATCCAATTCCAAAATAGTTTCAAAATAATACGCATTCCATACTTTAATTGTAAATTCCAAACCAAATTTTAGAATTTTAAAAAGCAAATTCCAAATCCTAAATGAAAGTGAAACCCAATTGAAATTAAAACTGAGAATCAAATTTAAAGCAAATCCTAATTTAAATAAAAGATAATTTTAAATCAAAGGATAGTTAAAATCATTAATTTCAAACATCCAAATCAATTTCAATTGAAAACTAAGCATTCAAAAAAGATAATTCTAAGATCAATTCAAGTCAAACATCATATACATTCCAAAATCAAACAAGTTAAGATTTAAATACATGTTAAATATACCTTCCAAGATTAAAACATCAAATGCTTGCATTATTTTTGGAATCAAACACTTAAAAGTGATTGACATATCAAGACTTGAAAATAAATTTAATTTGCATACCTTGGACACTTTACACTGGAAAACATTGTTGAAATTGTTTTACTTTGACATTATCACATTTCAAAAATCAAAGAAAATAATTCTATTTTGAAACCAATCTTATTCCAAATTATCAATTTTTTTATTCAAACACATTCAAAAGTAAGACAAAATATAAAAAATTCAATCTTTTACCAAGGTAGAAAACATTGATTTAAACATGCCAATATTCACTTGTAGTAGGGATCTTTATAAACCCATGTATGATGATGATTAATGAAATTATAATCTAACTTATGACAACCCTAAATGAGAGATATATAAAATTGATTATACAAATGTGCCATTTCGAATAACTAATATTAGGATACCATTCTCCTTAGTTTACAATAAATATGAAGCCCTTACTAAATTGTTAGTGTGAAGTTAGATTCCCACCTAATTATCCCATTGATAAATTACATAAATTAGTTGATATTGAAGATATGACTCTTAATTAATATTATACTCATCCAAAATCTTATACAAGGTAGTCCAGATATTTCTCTTCCTTCATCTAGCAAAGGGAAAGGTCAACTTTTTAACACCGATGTTCAACAAAATAGTAAAGTCTTGGATACCTTAGCTAGCTCCCTAGTTTCCATATATTTTCCAAATACCATGCATGTGGATAAAAACATATCACAATTTAAGAAATCAAAATAGGAAACATTGAGTAATCCTACATTAGGAGTGGATCCTTTGAACAATACCACAACCAACATTGATATTTTGGCTAATCCTAATTAAAACCCTCTAGTGAATTCATCTCAATAGGTTGTTGAAAATACACAATATGTTTTTCCTAATACACACCAAGCTCTTCCATTAAAATACCAATCAAATCCTCCAAATACCCAAAAAACTCCATGTTAATCGATAATAAAAACTTTAAAATACACCACCTAAATAAGTGGTTAACAATCCTTCTAAATAGGCTTGTTCCAACTAGTAGAAGGTTATGAATACCCCTCTGATTGTTCATACAATGGTAACTAATTTGGTTTCACATATTCCACCTCAATAAGTTGTGATTCTTTCTCATCAAATTCTAATTCACACACAACAAATACATTCTTATTTGTAACATGTTCCTATTTATTCTCAATATATTATATTCCATTCCTAATAAGGCATTACTTCTTAGAGAGAAAAATTTATTATAAATACAAATTATATTCCTAATTAGCCTATTAATGCCTAGCAATACATACCACAACATCAATATAAATTGAATCAAAGGGTATAAATTCCTAGCCACATCATGAATAGGATGCCTAATCCTTCATATCTCATGCCAAATCATCTATTATATTCTCATCAAGCTATTCCACCTTTTAAAACCAAATAAAAAATGTCTAACACATTCCCAAATGCTCTCGATATCCAAGAGTGGAAAGAGATAAAGGAGGATATTCAAGGTTTACAAATAAGAAAACCAACCAATAAGTTAAAAATGGATGAAATATGTTCATATTTATTTGATATGAGTTACCTATATATACCTTTCCCACATCATTTTGAGATGCCTAAATTTGATAAATATAAAGGAAAGGGTGATCTAAGAGATCATGTAAAAGAGTTATTTATTGTTTTCTAAGATATAACATACATTAGTTTATACATGCATTGTTTATTTCCCCAAAATTTGTTTGGACAAGATTTATAGTGGTTCATTCACCTCCCAAAGGGATCAATAAGCACTTTTGATGAGTTATCATAAATAATTATGAGACATTTATATTATAATGTGAAACATGATTTGAACATGATTGAATTATGTAATGCCAAACCATGACATGGTGAGAGTTTATCTACCTATTAAAAAAAAATTCATGCATTAGCTAGATTATTTACACACTCTTATCAATAAATAATTTGCAAGTGTTTTCACCTCCAACTCACAAAAGGATGTGGCTCAAAATCTCAATTTTCAATTTGTAAACAATTTTGAATAAATTATTGATAATGGTGTATAATTGAAAAATCTCTCATCAAATAGGGGAAAATATAACTTTATTCTCAAAACTAAGTAAAAACACAACATCTAAGACAAACTCAAGATAACACCTCTAAAAACTCAAATAAATTCAAATAGAACAAAAATGTTGTAGTAAATGGATTAATAGAATATATATATATATATATATATATATATATATATATATATATACACATATGTAAAAATGGTGCAAAAACTACTTGTCTAAGATACTAATACACAAATGATAAAATTACAAAGGCCCCCTTATCAATAGAATCAATATTGATGAAGACATATCACTAACTTTGGGGATCCTATTGATGTGGTGTTTCATAAATTGGTGGCAATCAACATGATTATTTAGCTATTTTTGAAACCATTTATGGAAGGCCAACATAAACCCACATGGTATAGGGATATTGATTATTATGATTTGCATTGGGTTAAAGGCCATTCACTTAATCATTATGTTTGAGACATTTCATCCAAGATATATTGGATAATGGTGAGATTGTGATCGATAATGGTGTGCTAACATTCAATTAGAATTTAGGAATTTATCAAAACCCATTTCCATAATATACCAATTCAAATAAGCTTCAATCATAATAGAATTAGAACCAAAACCAATGATAAAATTTAAATCAATGTTAGGATACCCATTCCAAGAAATTTGGCTATAATAATGTACTTTATGACTATAAAAACATTTTAGGTTGCATTTGAGGTGATTATGTAGCCACCATCAGAGTCAATCCTCATAATTCTTAAAAAAATTATTAAAATTGCATACTATCTATTCTAGGACATCCTCCTACCTATTCTATTAACCCTTATTAGACTTGAAGTAACTTTGATTATAATTGATGTCCTAGTGTTAGCATTATAGGTCCTAATTCTCATTCTTATAATTTTATTAATCCTCCCAAAACTTGAGATTGTGAAACTTCATAACTAAAAATCCTAAGGTTAATATCCAAGCTCCTTTACCTTATTCTAAAACCAATCCAATCCCTATCCCTTTGCCTAAAAAATCCAATCAAAGTCTTTCTAATGTTGAGAAACCCTATGATCTTGTTGAGTAGTTAAAAAAAACACCTATGTAGATCTATATCTTATTAATCTTTCATGTGTTAGACATTTATTAAAACATATTAAATGATATTTTAAGCCAATCAAAGGTTCCAAATGACACAACTCTTAACAAATTTAAAGAACTTTTGGGTCATTATCCCTAGGTCAAAAATTAACCTTTGACTAAATTGATATGTCATGTTTTAGTCCTAATCTCAACAATACTTTATATATTGAAGAAATCATTTCCCACCATGAGATCAAGAGTGTCATTATAGACAATAGTTTAGGTTTGAACATAACATCTCTAAATTTTATCAAGCACTTGGGCTGCACTATAACAAATCTCCAACAAAACACAATCACTATTAAGGCATATGATAATGGAGAGAGAGAAAGAGAGAGAGAGAGAGAGAGAGAGAGAGAGAGAGAGAGAGAGAGAGAGAGAGAGAGGAGAGAGAGAGAGAGAGAGAGAGAGAGAGAGAGAGAGAGAGAGAGAGAGAGAGAGAGAGAGAGAGAGAGAGAGAGAGAGAGAGAGAGAGAGAGAGAGAGAGAGAGAGATAGAGAGTCTACATGAACCATTTATTTGCATATTATTGTTCGTAATATCACTCACAATACCCTTTTACATGTCATTAGCCTAGATATATCATATAATTTTATCTTTATGTGACTTTGGATCCATGAGTTCAATGCATTTCCATCTATCTTACATCATTTCCTAAAATTTCCCAAGTCTAGAATAAAGGTCACTATTCCTGGTGATTCGTATCCATACCAATATTATAAAAACCTTGAGTTTGAATATGAGAGTTATAATTATCATATCGATATTGAGTTATAATTATCATATCGATATTTCACATACCATCAAAAAGGAAAATAGATAGATCTTAAATCCCTTAATTACAATTATGTTTATCTAAGCACTCTCACATCAACTTCTTCACCTCCTCAATTTTTTTCTCTTTTTACCATTCAAGATAAGGGTCATGGAGAATATCGAATTGGTAATGCTTTTCATGTAGCCTAGTTACACCAATATCCCAAATTCCATGGTAGGCCCAAGATTGAATGGCATAAAAAATATTACCCTATGCCCCAAAGATGTTCTCTCTTTGGTTAAAGGTAACTCAACAAATAAAGAACATAAGGATGATGATTATTCCTAGTTATAGAATTCTAAGTATCATATTCCAAACCAAGTCATGGACAATAAAACATATAAAGGCAAAGGTTTGATATCAAACCAAGGATTTATTAAGCTTGTATCAGCTAACAAACATAAATTCACTCAAGGTATTAGATATCAACTTCAAGGGGGTGACCCATCTGATCTATAGAGTGACATAATTCTGAAACCTAATAATGATGATGCTAAAAATGATTAAAATTAATATTATAACATCTATGATGAGTTAGAAAATACCAACATATTCAATCCCAATACCATTTGTACCATTTCCTCATATACCTACAATTCACCTCTTTTCTTCCATCATACTTGGTTGATTAATTAGGACCAACAATATTCTAATATAACATCAAATGAATTTTATAATGAAGAGGCACTTTTAGATTATTGGGCCTTAGAGATGTACTTCCACTCAGATATCATAAGAAATGTTTTGCCATTACATTTGACCCTACTAGACACTTTGGGGAGTATGTGAACTTCCTTGGTCATAATAAAAAATTACATGAAACATTGAGGTCCTTAAGTGAAAACCTCTCAGAGGCACTTTTAGACTATGGAAATAGTGAATAAAAAGACAAATCCATTAGTGAAAACATATATCATATGCCCCTTGTATGGGAAAGTTCATTGTCATTCATAGGAAGCACAAGGTTCCACAAGTCCACACTTATCACTTAGAGTAGAAATCAATCCTGATGATCATGAAATATTTGATAAAATTCATAGCTAGTTTTAAAATGGCCATTACCATACATGAATGATTTTGATTCTTATTTCATGGGTGAACTTGATGGTTCACAATATGAAAGAGAAGATAATTTTCTCCTCCCTTCCAAATATTATGAAATATGGATTCACGCTTCTTGTGGACGATAATAAAATCCAACATTGGCATAATACATAATCTAAAATGGATTACATTGGGTGAATCCATTACTACATAAGAACACAAACTCCTTATTGATATTATTTGGTAATTCATTGATATCTTTACATGACCTTATTTATATATGCCAGGTTTAGATCCTTCTCAGTTATACACTGACTTATTATACACATGAATACTAGACCAATCAAACATAAACTATGGAAAGTTAATCCACGAACTACCACACTTATCAAAAATGAGTTATAATAATTAATAGTATGTTTTATTATGCCAATTAACTATCCATAATGGGTATCTAACATAGTCCTAATTAGTAAAAAGTTGGTTGAAATATGACTATGAATAGATTTTAGAGATATCAATAAATCATACCCAAAGGGTGATTTTCCTTTGACAAACATTGATATTATTATACATTCCAAAATAGTATATGATATGTTGTCCCTTATTATGGTTTCTTAAGTTATAATCAAATCAACAAT
>JARHVA010009492.1:42500-307907 GCA_037957365.1 Torreya grandis | reverse complement strand
GGACTGGTCAATCTAGCTACCTTTTATGCAGACCAAGTTGTATGACGTTTGAGTGAGATCTATATGGTTTGTGAGGATTTTCCCTCACTATTTAAAGGTCTATGTGTTTCCTGACCTAGCATGAATATATCATGTCTATGTATTTGTTTTGGTTGATGCATATCCATAGCCTTTTTTGGGTCAACCCTTCCCTAATAGATTTTCATTGGGATAAGCATCACATATCAACTGCTGACTTGTATGGGCAAGTTGATGAAAGACTGGTGATAACCACTTTGCCTTTAGAGTTAAGAAAATGATGTCGCTATATATTGTCAACTTGTATGGGTAAATCATTAGTAGATGCTTAGAATATTATGACCTTAAGAATACCAAGGGTTAGACTTAAACCTATAGGGTTGTATCAGGTGAAAGTATCTGACTTATTTGGGTAAACTAATAAGGCTTGGGATCTCCGATGGAGGGAGAACATCTTGAGCTGAAATAAGAGCTTGATATTTTTTATGTATTTGATCTCTTTTGGGTTAGATAGAGAAGCATGTGGATTCATAACTCCAAAGGATTTAAAGTAAATAATTAAATGGAGATGTTTATTTCCTATTTTGCATTTATGATGTTATTTTTGATCATGGATGTGTTTGCATATGTGATGGTTATTTGATCATGGATAGGTTGATTTATATGAAATGTGATGTTAACCATGGATATATTTATGTCCATGGGGATGTTTGAGATGATTCTAGTTGAGTTAAGCATCTATGAAACTACCTATTTAGATCTAGGCTATGTTTTGACATCTATATGAATGTTTATTATTTTGTTGGTTATGTCTACATCCATGAGGATGTTAGTGTGAAGTTTGATTAAAATTGATGATTGTGGGAAATTTTAATTTTCATGGTAGTGATGTCGCATTCACCTCATTCCTTAGCTAAGTTCACCATTCCCCAAAAGTGATGTTGTGTTAAAGAAAGCGTCACTATTTAGCTTTTGACTTGTTGGATTAAGTCATTTAGAATATTAATGATATAAACTTGTTGTTAGAATCATGATATAATGCCTTAGTGACTATTGATAGCTTGCATAGATGAGTTATCCAATGATGTTGAGATATAATATCTTGGGAGGTCCAAGGGTGAAGCTTGAGCTTAGAAGGTCTAGCGAATGAGTCTGACTGACTTGATTGGGAAAGTTAGATAGTTTTGGGGGATCTCTTATCATTATCATTAATTTGAGCTATCTATCCATGATGCATGAACATTGTTGGTAAAATTCTAAAACTCATGGAAATATATTTATATGCCTTGCTAGAATAAAACCTTCCTAAAAGGAAGGTGATCATAATTTGAGATCCCTAAGACTGATTATGTGTATTATATGATGGATATTTGGTGTCATTTGGATGGCATATAGACATCAAGTGACCTATGGGAATTATGGACCCTTTTTCTTCACACCATGTGTGTTAATTGTTATGATATGAAGATACCTTGGCATAATTATTGAAACACCTAAGTCACGTATGTGTGACCTATTTTCATGTGGATCCTCCTTGTATATTAAATTATTGTGTTGTGTAGCTATTACTTTTCATTGATTCATGTTAAATCATGTAAATTTGTTGTGTATTATGTAGTTGTTACTTTTCATTGATTTATGTTAAATCATGTAAATTTATATCCTTACTATACTTTGTGCATGTATTTGACCTTATGTACTTTCACATACTTGTCTTGATATCATCAATATTGTATAAGCATTTTTAACACATGAATGTATGTTTTTAACTGTAAAACATGAGAATGATGATTAATCACTGTGTAAAGGAGTATCCCACTTCTAGAATTAACCATGTGGGACATTCATTATTGTATGAGTATTTTATGGTAATATGATCTTAATCCACTCATGTGATTCATTTACCTTATTGAACCAATTTATATTCATTAAAATATGCCAAAGTATAATGTTGTGTTGTGTGGTGTAATTTTGCATCACTACTTTAATATTGAATATTAGTACAAGTTTGAGGTTGAGGTTAGAGAAGTACTAAATCCATAATATTTTAGATCAGGTATATGATAGGAAGTAGAGTCTCTCATAGTCTAAAAACCCATTTTTCTCCTTTGCACAAGTAGCCACCTGATTCATTCAGAGTGTGCACCATGTGTGCCATAAGTTGGCCATAGAATCTTAGTGCATAATGGTTTATTTATAGATCTAGCATTATTTTAACCACCTATTGGAGGTTGTGGTAAAATAAACCCTTGTGAATTTTATTTTTTATATCCTTTTGAAGCACTAACTGGTCTTGTAAATCAAAAATTTATGCAAAATCAGCAAAGTGGTACTTACTGAAATATATGCATGGATTGGCCTGTAGGTAAAACCATGTTTTGGTTAAGGTATTAGTTTTATTATACCTATTATAAATATTTATGATGAATATTTATATTTTATTTTAAAATTATAACTAGAATTTATATTGATTTTGTGCTCTAATAAAGCAGTATTAAGCCCTGATCAGGGGGTGTTAAAAATCCTAGGTACCCACTTGACTCTTGGATAGAGTGATAAAATTTAGGTGATGACCTCAATTTTTTTATTTTAGATGGTGGGATTGATATACCTAGACCATCGTGTGAGCTCACATGTGTGTGTTAGAAAACATGATGTAAGCCTTCAAGTTGTATATGATGACTAGTATGGATTCTCCAATGTTCAATGTGGTTGGTGCAGGATGTTGTACTAACCCCTAAATAGTTGATGATGTAGTAGATTAACTATAATAATATGAATTAATACCCTTGTGTAATGGAATTTTTTAACAAATGTTCTTAAGAATTATGCATATGGCATAATGTTTTAGTGGAAGATTCCACTCTTAAGTTATGTTCTGGTTGTAATCTAGTGGGATTGGATGGTTATGATTGTTGACCTCATGTGGCAGGTCTATGTGTGTTGGCATAAGTGATTATGACCCTAGCTAATTTATATATATATAATATATATATATATATATATATATATATATATATATATATATATATATATTGTTAATCTGGGCTAGACAATAAAATTATGACTTGTTATACTATAGTTTTACTTTCCTGCTTGAAAGTACCTATAGCATCTATTATGACATTAAACTTCACCCTTGGAGAGAGTTATTTAAAATCCCTCTAACCAAGTCATAATATTTGGATAACCCCTAACTGTGGGTAACCTATGGTGGGGATAAACCTTTGGATAAGGTTGCCTTCTTTTTGATGAATCACCTAAACTAATGCTACTATAGGGAAAAGGGTTAGAAAGGGGGAAAGGGAAACTAAGAAAGCTAACAAGGTGATGCACCAAATAAAAATGTAAAACTCCCATAATCTTGAACCCACACTAGATCTGTAGAAGACAATATTAGTTCATACAACCTCACAATCTAGCTCAATGCATAAGTGATTCATGGACTAGGTTCAGCTTTAACACTAATCTAGACCTGCAATAGCTTGAAAACACCCTAAATAAAAATAAGGTTATAAAGGAGTATAATGGACAAGGAAGAATCTCCTTCACGAGACCATCATGCACAAGTCATTAAACAATGATCCAAGGTAAGAGATATATAAATAAAGTCTTTTATTGAATCAAGAGGTAGTTCTTAAAAAATGGTTAACAAGGTTTAGCCTAATCAAGATGAATAAATTTTTGTAATATCTCAGAGAGTCCCCTAATAATCCCCAAAATGAGCATCCTTACAAATGGAAAAAATGGGTGATATATAAAAAAGGGGAAGAGAGAAGAGAGGGAGCATGTTAACCAAGAACAATCAATGAGCTACCACTTTTCAATGAATTCTCCACCATCTTTGATCCAAATAGGATTGATCTTTCATTAACAAATTAGCCTACATTTGCTCCAATTATTATTCAATTTTCTCATTGACTGAGAAATAAATTAGAAGACAAGAATTTGTTTTGTGGATGATGAGTCATGATCTTGTTGTTGGATAAAATATTTAAAGTCTGTGTAGAAGAATTAAATGTCCCACTGTAATCTCCAATCCCCAAAACTACTTGACTTCTACACCACCTTCCACTTGGCTTACTTATAAAGACAAAATCTTCATATCTTGAAACTGGTAGAGCCATCACCATGTTTTCTTTGAGTAGCATTGGTAAGTACCTACTTTGTCAAGGATATATCCATGTTGATAGATGAGGAATTTCGTCATAACTATATATCTAATCCCTACTCCATCATAATCATAGGTCTTTACTATAGATTTAAAACCAATCTAATTTATATGGTTTTCATATAGCTATAATATCAATGAAAACCTATAGGTTGTATAGTCTTGTCTCAACAACTGTTAGTCCATCTTTGATCTTTATATTAGGCCCTAAAAGACCTATTTTTTGCTTTGAGCATTTATGGAATGCTAAGAACTCATTATTTGCATAGATTTTCTTTAAAAATATCAATGATCACAATTATGAAACAATTTTGCAACCCCAAAATATGGGCTCTGTAAGTTCTAAATATTTGAACTAGAGGTTGAGACTAAACTTTAATGGTGATAGAACTTCAATATTGACAATCCTGAACTGTATCACTACATATTATTCTTAAAGATGATCATATATGACTCTAATGGTGACATATTCCCTTTGAAACATTACTCTAGTTTAACCTAGGTCACATGTTTAACCTCTACTCAAAGTCTCATGTCTTTAACTTTTAATATTCACCATCAATCTTAATCTAGGATTCTTAAACTATGCCATCTATAATATTCCTCATTCATCCTTAAGATACTCAAAAATCTTTGATCTCTTTCAATCACCATTGATCTACTTCTATATGAATTAATTCTGAGCCATAGATATCTTCTATCATTAATCATAGTTAAGACACTTGGTCACCCTCACATTTATCTTTGAGAATCACTAACCTTGTTGACTTATTACTCACCATAAATCTATTTTTGTACATGCTTACATGTGCATACCATCGATCTAATTAGATCTACTAATTTTTTCATTCACAATGCATATATGCACCATATATATATCTATCATATATAGATACTCTCATGATCTTGACACTTCTTATCCATGTGTTCATGTTGATTTTTTGACTTCATGCTCATCTTTTATCTTGGATTCATGATCAAATGCACATCATTGGATCTTTAGAGACCCATTAACATCACTAATCACCCACTCACCATCAGATATTGGCTCTTAGCTCCCGTGATATTTGGACACTTATCATCCCCATGTTCATCCTTGGAAAATTTGAATTCAAATAGCTATTTTCCATAGCTTTAACTTGCCCTTCTCATGCATGTTTCACTCCTGAAGTCTAACTTTGAAGCTTTATATCTTGAGATAAAAAAGATATTAAGATATGAAATTTGTAAAGGATGTTTATGGGACCAAAATCATCATGTCCATGTAATATTTTATCCTGAGAGGCTTTCTAAGCATAATCATAAAATGCACAATCAAGTTGATCAGTGCATTTTTTTGTGACGTGTTGATGGTGGTCTAGATATTATATACTTGCACAATAGATTTCAAGGCTTAAAATAAATTTATGTCCATGAAGATCATTATTACCATGAGAACCTACTAATCCTTCTTCCCTTACAACTCTAGACCTATTTCAAGACTTGTTTCTCAAAGATCAACAAATTGCACTTTAAGCTTGCTTAAAGTTTTTCAAAAGCTTTTTCAAGCAATATGAGATATTTGGACCACTCATTCCATCCAAAAATTTATTCATCTCATCTATTCAGGAAAAATCTTTATATGTAGGCCAAAATTGGATAACATATTTTGTGAATCACAAGGAAACATGCTTGTTATGCTTGAAAACCTAAACTAGTTGTCTTGTCTGATCCATTGGGCATGGAGTCATAAGTCTTTGATCTTAGATGACATGAAATGATGAAATTTTTCCCCTATAGATAAATTCCTCTTGAATTAATAATAATAACAAGAAACAAAACAAACAAGGGCAAGTGCACACAAGCACTTGGAGGAAATAAAAACAACTAACCTAATAAATAAAATGTACACAAAGGCACTTAGAGGAAAGCATGAAATCTACTCTAATATGTATAGGGATTTAAATTACAAGTATCTTCTTCTTGGATAAAATGTAAAATATTTATAATCACTCACTTGTATTGAACTAGGATGGAAAACACCTTGGTTTTGAGAGCTTATGATAGGTGAGCTAAGATTCTTGATTGTTGATTCTTTTAGCATGCTCTCAAGTGGATGAAATGGGATAAACATGTCTCTAATGTAGACATATTGGTCCATTTATTAAAGGATTGCTCCATATTGGACTATAGGAGCACTTGCAACCTCCTCATCTAATGTCTCCTTTGAACATGAAGGTTGACTATCTAGGCTTAGGCAAAAAATCTCTAAGTCATCCCAAAAGGTGGCTTCCTCTTGGTCATCTAGGATAAGTTCAACTTCAACACCGTCCTTATTTTTATTACTTTGAAAGGATCCATATGGTATCTCATCAACCCATCCAAGGTTCAAAATGTCATGTTGTTGTGGCTCTAGATCTGACCATTCTCCTTCATACTTGAATACATTAGTACTACCTTCAATAGATAATTCATCTTGAGATTGGTCAGATTCTTCAACCTAATTTACAAGCTCATTTTTATGATCTAGAGGAGGTATAATCTAGTTTAGTGCCTCTATTTTGTCTATGAAGTCATGGTACATCTATCACCATACTTCATTATGATCTTCTTTCTCCTTCATTTCTTTCTCTTACTCATTTGAGACCCCTTTAACCTGATCAATTGACTAGTTGACTATTGTAACCAAATTAATTTCTGAACTTTTATCATCCTCATCTTCAACCCCACCAAATGGAATCTCTTATAATAAAACAAAATCTTCTTTTTTCTCATCTTCAACCTAAATACCCATTTATTGAAATATAAAGGTATTAGTACTGCCTTCAGGCTCTAATTCATAAGTGTCAAAGTCATGCCATAACAATTGGTCCAGACCTAATTTATCCTCCACTAAATTGAGTGGGTTGCCTATCACAATCTCCTCATCATAGAACTTCTTTTTTCTTCTTCAGGTTCACCTATGCCTATAAGATCCTCCTCTATTCTTTGTAAAATAGTTTCCTCCTCCATGAGGGAGGTGGTGGGAGGGTGAAAAAGTTCACCTTGCTTGCAGCTTAAGAGAGTGTCCTTCTAGCTAGGGACTTTGAAAGGTCTCTTTGGTGGTTGTTGGGGAAAGGAGAGAGAATCTTGAATCTTTTTTAGGGAAATCTCATTGATTTGAGCTAACACCTCTTTTTATTGAACTATTTCCTAAACTACTTCAGCTAGCACTAACTCTTTACTCTTTGTTCCCTCTTTGATTGATTTCCATGAGGGTAAAGCATAAGGCTTAGCCACCTTATCCTTTTCCTAAATGGGTATTGGAGAGGGTGGTTTCACAAGAGAGGGTATGACACAATCAAGGTCATTAGCATAAGAGAAGGTCCATGATGGGATGGCTTGATATTATTTAGTTGAATGGCCCTTAATGATCGGCCTGACACTTGATAGAGATGAGCTTTGACAAGGTGGGCTAAGGGGTTGGGTTTGAGAATAAATAGGAGTAGGAGAGGTTAGTTTGGGTCTAGGGTTGGTTTCTTTCATTATTAAGAGTAATTGATAGTCATTTTCATTTCTAGCTTGGTCTTACCTAACCAAGCATTCTTCTTGAAACCTTAACTCCTACTCCTAAACATAAGCTTGGTGTTAAATATTCTCTTGTTTCCTATAAAAATCTTCTTCCCTATCAAACCTCTTTATTCTTTTTCAATATAAATAAATATCTCCTTAAGGATATTTTTTGGTTGACTAGAGAGGCAAATTCTAATAGGGCTGATACATTGAATCTTGAGGACCAATTGGGGTGAAGCCATAAACATTACTAACTTGATATGAAGGATAAGGAATGAAAGAACATGCATTTTGATCAAATGGGGGATGATACATATTGAATAATTATGAATAGGAACTTGGGATACCTATACCAACTAATGCTCATAGTGGAGTCACCATTGGTGTTTACAAATGTGCCTTCAAAGGTTGATTGCATTGAAAGGAAACACCAAGAACCTTTCAGTTTGATGTAAAATGTAGTAAAGTCCCACTGAGCATGCTAGAAAATATTATGAGATTAATCTAAACCCTTGGAGAGATTTCTATAGGCTCCCTTTGATTAAGTCATAATATTTGGACAACCCCAAGTTGTGGGTAACCTATAGTGGGGTTGAACCTCTAAAGAAGGTTAGATTCCTTCTGATGAATCACCTAAACTAATGTTATTCCATGGAAAATGGTTAAGAAGGGGGAAAGGGATCCTAATAAACCTAACAAGGTGATGCACCAAATAAAAATGGGAAACTCCTATAATCTTAAACCCACATTAGATCTACAGAACATAATAATAGCTCACACAACCTCACAATCTAGCTCAATGCATAGGTGATTCATGGACTAGGTTCAGGCAGAACATTAATCCAAACTTGAAATAGATTGAAAACACCCTAAAGGAGGTCAGAAAAGAGGACAATGGATGAGTAAGAATCTCATTCACAAGGCCATCATGCACAACTCACTAAACATCGATCCAAGGCAAGAGATAAGTAAAAAAAGTCTTATATTGCATCAAGAGGTAGGTCTTACAAAATAATTGATAGGTTTTAGCCTAATCAAGATTAATATATTTTTGTAATATCTCAAAGAGTCCCCTGATACTCCAAAAAATGAGCATCCTTACAAATGGGAAAGAATGGGTGATATATAGAAAAGGGGAAGAGAGAAGAGAGGGAGAATGTTAGCCAAGAATAATCAATGATCTACCACTTTTCAATGAATGCTCCACCATATTTGATCCAATTAGGATTGATCTTTCATTGATAAATTAGCTTGTATTTACTCCAATTACTCTTCAAGTTTTTCTCATTGGTTGAGAAATACACTAGAAGACAAGAATCTATTTTGTAGATGATGAGTCATGATATTATTTTTGGAAGAAATCTTTAAAGGCTTTGTAAAAGAATTAAATGTTCCATTATACTCTCCAATACCCAAAATTTCTCCTTAAACTTTTATGCCACCTTCCACTTGGCTTGCTTGTGAAGACAAAATATACATATCTTGAAACTAACAGAGCCATCACCATGTCTGCTTTGATGGAGATAAGTACTTACTTTGTCGTGGATATAGCTATGTCGATAGATTAGGCATTTCTCCATAATTATATATCTTCCCCTACTCTATATGAGCATAGGTATTTACTATAGATTGAAAATCAATCTAATTTATTGGTTTTTATATAGCTATAATATCAATGAAAACCTATATGTTGTATACTCTTATCTTAATAACTGTTAGTCCATCTTTGATCTCTATATTAGGCCCTAAAAGACCTATTTTTGCCTCTAAGCATTTATGGAAGCCAAGAATTCATTATTTGCATAGATCTTATTTTAAAAAACTGATCACAGTAGTAAAATAATTTTGCAACCCAAAAATATGGGATTTGTAAATTCAAAATCTTTAAACCATAGGTTGAGACTAAACTTCAATGGTGATATAACTTCAACATTGACAATCTTGACTATATCACTATGTCTTATGCTTAAATATGCTCAACTATGCTCTAATGAAGACATATGCCCTTTGAAACATTGCTCTGGTTTGACCTAGGTCACATTTTCAGCCTCTACTTGAAGTCTCATGTCTTTGACTTTTAATATTGACCATTGATCTTTATCTAGGCTTCCCAAACTATGTCATCTGTTATCTCCTCATTCATCCTCAAGATACATTGACTCTTTGACCTCTCACTCACCATTTTTATACTTCTGTACGAATGAATGTGAGCCACAGATATTTTTCCAATTGATACAATCATGACACTTAGTAGCTTCTCATTTATTTTTTAGATTTATTGACTTATTAACTCATCACTCACTGTTGATTCTCTTGGTATGATTAAACATGCACCATCAATCTACTTGGACCCACTAGATTTTTTAGTCACCATGCACTGTTAGATCTCTATTCATATACTTGAGATCTTGATACTTGTAAGTTGCATGTTCATGTTGACCTTTTAACTTGATGCTCACCATTGATCTTTGATGCATGATTAAATTCATGTCATTAGATCTTTGAGACCCACTGACATCATTGATCTCCCACTCACCGATGGATCTTGACTTGAGATTCCATGATTTGGACACTTATTAACCCTGCCTTCATCTTTGGAATATTTAAATTCAAATAGTTATTTACCATAATTTTAACTTGACATTTCCACGCACATTTCATTATAAAAGTTTAACTTTGAAGCTTTATATCTTGAGATAGAAAAGATATCAAGATATGAAATTTGTATAAGATGTTTATTGGACCAAAACAATTATGTGCATACAATATTTTTGCTTTATATGCTTTCTAATAATACTTATAAAATGAAAAATCAAGTTGATCAGTCTATTTTTTTGTGATGTGTTGATGACGATCTGGCTCTTCTAGACTTATGCAAGAACTTTCAAAGCTCAAAATGAGTTTTTGAGACATGTAGAACCTGATTTATGTCCATGAAGATCATGATAACCTACTGATCCTTCTTCCCTTGTAACTCTAAACTTGTTTCAAGACTTGCTTCTCAAAGATCAATAAATTGCACTTTAAGATTGCTTAAATTTTTAATAAAGCTTTGTAATCAATATGAGATCTTTGGACCACTCATTCCACCTAGAACTCTATTTAGCTCATCAATTCAGGAAAAAGATATGTATGTAGGCCAAAATTAGCCAACAATACCTTTATTGAAAATTATTTTAAGGCAAGTGTAAGATATTGTATTTAGAACGCTATTTTCTTATTATGTTAATTTAAATTACCTTCATAAATGACTGGAATGGTTAATAACCACAGTGTTGTATAGAAAGCATTACTAGTTATTTTTATGTATTTGTGTTGATTTAGAAGGACATTTTGGTTTGGAAAATCTTTTATGGTTGGTTTTGGCAATTTTAATGTTGTTGATGGCCTTTTTAAGGCATGAGAGTGGAAAAGTTCCAAGCAATTTGGGAGACTTGGAGGAATTTTTTGTTGTGATAGTACTATTTAAGTGTTATTTTTCCATTTCAATGTCATAAAGGACACGCAAAGGTAGGAAGGAGCCCATTAATTGGCCTAATATAAAGGTAATGTGGTTGTCTTGATGGCCAAAAATAGGAATGCCAGCGAGATATGGCTGAGGCATTTTCACCCTGCAATGGGTGTTTAGATTATGTAGTAGTATTGATTGGTTTAGTTAGACTTTTTTAGATAATTTTATTCTTGACTATTGATAGTCATCAAGATGGATCCTCTATAAGGAGGGGAGGATGTCATGACCCAACCTGGTGGCCTACTTTAGATGCTTGATTATATCATGTTTAGCACATTTTACTAGCACTTGATTATCGATTGATGGTGTTAATTTCTATTTCAGTTGGTTATGATGCAAGATATCTTGGGTAACTATGGTGATTAGGCTATATCATGGTTGATGCTCACATCAGATTCATTTTATCTTGATATGCATATACTACTAGCAATGGATTCATTTTATCTTGATGTGTATGTTACTTCAGTTTAATACATTATTATGTTATGACCCTACCTATTGATATTTTGAATGATGGTTTAGATACCATTACCTCATGTAATGCTAACTTATACTTTACTTTTGTCTAACTGAATGATATTGATGGATCTATATACATTAACATGTCGACTACATGTTGATGGATATGTTATGTTTAATTTACTATACTTGATATATGGACTAGTTGATGTAATTAATGTTTTTATTATACTTTTATATCACATTATTTATTATCATTCAAGTATTATTGATATATAATCATTGGTTGTAGGTACCCGATTTGAGCTAGGTTAGATGATGATGTTAGCACCTAGGATGATGAAGCAGTTCTTGAGTAGTCAAACGGGTTATGACATGTATATGTAAGTTTTAGTTTGGTCTCATCCAATTGGACAATCATATCATCTTCATTTATGTAGTCATATTTTGTTTTCATGCTTAGTCATGCTACTGGTTGGTTGTTGTGTGTTATAGTGTTGTTGGTCAGTTTTGTTTGTCCTCACTTCAACTCCCTGCTTCCAATATCTCTCTCTCTTTCTCTCCCTCTCCCTCTTTCTCTCTCTCTTTCTCTCTCATTTTCAAAATCATCACCACCCACGACCTTGCTTGAACTAACCTTACATGGTGACTTGGACATCCTAGGTGGACTTACCTAAACCCCTTCCCATGACCCCACTTGGACTATTAAGGTGACCACTTGATGTTTAATTGGATGATTTGAACCATATGATTTTTGAATATATTATTTTATTATTAATGACTTGGATTTATAGAGTGGTCATTATGATCATTGTATTATGGTTGGGCATTTGGTGTCTAGAGGGGGGTGGTTGATGGCTTAGGGAGAGGTTTTCTCTCTCCACAACATTAAATGTTGGAATTAAAATGAGTATGGGATGTAGAGGGATGAGAGGGAGAAAATATGGTGTGTGGGATAAGAAAGGGGATGTAAGGGAGAAAATGGAGAAAAAAGCACACAACATGGGAGTAAGGAGAGAGATGATGTGTGGAAGAGAAGGGGGGGAAATAAAAATTATAGCGAAGGATTTATTATTGGAATTTGGCATCTTTATTTTGGTTGATGCCATATGGGAGAAGATAAGGATGCAGGAGTGTTTAGGTGGATGATATGTGGGAGAATGGAAGATAAATTACAGTGAAAGTTATTTAGGAAAATTTTGGTTTTGTTTTTGGGGGCATCAAACCCTTTGGCATGTTCATGGTAATTTATCTTCAGCCTAAAATCCTTATTCTGCAAGTGAGTTCTATTATATTATTTAACTGTGTTTGAATCAGGTTGAATGAATCGATTAGGGATCATTTTTCCCTTTTTCCCTTGCATTAAAATTTAATAATTACACTACTACATTTTTACCTTATACCAATAACTTTAGTTTGGGGATTGAATCAATCTGGAAATAAATTATTTCTATCTTCACTTGAAATAATTTCTATTCTGCTACTTATTGCTATGAAAATGACAATTTTGGGTCATGATTAAAATAAAACAAGTCTCCCTACCTTGTTTGGCTATATGAAACATAGGGCAGATTTGTTGGTTAATGAGTGATTGTTTGGAATGAATTGGAGGACAAAACTTCCTCTTATTCCTTGTGTTAACAATTAACTACCCTTTTGTTCCTAACTGGAAGTATGAAACATTCTGAGACTGGTCAATCTGGTCACCTTTTATGCATACTAAGTTGTATGATGTTTGAGTGAGCTCTATGTGGTTTGTGAGGATTTTCCCTCACTATTTAAAGGTCTCTGTGTTTCTCAACTTGATATGAATATATCACAGATGTGTATTTGTTTTGGTTGATGCTTTAAACTTTGTTTGTATATATTTTGCTTTGTGGTATCTTGTAGGTGGAAAATAATAAATTGTGGTTGTGTAATAACTTTGGCCTGAATATTTTCTCCTTCTAACTTGTTTTAAAAACTTGATTTTCACCCTAAAATCTTTTTGGAATGTTATATGGGTTTGATTTTGGATTTGGGGGTTTGAAAATCATTTTGGGTTATTTTAATGTTTAAATAAAAGGGTTTTGATTTATAAATTGAAGATAAAAATTGATTTGAGTTTATTATTATTCCAATAAAAAGAGGTTTTCCCTTTTATTCAAGGATTTGATTGAATTATTTCAAGGGTTGTGTTTTAAGATTTAAAACCGATTATATATATATATATATATATATATATATATATATATATATATAGTTGGGTTATGGGTAAAGCCCTATTGGAGTTTAGTAATTTATAGTAGAAATTTGACCTTCAACTAAATGATTATGAAGGTGGTTATTTTTATCTAAAACTTATTTAGCCGATTTCAATTTAGGGATCATGATGAGGTCTTGGGACCTCATGATAATCCCATGAATTCATTATATCGATTTATTGACTTTAAATAAATTTTTAGTTTATGATGTTTATTTGAATTATTAAATTATCATTGTATAAAATATGGTATAAGGCTGGAAGTCATGTCTGAATGCATTGGCTTGTCATATATGTGTTGACTATTTTTAAATTATTGATTTTATTGGACTGTGGCACTGGGTTGAGTATAACTTGATTTTGATTATAACTTTAATTCTTATCATATTAAATGATTGTTTGAATTCTATTGTTACTAAATAATCATCCTTTGACTAGGCTTAAATAGTTAAGTTGTAGTTGTGTGCTTATAAGCATAAAATATGGATTGGTAGTTGGGATGTTTAAGGATGATCATATGCTTGGAGGTCTTTCAAGTTTGGTAATACTGAACATTATGAACATAGATTTAGTTTATAAATCCATAGCTATGACATTCAAATGGCCTACAGTGGATTATCTCCACTTCCAATATGTAGAAATATCAGTTACTTGGTTATTTATGTCTCATCTTGGGATGATTTTTTTGTTAGTCACTTGCATGTTTTACATTATATGTCGTGTTGAGTTGTTCAATGCTTTGGTAACCCCAACTTGTTCAAAATCCCTTCTTAACCTTGGTTACTGAAATTGTCATCTAACTGGTCGATGGGGTGGTAAGGGCCACTGATGGTTGGACTTATAGGACTGGTTGGGAGGGTTTGTTTGACATGGTTACATGTTACTCACACTCTTGGATGATATTGTGGACAAGCATGATGTAATTGATAACATTTTATTATATGTTATTCATATACTTCTTTAGCATAGTTGTATTATTATTTTCATGTTGTATCATCATCAAGTATAGTCGCACAATTAATTATATTACTATTATTAGTTTAGTTATGCTTGGTAGTTATTATATGCTAACTTCTCCTTAAAAATAAACCATGTTGAAAGAGGAGCAAAAGACTTGCATTGTTGACATATGGTAAGATGTTGAAGTTTTCATTTATGATTTCTAAATTTAATCATTAATATATATAGACCCTAAGTTTTTACCATAGTTGTTATATGATATTGATTATTGTGTTATGTTTTCAGTTGAATTTTAGTGCTAACATCTATAATGATAATAGAATTTATAGTTGATCTTATGCACGATTTAGTGTAGAATCAAACTCTTTATATAGTTTCATATAATGTTTATATGGTCTCTTGGCATGAGCATTAAAACATTGACATCTCTATGACTTATTTATATACATATTTTCTTGCCATGAGATTTTTAAGCATACATAAGTATGTTGGTTCCATTGTTAATAAGAAATAAGTTATCTTGTAAACAATATTCATTGATGAACTATCTAACTTATTTAGTTTTTGTATACACTTACGAATCTCTCTTATACGATGCTTAACTATTGAGGTAACATGTGTATATATAAATCCTCTTCTATTTTGATTTCAACATGCATATGAAATATTGGAAACAAGGTTTAGTTAACTCTTGTTTTTGGCAAATGAAGGAAGCATGAAAGGAATTCTTCTTTGCATTCCTCGGTCTTATATGGTTGTATATAAAAGGATGTAGGTTTATTGTTTAAACTACCTATTGTTGTTTGGATTACCTTTCTTAGTTTCATTCCTACTTACCTTGATGGAATAATAAAATTTTGAGTTTATACATATACTAAAGGCTATCTAGTGCTTGTATAAGTTGTATTAATTCCAGGAATGAATTGTCAACCTATAAATGGATGGTTAGACTTCTTGAAATATTATGATGAAATAAACTGATCATAAGTTACTTGTATTATGAAATAGAATCTATTGGTGTTTTATTATCTCATGCTTAATGATTATATGAATGAAATGAGGCAAAATATGTGTTTGGACTTCATTCTTGTGATCTGGAAATGAATATACACTATTGTGTTACGGCATGTTTAATCATTTTATGATGAAGGAGATTCTTAATTATGAATTTTAAACTTTGAACTTTGAAAATGTGCATGAACAAGCATCATGTCTTTTTGAATCTGTAAATTTAAACTTTGATAATGTGCATGAACAAATAGCATGCCTTTAAAATATGTGACTTTGAACTTATATGCTCAATTGTGACTATATTTTCACCCTGTAACTTTGATCTTGTAATGGTTTTGTATATGCATATGCATTCAAGTGTGTATGATTTTGTACTTTGAGTCTTGTAAAGTAAGTGCATATGCATGTCATATTTCTCAATAATCCATATTGTTGTGTCATTATATGTCATATGTTTGATTTTTGAATTAATTTAAATCTTTGAAACCTATACTCTGTCATAGAATCTAATTTTTTTCTTTGAATTTGAAAACATGTACTCTATCATAAAAACTATTATTTCATTACTTTGAATCTTTGAAAACTTGTACTATGTCATTAAAATTATTTTTATATCACTTTAAATATTTGAAAACCTATACTTTTTCATAGAATCTAATTTTGCATTACTTCGAATCTTTGAAAATTTGTACTCTGTCATAGGAATTATTTTTGCATTACTTTCAATATTTAAAACTATGTACTATGTTATAGAATATGATTTCGTATTACTTTGAATCTTGAAAACTGATACTCTATCATAGAATCTAGTTTTGAATTACTTTGAATCTTTGAAACCCTTATCCTTTCCCAAATCTAATTTTGTTTGTTCGTGGAGACTTAGATCGCTAAGATAATCACTCATCTCAAAAAAAGAGTTAATTATGTCATGTGATAAATATATAACCATGTCACATTATGTCATCATGTCGAGAGAATGCCATCATAGTAATATAATTGTCATTGAAGTGTGTATGTAGCATACTGAATGTGAGGCACATAAGTGTCATGTCTAGATAGATGTAGCAATGAGACACAATAAAGTATCCATTTCTAAAGTATATTGCATAGTAAAAGTTCATGATATGTATCATGCAACCGCTTATTTAGATTAGCAAGCACAACAAACACAACACACAATGTCACATATAAGGCCACGGGTTGTATAAAATGGACATGTTTAAATGTTATGTATGTAAATAAACATCACACCCATAGGGCCAAGGGCTAGAAGTAATTGGACATGCTTAAATGTTGTATATACTAGGCAAATATTTCACACCTAAGGTCAACGGCTACAATCAATAGATATGTTCAAATGTCACATAAACTAATATTACACATATAGGGCCAAGGGCCACAAGCAATGAACATGTTTAAATGTCACACAAACCAATATTGCAAATATAGAGATAAGGTCCACAAACAATGGACATGTTCAAATTTCACACATACCAAGAAATCACAAGGCCAAGGTCCACAAGCAAATGGACATGTTCAAATATTGTACAAGCCACAATCAATAAACAAGCAATATATAACCTATTATACAAGAAAGTAAACATCATCAAAGGAGCATAGAACAAGTAAAAACTAGTCTATACCATTCATATGTGTCAACGTTAGATCATAGAAAAGTAGCATATTTGTGTAACATAATGAAATATATAAGCAAATAACAAGACACTTATCAGATATGTAGCTCAACATGGGGTTTGAGATCATAGATAGAGATAACCTATTACAATGTAACCTATAGAATTAGATGCCCCCAGTATTGGTATGGCCATTGGATAGAAGGGGATACAACATCTAAGAATTCATATAAATATGTATGCCTTGCATCACACTCATATACCTTGTGAAATGCATGTGTTTGAAAAAAAAATAATCTACCAAAATATGTGATAAATAATATATGTAAAGAAGTAAACTAGCAACTCATGCAATACTTCATGTCCTTATTTTTTATTTTTAAAAATATTTTGAATGTTTTTGTATATTTGACTTATTTGAATGTTTTTACATTTTTAAAATATTTGAATTTTGTTATGTATGCAAGGGCAAGTAGCAAGGTTTTGCATATAGAAGAAGTGGGAGGGATCTGAACAATCTGCAATATGTGTATTAGATGTGATAGCATGAAAATGTGAAGAGAATGAAGTCAAGAGATATGCCACCATTGTATATGTGTATTTCAACAATGTAGCTTAATATTGTATATGAAGATAAGCCTTTACATGCCCAATGGGAAAAATATATATGTGTGATCATGTAATATGTTGTAGTAAGAGTATATAACCGTGTTAGCTCAAATAGAAGCCACAATATGTGTAGATAATTAATAGTCAATAATGCTCAAGTAGCATGCCACAAAATATATGCACGATTGTCATTGTGGGATGTGTCAAGGATGTATGGATCATGATAGATAATCAAAAGACAAAGGCCAAATAAAACAAATCCAAGGGATAGAACAACAGAAGAATAAAGAGGATGAGTAGATATGAAGAGACTATCTATAGTGGAATGTATTATAAATTAACCAATGACTTGGTCAACATGACATCCCCATGGAGTTCTTTGATAACATATGTAATCACCGTCTAAAATATTTGTTAAATCACCAATTGAGATGGGATACTATTGTGTAGCTCATGTGTTGTCAGAAGTGTCATGCCAATATTTTGCGTAATCATAATCATAATCATATTCTTGGACTTGTAATTGTAAATTACCACTATGATCATTTTTTGTAGTTGTATACGTAAATCCAACTGCACCATAGTGTGTTGTTGAATTTTTTATGTCCTTTGCTTTTCCAATTGTGTTAATTCATGTGCTTCTATTGTGATTATATTAGTTGTCTTTGTTAGAATGATAGATGAATAAGTATTTTCTTATGTTTGTTCTTGCTTGATGGATTCATCCACTCTTGAGATTGTAAACATTATAATTTCATGCTCAAATGTGACATAGTCATGATCTTTACCCAATGTTGCCCACATTGCTCTCATCCATGATTTTCCTAATTTTTCATTACATTAATCCAAGGTAGGGTCAATGTGAAATATAACAAAACATGTTTTTGACCTTAGTGTTACTAGCAGTTCCATAGATCCAATCCAACATTGAGGCTCGGTAATACTACCTAAATCTAGATATTGAAGAAGTGTCATACTAAAAATATTGGTCTCATGAAAAAAGGCAATTTCAACTTAAATGCATTTCTTGCCATTGGTGTGAAGACTAAGAGTCAAAGGCTCTAAATATGAAGAATCATTTTTAGTTTCCTCTTTTGAAACCAAATTAGCCTTATTTGGTGTGTCTTGCTTTTGAATGTCATTTGTAAGAAACCCTTTTTTGAAGATGTTGTCTTGGTTTTTTTGAGTTTTTTTTGCAATGCTTCTTTTTGTTATTGCTCTTATAGTAACTTCTCTTTTTTGATGTATTCCCTTTGCACTTGCTCCTTATGTAACATTTATTGTTCATCATGTTCCCTTTGTAACCTTTCATGATCTAGTTTTTTTGTTTGTATTCATTCCTTTTCAATTTGTTCTTGCAATTGTTCCCTTTGTTTTGTTTGCACTTGTTCCTTCAAATATGCAACATTTACTACAGCATGATGAGGATTGTACGAATGTGCAATCTTGGCTTCAAGGGATGTGACCCTTAGACATAAATCTTGGATTTGCTCGTCATTGTTGTGACTTAATATTGGAACAAGTATTAGCACTTTGATTATCTTGAACTCTAGCCTTTCCTTTGTCCTTATAAGATTGTCTCTATAGTATTTTTTATTTATCCATTTTTACTGTATATGAATAATCTAAATATGTTCTAACTCCCCCATGTGTGAATAGAGTATGAGATAAGTACTCTTTTGGATCAATATAATTAAAATTGAGCTTACGTAAATTGTCATATGATGGCTCTTGCATATTATCGGCATCACTATCATACCAATCTGTAATTATGCTATTAAAATTTTAAAAATAGCCAAAAGAGGGAGATCTGGGATTTTTTTATCTTATTTAATATATGGTAATATTTTTTGTGTATCTTATTTAATGCTTGATATTGATGTTTTGTCATGTTTTTGGCTTGTCTCACCTACCTCATATGTATGCATTTGATCAAGTGTGATAGATTTTATAGGTGGTATAATAAAATGATCCTCAAATTGTAATTGAGTCACTTTGAAATATCATAAAGGGGCATCATCTATTGGAAGGGTGTATTCATATCTATCATGTATAAATTTGATACGTCTATGAAATATATAAGGTACAACCTCCATGGCATGATTCCAAAGTCTTCCTAAAAGTAAGTTGTAGTGTAATTGGTTGGGCATGACTTGAAAAACAAAAGTCATTATCTTGGGCCCTACTAGTAAATCTAATGTGATAGCTCCACATATTTGACATAGAGTAATATCAAATCTCTTGATATTTTGTTCTAATTTTTATTGTTGTTCATATCGATACCTAATTGTTGTAAGATAGTAGAGTTACACATATCACTTTTGAACCATTGTCGATGAACACATGCTCAATTACCTTTCCATGTGTCTGAGCTTGATTGAATAGTGTTAGATCTTGAATTATGATATGCTTAGGAGGTAATTCTTCCTTATTAAAGGTGATGACATTATCGATGTCATTGATTGTATTCAAGATAGAATAAAATGATGTTAGTTGTGTATCACTACAAATAGTTGTATTGTGCAATGCATCATATAAGATATTGTTATGGACTATGATCTTTTTAATAACTTTAAAATATTAATTTTAGCAGGGGTATTTCATAGTCAATCAATGATATCGTAACCCTTAGATTAACTTGCATGCCTATGGGAGTTGGAGGGGGTTCAGGAGGAATGTGTTGACCACATTTGTTCTATTGCAGGGATGAAGTACTCGTCCTCATCTAGTGTTGATAGCATGAACATTGGAGTTTAATATAAGATGTGAAAAATAATAGTAGGACGGTGAGTGAAATAACCTTGAGGTCTAGGGGTACGAGGTATACGCCCTTTCTCACCTAGTGGTGACAAAATATAGCTCAAATTAGATATTATAACAATATGAATTGAGGAAGGCTTGAGATTGTATATTATTCATTTTAGCCTTTTTATGATATTTAAATTTGATTAATGTACATATATGATGAATCCAAATAACAGTTTGAAAAGTAACATAGAATATGATAGTGAACTTCAACAGATGTAAGTACAATTCATTCATTATTGTCATGATTTGTTTTTGAAAAATTAAATTTGCAAAAGGGATTAAGGGTATAACTAGTCAAGGTGTGTTTACTTTGTAGGATCTCAAATATATTGATCCCAGTCATAAAATAGTGAACACCACCCAAATGACACTAATTACAGAGTATTTTACCATCCGGTAGCAACAATATCTCGTCTTTATAGTATATTAAGAGTAACTTTCCGAGGTTGACCATTTATTGGTGCATTATAAAAACAAACAATCGAGGGCTTCTTTATGGTTGAAAAATAAAACCCTAGGCATTTTTGATATAGCGTACGGTTCGTTAAAACTTATATATATATATATATATATATATATATATATATATATATATATATATATATATATATAACACCACCCAAATGACACTAATTACAGAGTATTTTACCGTCCCGTAGCAACAATATCTCGTCTTTATAGTATATTAAGAGTAACTTTCTGAGGTTGACCATTTATTAGTGCATTATAAAAACAAACAATCGAGGGCGTCTTTATGGTTGAAAAATAAAACCCTAGGCATTTTTGATATAGCGTACGATTCGTTAAAACTCATATATATATATATATATATATATATATATATATATATATATATATATATATATAAACACCACCCAAATGACACTAATTACAGAGTATTTTACCGTCCCGTAGCAACAATATCTCGTCTTTATAGTATATTAAGAGTAACTTTTCGAGGTTGACCATTTATTGGTGCATTATAAAAACAAACAATCGAGGGCTTCTTTATGGTTGAAAAATAAAACCCTAGGCATTTTTGATATAGCGTAAGGTTCGTTAAAACTTATATATATATATATATATATATATATATATATATATATATATATATATATATATATATATATATATATATATATATATATATAACACCACCCAAATGACACTAATTACAGAGTATTTTACCATCCCGTAGCAACAATATCTCGTCTTTATAGTATATTAAGAGTAACTTTCCGAGGTTGACCATTTATTGGTGCATTATAAAAACAAACAATCGAGGGCTTCTTTATGGTTGAAAAATAAAACCCTAGGCATTTTTGATATAGCGTAAGGTTCGTTAAAACTTATATATATATATATATATATATATGTGTGTGTGTGTGTGTGTGTGTGTGGCTTGAGTATTGGAGCAGTAACCTTCACACCACAACTTAAGTAAAACTAAAATCATTTTGCCTAAAATATCAACTCCTATGAATTTTAAAACTACTAGAACTTGTGTTCTAGAAAAGAAAAAAATAAATTGAAAACTAAATCATAAAACATGATTTATGTGTATAGGAATTAGAAATTAATCTGAAATCTTAAAACAAAAAAAAAAATTAAAAAATGTACAAGTTCACCAATATATTTTATCTTATTTTTTATTTAACAATAAATATGTTGTGTTAATATGTGTAAAACTTAATAAAAATCAGAATGTTAAAGATGTAAAATAATTAACAATTCTAATTTTGGATATCGATAAATATGAAAATATATTATTTTAAAAAAACCCTAAGAAGAAATGTACTTAACTCAAATCAAAATCTTTGTTAACTATTTCAAATATCTGAAAGTAGAAACCAATTAAAATATAATTGTGCATGCTTAGGATCAAGGACAGAATCTAAAATTATTGTTGCAAAGGGTCACACTTTTGGGACAACAATGCAAGCCAATCATATTTGTTGACTATAGATTTGTTCCAATTGATTGTGAGTGATGACTGATAGGAAAAGATAGAGAACATAATTTTGACAATGACAGATCAGAAATAAGGTCTACAAATATTCCTAGACAGAACTCCCCCTCGACAATAGGGTAGGCCACTCGAGTCCATTGACTATAGATTTGTCTACATTGATTCTGAAAAAAAATCTAATTATCGCATCATCTGTGCTTGTCTATTGAGTAAAATGAGATATTGTAATTCAAATTAGGCCACACAAATATCTTTGTTTTTATTCTTTTATTTTTGAAACCCCAACGGCACTTTAAATGCTTGAAACCTGTAGTGTGATGAGTTGAGTTAACCCCAATCACTTCTTTGATGATTGATCGTTGCCTATATATCCAATACTCCAAGGAGATAAATCAAACTCATGTAATTGTCTCACCTAGAGTGATTATGCAATTGTGTTATTTGACTGTGTGTGTAGCTAGAAATATGACTTTGATACTTGACAATGATGACCTTTGACTTGCTTTGAGATGCTTTAGACTTGGCTTATCACTACTTGTGAATGATCTTGAATTTGAAAATTATATGGTAAATTTGCTCAATGTGCAATAGTATGTAAGCTCGAAACCTAGTGGGAATAATGAATGACCTTTGTTGTGTATTTATACGAAAACTTTTTGATAATTTATTTTAGCCGACCTTATGAAACACTTAGAAAGACCTAAAAGAACAATTCAAAATTTAAAAACTGGTCTTTATTTGGTGCGAGATGTGGCCACTCTAGGTGGACAAGTCCAAATAGTGGTCATGTCCACCTAGCACAAACCTATCCCATAAATTGTATTGATCTAGAGACAATCTAAGAGTGATATAAAGCAATTTAAACATTTAACTTGGAAAGTTCTGTGAAGCAATGATGACAAACAAATGATCAAATCTGTGTATAGATAAATGGCTTAGAGGAATGGTGAATAAGAGTTGTGTATGTAGTTGCAAGTAATGTAGTTTATGATGTATCAATAAATAACATTGTCAAGTACATGTGACTAAATTTATGTGTTTACAACTGTCAGTTGTTACAGATTGGCGATTTCGTAACAACACTTGCACGAGACAACAATTTTGAAACTGTTACTTGCATTGAATGATAGTTTTGTCATAAGGAAAAGGTCAATCTAACCAATGGAACATGAATGAAACCATTTTTCCTACATTTCTTTGCCCTATGGGACTCTTGAAAAATGTTCCTTGATGTTGATCTCCCTCCACAAATGCAACGTTGTCATAAGAGATGACAAGGCACACAACATAAAACAATTGTGCACAAATGCACACAAGGACCCAAACCCATGTTTTTGGATGCTGCAATATAAGTTGTGAATGCAGATGCTCCTACATCACTTACTTTATTTGTCACTTCTATAATAATTTCTCTATCATTAACTTATCGAAGACTCAATAATCTCTCTTTGCGGGTATAATATTCTTCAACTTGATGTTGATCTCCCTCCACATGTGCAACTTTGTCGTAAGAGATGACAAGTCACACAACATAAAACAATTGTGCACACAAGGACCCAAACCTGTATTTTTTTATGATGCAAGATAACTTGTGAATGCCAATGCTCCTGTCACTTGCTCTAATGGTTGCTTCTATGTTAATTTCTTTATCACTGACTTATCAAAGACTTAGTAATCTCTCTTTGCAGGTTGGGTGAGTGCTTAAGTGATAAACTTAAGTCGTTTGTCAACATAAAAGTTTATTATTTGTTTGTTGGCACAAGTGGCGAATGGTGGTTTAGGAGTGTGCAAGATTTAGGTAATGTTTCCTAAATCTAGGTAATGTTTCCTTAATATGGCATTGTTTCCTTTAGATCTAGGTAATGTTTTTTTCACCTCATTGGGGAAAGAGTAGAATCGATTAGCCTATATCTTGTAGCTCCTATAGCAGGGCAAGTCAGTGAAGGTTATATCTAAGGAGACTATTAGTTTGATTTTGTAGAGACGGATTCACATATTTATTGACTAGGTTAACTTGTGGATGGTTATTATTGGGGGTATTGTGAAGTCTTTGTTGATTCTCCATTATGGAAGCACAAACTTGGCCAGTGGCTTCAAGTGTTTCAATCATACTTCTAGTCTCAAATCTATGGGATTCTTCGTCTTCTTGTTCTTGTGATAATGTTAGATTTGTATGTTTGTTCCCTTGAGAGGGAGTATTTACAATGAATGGAAAAGATTGAGCTATGTGTTGTCTTTTAAACAAGGGACTAAGGCCTTGAGGTTGTTTACAAAAGGTGTCAAAACTATTATGGATTTATTTTAAACATACTAGGGATTGGGTGCCTTGCCTAGCACTAGAGGCCACACTTAAACTCAATGCCAACAATTTTAGATCTAACAAGGAAATTGATGACACTCTACTTAATAAGCTGGTTCTTTTTGCCTCTTGTTGGTATAGAGATTGAATGAATGAATGAAAGATTTTCATAACATCCACGAGACCAAATAGTCTATGGGACCAAGAGTTACATTAAAGTTGTCTGTGCTATCACAACTTCTTGACACAAGGACTACCCTACTATTATAAAATTTCTAATCCCTTCTTGACGCTAACTATTCTACCATGGATCTTGATAAGAAAAATTGTTGTACTGTTTAACCTTTCCTCTTCAAACAAGTCAGTTAAGTTGTAAACCATCGAGTTGTTTTTGTATTTGGTATGGATGTCCCTATAGGTTGCACACTCCATAATGAAGTGTCATTCTATCTCCACTAATCCCTTGTCACAAAATACACATGTTCTTGTTTCCCATTCTTCCTTGGGTATTGTCCATCTACCAGTTTCACACCTAAAATGATGTGAGCTAGCCCTCAACCATGAAATCAACATCTTTGGTTTCCATTTTATCTGAAATGGAACACAAACACACGTGAAAAAGTATTGACATGTGGCTTGCCACCAGTATTCCATTTTATGATGCATTGAACTCTAGATGGGCTACCTATCAAATACTTGGTATAAAATGTGTGTGTGTGACACCACAATAACCCCAAAAACATCAGGGTTTATTGTCTCATGTATGGAGACCTAATAAGGCTTATAGCAAATGGGTCATCCTTGCCATTGGGGCCTACCTATCCCAAACAAGAGTCTTTTAAACATAATTTTGGTTTGTCCCAAAGCCATAGATGCTTGGATTTGGATTATGACCCTCTTTCAACCCTTTCACCTTAAATACATTTCATGGGGCATGGCCATTATGAGGGATTCTTTGTTTATGCTTGCAAATATTATACAAATTTGGCATTTGGTTAGAGTCAATATTTTAGTCCATCTCTGGAAGGGGAGAAATAAACCAATGTTTGATCGTCTTTTGTCAATTTTTTTTTCTTGGGAAAACAAAGTCGCAATATCTACTTTTTTGTTTCAAATTCAATGTTCAAACCCAGGGCAACAAGGTGGCCATGGAAGCAGAGCATTTGTGGAAGATGCTAGACTATTGAAGTAGTGCCAGTTGATCTGTAAGTAGTGTGGCACTTGAAGGTGTTCTAGATGGTTCTTATGACACTCTTGGGGCTGGCTGGAGCAGGGCTAGAAGCAAATCCCATTCTCAAGACTGGTTCTGAACAATTTTATAACTCACTCTTGTGCTCAAGAGGAACCAGAGCCTCCAAATGAAGAGTCTACAAGACATGTTGACGATATATGACCCATAAAGGCATGTGCTGACAGCCCATTCCTAGAACTGATAGATGGTCTTCACACACTTTGTTGAATTTGATATATGCTTTATGGTGTGTACCCAATAGACTACTAGCAAATATGCATTTTATGGCTTAAAGCCATGCAACGGGTGGCATAATACCATCCACCGCATTGTTTTAGTGGCAAGCTCAAGTTGTACAACATTCTTTGCAAATTAATATAGCACTAAAAGCATGCTATCAACATTGACAAATCACTTGATGAACTAGATGATCAACAAATCACTTCATTTTTGAAGAATGATATGTTAGGCCCTATTAAAAAGGTTGTCCGACTTTATTACAAAATGCAAATGAAGCAAGCACTGTAAACATTAGGAAAGCGTGCTGCTATGAAATTTATTCTAGTCATAAATTCAACATCATCTTACAAACAAACGTCACTGATATGATATGTCAACAAGGAAGCATAACACCCAAAACATTTGTTGATCAATTTACAAGCATGATTGGCAACTTCAAAATAGAGTGGACAATAATTCTGCATAAATACAAATTCAATTCCAGGAAGGAATTTGTGCCTGTGAATTGTTAAACAGTGCCACCAATCATTCTTTACAATTGTCATATTATATACACAATCGCGGCACGTCATTGCATAATTCAGTCCTCCATTAGTTGTTCACGTCCTTCTGGGGGAGGCTACGTCGGTTCTCCATGCACTCAAGTAGTCCGATGCTTGCTTGGCCTACATTCAAATGCATAGTAATTCACTACAAATATTACCCATCAAATACACTCTGCATCATGTCTTACCAACCTGCTCATTCCAATTTGTATTCCATGCAGAGTAGAACAGGATTAAACTCTGCAGTGAAGTCCCAGCTATCATTCCAGACCAGATGCCCTGTTAAAATGCAATCCCAGTTAACTATAAAGATAAGTTCTCTACATTATATAATACAGAGATAGATTGCAAAAATGAAATGATATGTTAAAGATGCACTTCAAAATGCACATAATATAGCAACTTCAAGTAGAATAATCATGGTTATATTATAGTAGTCTTAGAAGGAACCCCTCCAACTAGAAGCTCTTTGAAAAACGGTACAAGAGTAGACATGGAAAAACTCAATCAAATGCAATTTGAATCATCTATAACAGCAAGTCATGAGCTAGTCCTTAAGATAACTTAGTTCATCAATTGCAACGGACCATGAACACTTACGGTTATTCCCAAGTTAAACTTGAAACATATAAGTATGCCCAGTGGCAGTCCCACTAAATAACAAGATATTATGTTCACATAAGCAACGTAGAATTGTGAACCAGATCCTGTTGCCACACCTGATCAAGTACAAGTTTGCAATGTCAGTCTACATATCATAAAATGCACCAATTGCCATCTAATATGCATATGATTATAAATTACCCATCTTTTGATTGAAAGCATGTGATATATTTCATTAAATAAAGAATAATACATTCTTGGAGAGACCTGTTGTTGTCATTAAGTGGCCTGCTGGTACACAACCATGCATGCAGCAGTTGATAAATTACCCATCTTCATTGGATACTCATAATCATTTGGTGAACAGTGGAGATCTATGTGGTTACCTGAAAGCACAGCCTGTATACCATTAAGGAGGATGGATGCGGTAAGAAATGGAACTAGCTCTGAGACACTTTCTGCAACAGTTGAACTTCCTGTGAAGAGATATCCCAGCACATTTTTGCAAAGAAGAAAAATTATTGCAAAGAAAATGCTTATGATTGAAGATGTTGCCACTGCGACAAAAACCGAAAAGCATGCAGCCTCAGCATTCCCAGCTCCAAGCTCGTTTGAAACCCGAATGCTGCCGAAGGAAATTTTGTAAACAGAATGGGTCATGCATTATTAATATAATTAGGACAGTCAAAGCATTTATAAATATAAGACGTCATGACTATCCTTACCATTTGTGAGTAAACTTTCCCTGGATTAAGATTGTCTGATGCAGATGCGTTGATTATCGGTTTTTGTCATTTGATAATAGCAGTTCTTCAGTTTATTAAAAATAAATCCATTAAAGCATGAAACAAATAGTTTCATATTCAAGAGTGATTCAAGCAGATCAAAATGTAAACATTTACATAGCTTCTTTTCCATTTTAAGATGGTGCTTGTTATTTAGCTTGGCTACCATTCTACACTTTATTATTAAGTGAAGCATCATAGTCGGGATAGCAGAATGACCACTAAAAGTATGAACCCTAACTGTTTCTAACTGGTTTTGATTTTTCATTTAATTGCATTCCTCTTCCCACTATATATGATTTGAACTGATTTGCTCGCCAATGAAATGTTTGTGCACTTAATTTATAATGGACTGATATCAATGGGCTATTGTGCACTAAAACTTTCTACTTTCTGTTGCCTTCATTTATTTTTCTAACCCCTACATGTGGAATAGGAAGATGCCAAAATACATCATAAACCTATAAATTGTCTGTCACATAAAATTTAAAGTTAGAATAATTTTATATCAATGACATTCCAGGTAATAAGATGCTTAAGCCACAAACTCTGATTATTGTCAAGACTATATCTTGCAAGTTGCAATCACTGCAATTAGCATGTTATTGAGTGCATATCCAAATAATGCAAAGATAATGACCCTTATTAACCAAGGCAGGGAGAAATGGAACTTATAATTGACATTATTCTCTCATTTTAATGGGCATATGGAATATGGAAAAAATGTAATAAGATAATTCCTTTCAAGTGTGGCAATAGTAATCAACTATTTACAACCACACTTTTGCGATTGTATCAGCATTCAAAACACTGTAACAAAAACAAATATTTCTTTTGAGAGTTTTGAAAAGTGCTCCCCTAGGGTTTTAATGCCCACCCCCATTGATCTATCATGCATCTTCCTTAGGCATCATAATGCATTTTTTTGGAAACTGCGAGATTTTTATTTGGCCTTTGCATTTATTGTTGCCTTTGAGGCAGTTTCACCTCAGGCAGCCCTTTGCCTATATAATGGCATCTCACATCACCAATTCAGTTGTTTAAACTACAATTGTGGATAGTGAAGTTCTTGGACATGGCACTCCCAGTAAAAAAACCTCAAAACTTCATCCCGAAGGTCTTCCCCGAGGTAATGATCATCGCCTAATATTGGTTTGCCTTTCTTGAATTTGATAATGAATGTGAATGGCTTGAGAAATTCACTTTAATAGGGTATTTTGTTAGGAGAATTCCATCTGAAAGTGTATTAAAGAGATGGATACAAACTGCATGGACCCCTTATGGTATTAGCTTGGGCGCTGTTCAAAACATAACCAAAAGGTATTTTTGTTTCGTTTCTTTGAACCCCAACATGCCTCTGCTATTTTGCATACGGAATCAACCCGTTACGTGTATGGTTCTTTGTTTGTTTTATCCCCATGGATATAGGATATTTTTGTCTCTAAACAGTCAACCTTTGTCTTGCTAGCATTTCTGAAGAGAAAAATAAACCCAATAAACTAAAACGAAGAGAAGCAATGCAATACTAACAAAAATCTTAAGCTAACGGAATAAGAAAAATGGCATACACACAAGATTACAAAGTACATATGATTTCATCTAAGAAAACCCTTTCAAGTAAAAACCCCAACACAGAAACTCCTTTATTGTATTAACTCAACTGTTTACAATACAATAATGTACTTTCAAGTTCTATTTTTCCCTACTGTATATGTGCGTATACAAACAAATACATGTCAAGTTCTTGTGTGAATAAGAAAAATGGCATACACATGGTACTTTCAAGTTCTGTTTGTTGAACACACTTATCTACTGAGATGGGGTTGAATTAGTAGATGAGCTAAAACTAGTTGATTAAAACTTTTAGAGGAGATATCAATTCATATGCATATTAAAGAACAGTTGCAAAAATCACACACACACACACACACAAAAGCACATTACACCAGATTTATACGTGGAAAACCCAAAGAGAAAAACCACGGTGAGAATAGCTGTTAGAATTTATTGTTCTAATCCAACCTCACAGTTAAATCACCTCACTGATAAAACCACACTAGTTACATTCACACCTAACCTTAGGAGACACCAATCCCCTAACTGAGCACCAACTCAGTTTTTCTGAAGGCACCAACCAATCAGAACTATGGAGCTACAACTCCAGTATACAAGACAGATTCACAAATGAATCCAGTTCAGTTTCTTTGTTATAAGTCTAGTCTGGAACTGCTCACTCACTGCTCAGTGTTTGTGTGCTCTTTCTTTCTGTCTGCTCAATCTCTTTGTGTCTGGATATATTTCAGTTGGACACTTCATTTCCTTTCCTTTATGCCTTTTACTTTGTCTGCATACGTTTGGTCATATTTGGCTCAAACACGCTTCAATCCCCTTCCTCTCTTCTGCCTTATTGGTTCTATGTCGTTATATCTTTTGTTTGACACAGTCCAGTTACACCTGTTGCTTCGGCCTCTCTTCCTTTGTGTCTTTTATATAATCTTTGTTTGACACATCCACGTCCTCTGCTTGGTCTCTATGCCTCTCTCTGTGCTATCATGCTCTGTGTTCGTATATTCTATTAGACATACTTCGTATTGCTCACTTGTTTTGATTCAACGATAGTCTGAGCAATCACACAGAATAACAATGTTTTGCTCTATCTGCCTATATCTCTCATCGACAGCCTTTGACTCTCTCTTCTAATTGCAACGACAACAGCAACGAAACAATGCTTTTTAAGACGTGTATATACAATGAACTTTTTAGGGTTCCAAGTCTCCAATTGCGTTCATACTTCAGTTGTGCTTAACCGATTCTCATTCAATGCAACTTTGACTAGCATGCTTTTCGTGTCTTCGTTCATGCATCACATTGCAATGGTCAAGTCCCTTTACTATGTTTGGCAACAGCGGATTCAAGTCATTATTGCAACATTTCCTTAATCGATGATTGATCAGTTGGATCGATCAATCTCAGGCTCTGTGTAGACTTTTCGAGCTCACCATTTGTCTGGTCATGTCTTTAATTGAGGATTATTCATCTTGTCTTTGGCGCCAATCACTGTCTATCTTGAACTGTCAGATGTATGCCCTATTTCTTCAGAACCGTCAATCTCTCGTGTTAATCGTCGAGCTTTTTCTCACATCTCAATATCTTCTATATGATTGGTTCGCTTTCGCTCCTTTCGATTATATTCGATATGCTCAATCTTTATCTTTGCCAATATGCCTTTTGGAAACCTTTGCAAGTGTCCTCTATTCATTCGAACTTTATCCTTCGGACAAATTTGTTGCCGCCTTTTGTCAAAGTCCCCTTCAAAATCAATTTCCACAGGTTTTTTGTCCGAGTCTCCTTCGAGACAATTTCCGCAGACTCTTTTGTCCGAGTCCCCTTCGGGACAATTTCTGCGGAATTTTTGTCCGATTGCCCTTCGGAATTCTTGGAAACGTCCACATACCCTTCGGCTTTTCTGTAAAGTTCCTCATACCCTTCAGCCTTTCTGCAAACTACCCTTTGGCACATTTGAATGGTCCACTTACCCTTCGGACTTTCTGCAAACTACCCTTCGGCACATTTGAACGGTCCACTTGCCCTTTGGACTTTCTGCAAACTACCCTTCAGCATTAATGCGTGTCCACATACCCTTCGGCCTTTTGCAAAATACCCTTCGGCACATTTGAACGGTCCACTTGCCCTTCGGAAACTTTGTTGCAGACAAGTTGTCCGACAAAGACTCACCAAAATTGCCGAAGGAATTGACTTAAGCATTTGCCCTATTTTCTTTGGACTTATTTTCTTCGGACTTTTTGTCCGACAAAAACTTAACCGATTTTTCCAAAAAAATTGCCTTCACGAATATTGCCGAAAGAAATGCCTCAACACATTTTTCTGAAAGAAATGACTCAACAGATTTTTCTGAAAGAAATGACTCAACACATTTTTTCGAAAGAAATGACTAAGACACTTTTTCCGAAAGAATAAATCAAGCTCATAAAATCGACTAAGTGTTGAAACATTTGCACACACAACCTTATGCATTAGAACTTATAACAATATTTCCAAAAGAATTGACCAAGCTTGTGAAATGGGCTAAGTGTTCAAATACCGTTCAACTGTTTGGTGTGATTGATTTCTCTGGATGCTACTGTTAAGCACGGGATATACTGAGGAGGGGTGAATCAGTATATCATAAATCTTATAAACTTTCCCTTAATCAAATTCCACTTAACCATACATTCAAAATATGCAATAAAACTGAAATAATAAACACCACACAAGATAGAGAGAGATACCAGATTTAACGTGGAAACCCAATGTGGGAAAAAGCACGGAGAACAATCTCAAGTATATGAATGAACACCAACTCAAACTACAATATTCGCAAGCACCAACTTGCAGAAGCACCAACCCCTTTGCTGAACACCAACACAACAACTATTCGTGAGCACCAACCCACAGAGGCACCAACCCCTTTGCTGAGCACCAACACAGCAACTATTCGTGAGTACCAACCCACAAAAGCACCAACTCCTTTTGTGTATACCACACAACTATCTCTCAATGTTGTTTTCTCAACAAATGATAGCTCATTACAATATCTCTTTCCTCTCTCTCCTCTGCTCTTCTAAGCTAGATATAACGATTACAAATCATACTCTATCTCCCATATTACAAATGGCTTCTCAAGCCTTTATTTATAGCTTTCCAAATGACCTTTGGCCTTCACCCTTTGTGACCCTTCAATCCTCATGAAAAATGGTGTCAAACTTGCATGACCATTCGTATCCTTGCATTTGAAAAGTCATATGGTGACCCTTCATAAGCAAAAGCGTCATTTCCTTTTTTGTCTTTATCTTGGTGACTTTCATATTCCTCAAAGTGTCCATGAGAAATTGTGTCCTTCCTCTTTTGTCTTCACTTGGTGACTCTTGGAATTCCTCAAGATGACTCTTCATGGGAAAATGCGTCCCATTCTTCTTTTGTTTTTACCCCTGACTCTTTGACTTCTCTATGGGCCTTTCTTTTAACTTTATGCAACCAAAAATATATTGGTTAATATTAAATAAATATTAACACACATTAGCCAAGATATTACTATTAAAAACATCATTAAATGCAATGGAGCCTTTATCACCAATAATGCTAAACCTTTAACATCAATGACAATATTTCTAACAATCTCCCCCTTTGTCATTGATGGCAACTTCAATCCTGAAACTGCCACATCCTGAAACCTGCACATACTGTCATCTAAAAAACATACAACAATTCCCCTTTATTGTAGCAACCTGTACCTGTTTCCTGTATCTGTTTCTGCACCTGTACTTGTACATGTTATTCTCCCCCTTTGACATCAATGTCAAAGGGCCTACCTGGAGCTAACACTTAGCTCCCCCTCAACTGATACTGAACCTTAATGACAGGAAGTAAAAAAAATTACTCCCAACTTCTCTTGTAGATACTCAAATGTGTCTTTTGGTAGTGCCTTTGTGAAAATATCTGCAATCTGCTCTGTAGTACTAATATATTCCATCTTAACTTGTTGATCTGCAACCTGCTCTCTCAAGAAGTGATATCTAATGGGAATATGTTTTGTTCTTGAATGCATCACTAGATTCTTCGAAATATTTATAGCACTTGTGTTATCACAAAAAATATAAATAGGTTCATCATACTTTACCTTGATATCTTCCAAAGTTTGCTTCATCCAAAGCACTTGAGTACAACACAATACTGCTGCAATATATTCTGCTTCCGCTGTAGAAAGTGATACTGAATTCTGCTTCTTGCTTAGCCATGATACTAAGCTATCACCAAGGAAGAAAGCTCCTCCACTTGTACTCTTTCTGTCATCCAAGCACCCTGCCCAATCTGAATCTGTTTAAGCAACCAAAATGAAATCTCTACCTATGGGATACCATAATCCGTAATCCAATGTCCCCTTGATATATATGAATATTCTCTTCACCAACTGAACATGACTATCTTTTGGAGATGACAAATATCTTGCAACCATACCTACTACATCATGATGTCTGGCCTCGATGTTGTCAAATATAAAAGACTATCAATCATAGATCTATACAAAGATTGATCTGTAACAGGTGAATCTTCACCCTTGCTCACCTTATTTCCTATACACATAGGTGTGCCAATTGGTGCACAATCCTCAAAACCAAATTTCTTCAACATTTCTTTGGCATATTTATTTTGAGATATGAAATCTCTTTTATTTGATTGAAATATTTGCAATCCTAAGAAAAATAATAATTCTCCAAGCATAGACATCTCAAATTTTTTTTGCATTCTATCAGAAAATTCTTGTTATCTTTTCAATATTTCCTCCAAAAATGATATCATCAACATATACCACAACAATCAATTGATACTCACCTTCTGTTTTGATGTAGAGATTACTATCAGCAAATTCTCTCTTGAAACCTTGATCTTGCAAGTACTTATCAAGTCTTGCATACCAAGCTCTAGGAGCTTGTTTCAATCCATACAATGTTTTTTTTAATCTGCATACATGATTACTAATATTTGAGAGAATAAATCCCTCAGGATGCTTAATGTAGACCTCTTCTTCAAGATTCCCATTTAGGAAGGTAGATTTGACATCCATCTAAAATACTTTGAAATTTTTAAACACTGCATATGCAAAAAACATTCTAATAGCCTCTAACCTTGCTATTGGTGCAAAAGTTTCTTCAAAATCTATTCCTTCAATCTGAGCATATCTTTTACATACTAATCTTGTTTTATTTCTGGTCACTTCTCCATTTTCATTCAACTTATTTCTATAAACCCATTTTGTTCCTATCACATTGTGATCTTTTGGTCTAGACACTAATTCCCAAGTATCATTCTTTTCTATTTGATTTAACTCTTCATCCATAGCCTTAACCCAATGCTTATCATATCCAGCTTCAAAAAAAGTTTTAAACTGAATTTTGGATAACAAAAAGAAATTAACTTGCTCAGATTCACTTACCATCATTCTTTTGGTGCGAATTTCTTCATTTATGTCCCCGATGATGTCACTTTCATTATGATTTCTCTGAACATATTTGGATGGAGTTTTGGTGCCCTTTTTCTCATCTTCATCTGATTCTTCAAAACCTTCCTCTTCAATAATTTTTGAAGTGTCAACTGGATCACTGATTCTTTGTGTTCCATCTTCTTCTAAGCTGACACTTGCACTTTCAACAATTTTCTTGATTCTTTTGTTATAACATTTATAAGCTTTATTTTTGCAAGATTAACCAAGAAATATACCTTCATCTGCTCTGGATTCAAACTTACCAAGTTTTTCATCGGTTCTCTTTATGAAGCATCTACTACCAAAAACTCTGAAATAATCAAATGTTGCTGGTTTGTCTTTCCATAGTTCATAAGGAGTCTTATCACTATTGACTCTCAATAATGCTCTATTTGAATATGCATTGTTGCAACAACCGTCTCTCCAATATTTATCTGTTATCTTGGATTCATTTAGCATTGTCATTGCCATCACTTGAACTGTTCTATTTTTTCGTTCAACGACTCCATTTTGTTGTGGAGTTTTGGCTACTGAATAATGTCTCTTTATTCCATGATTTTCACAAAACTCAATAAATTGATCTGACATGAATTCTCCTCGATCTGATCTTAGACACTTAATCTTCAAACTAGTTTCATTCTCAACTAATGCTTTGAAATGTCTAAAAGCTTTTGATTTTTTCTTTAAAAACATTACCCAAGTCATACGTGAAAAATCATCAATAAGCAACATGAAATATATCTCACCTTGAGTACTTTGAGTCCTCATAGGTCCACATAGGTCAGTGTGAACAAGCTCTAGCATCTGAGTGGTCGAGTACTTTTTTGTTTTGAACCGCCTTCTACCCTGTTTCCCATGCTGACAAGGTTCACAAAGCGTGTCGGATGGCTTTGTAATCTTTGGAAGATTTTTGACTATTTGTTTTTTGCTGATGTTGACAAAATTGTCAAAATTTATGTGCCCCATTCTCTTGTGCCATAGCCAATTTTCTTCAATCTGACTCAAACAACATCTTTGACCTTTGATGCCTAATAACATATACAGGGTATTGCCTGTTCTCTGAGCATCTGCAATCAATACATCTGAATCTTTTCTTCTAATTTCACAACCTTCTGCATAAAACTTTAGTGTGTGCCCCTGATCACACATTTGACTTACACTCAAAAGATTATGCTTAAGATCTACATATAAAACATTTTCAATTTTAGTTATACCATTATCCAAACTTAGTGTACCTTTTTTATCAATTCTGACAGTAGTATGGTCTCCAAATTTCACTATGCCACCATTGATCTTTTTCAAAGTTATGAACTTGCTCTTGTCTCCTGTCATGTGCCTCGAACATCCACTATCAATGAACCATGGCTTTTCTTTATTTCTTGCATGCAACATTGTCTGCACCAACATAGATTTTTCAGGTCGTTTCTTTTGCCAAGAACCTGTCTGAACTTTCTTCTTAATGAATGGAGCCTTGAAACTCTGGTCCTCGACTGACTCGAACACGTTTCTACAGTACCGAGCTATGTGTCCGAAGTTGTTACACTTGTAACATATTATGGCCTCTTCATCAAAGCTTGATAGAGGAGCAAAAGAGTTGTAGCTTCTGCTTGACTCTACATGACTTTCCTTCTTATTTTTGAAACTGTTAGCTCTTTTTCGACATTCTAACTTTTTGTGACCATATCCATGACAATAAAAACAGTAACTAAAAAAATAGGATCTATTTGTGTATCTCTGACTTGATTGCCTTTTGTAGCTTTGTTCCCTCCAGCGTTCTTTGTTTGAGATGTCTTCTATATTCTTCACTTCTCTTTTTGTTTCTTCTTTTGTAAGAGCTTCAACATAGCTTTTTTTCTTTTTATATCTGATACCTGTCTTATCTGATATTGCCTTTTAGCTTTCTAATATTTTATTCAACATATTAGTGATATTCTCAAATTTTGAATCATTGGCTGCTCTATCATTGATTGTTTTATTTGTTTTATCAAGATCTGCTTTTAAAGAAGCAATTTCAATAACATACATTTCACATTATTTACTTACTATTTTCAACTGTGTCGTTAGATCTTCATTCTTCTTGGCTTCTTTAAAATGTGCTTATAGATCTTCGATTATTCCCTGACTCATTTTCATTTTTCTCGATCTGGCGCTTTAATCTTCGATTCTTCTTCTCAACAGCAATAACACTTCTAAGGCACAAATGAGTTCTTCCAGATTCACTTCGGCTTCACCCTGTTCTTCTTGATCATCTATACTTTTGCTTGCAGAGGCAGCCATGAATAGAATCTCTTCTTTTGATTTCAAACTTGAATTTGCAACCTCTAGCTGATTCTTAAGATCCTGAATAAATATCTTATTTTCGTTTGCTTCTATAGCCAACTTAGATTCCAAGATACACACATGTTCTTTAAGAGCTTGAACCACAGATTTTAACTCTTGATTCTCCTTCTTTAGCTGCTTAGCCATCTTGTGCTTTCCCAATCTACCTTCAAGCTGTAAAACTTTTTCAAAAATGAACCTGCTCTGATACCAATTGTTAAGCACGGGATATACTGAGAGGGGGGGTGAATAAGTATATCATAAATCTTATAAACTTTCCCTTAATCAAATTCCACTTAACCATACATTCAAGATATGCAATAAAACTAAAATAATAAACACCACACAAGATAGAGAGAGACACTGGATTTAACATGGAAACCCAATGTGGGAAAAACCACAGAGAACAATCTCAAGTATATGAATGAGCACCAACTCACACTACAATATTTACAAGCACCAACTTGAAGGAGCACCAACCCACAGAAGCACCAACCCCTTTGTTGAGCACCAACACAACAATTATTCGTGAGCGCCAACCCACAGGAACACCAACCCCTTTGCTGAGCACCAACACAGCAACTATTCGTGAGCACTGACCCATAGGAACACCAACCCCTTTGCTGAGCACCAACACAGCAACTATTCGTGAGCACCGACCCACAGGAGCACCAACCCCTTTTGTGTATACCACACAACTATCTCTCAATGTTGCTTTCTCAACAAATGATAGCTCATTACAATATCTCTTTCCTCTCTCTCCTTTGCTCTTCTAAGCTATATATAACAATTACAAATCATACTCTATCTCCCATTTTACAAATGGATTCTCAATCCTTTATTTATAGCTTTCCAAATGACCTTTGGCTTTCACCCTTTGTGACACTTCAATCCTCATGAAAAATGGTGCCAAACTTGTATGACCCTTCGTATCCTTGCATTTGAAAAGTCATATGGCACCTTTCATAAGCAAAAACGTCATTTCTTCTTTTGTCTTTATCTTGGTGACTTTTTGTATTCTTCAAAGTGTCCCTTCATGAGAAATTGTGCCCTTCCTCTTTCGTCTTCACTTGATGACTCTTGGAATTCCTCAAGATGACTCTTCATGGGAAAATGTGTCCCATTCTTCTTTTATCTTTACCCTGTGACTTCTCCATGGGCCCTTCTTTTGACTTTATGCAACCAAAAATATATTTGTTAATATTAAATAAATATTAACACATATTAGCCAAGATATTACTATTAAAAACATCATTAAATGCAATGGGGCCTTTATCACCAATAATGCTAGACCTTTGACATCAATGACAATATTTCCAACAGCTATTATATATGCAAGTGTAGTCACCAACAACCTATGTACCCAGCCATATCAACAAGCGAAAAAAGACATTCATATGACTGCTCTTGGAAGTCAAGATGCACATTCAACCTCCATGAGGACTCTAAGCTCAACACAACTCAAACACTTTTGTCATTAATGCTTGATGAAACATTCATCATTTGACATCAATGACAATATCATAGACAACAATCTCCTTGTACACCATGACACTCAAATTGCCAACATTGTTTTTCCCTATTGTATGTACTTTCAAGTTATTTCGGAATATACATATAAGAATCACAACCAAAAACTCTAAGATGTTTGAGAGAGGGTTTTTTACCATTCCATGCTCATTGTAGAGTTTTATCAACTAGCGCTGATGTGGGCAATATATTGATTAAATAGCAAGTAACCGTAACTGCTTTTGCCCAGATTTTTTTCCAATACTGCACCACTAAGCATGCTTCTCACCTTATCCATCAAAGTCATATTCATTCTTTCTGCAACTCCATTCTATTGTAGAGTATATAGAGTTTTCTTTTGACTTTCTATTCATAGTCCTTATAGAACTGCTCAAAAGCCTTTGATAATTATTCTCCACCATTGTCACTCCTCAAGACCTTAATCTTCTTCTCTTTCTGGTTTTCAAAAAGAGCCTTAAACTCCTTAAATTTACTGAAAACCTTAGATTTAGCCTAGATACAATAAATCCAAATTTTTCTCGAGTAGTCATCTATAAAAGAAACATAATACAAAGATTTCCCTAGCAATGGAACCTTCACATGTCCAAATACATCATGATGCACTAAATGCAAAATCCCTTCTGATCTTGTAGCACTATTGGAAAACTTCGAGTTTGCTTACCAAACACATGTCTGACTGGATAAATTATGGATGCAATGACAATGAGCAATCTTTGGTGCAAGCCAAAATTGTCTTCACGATTCAAATTGAAATGAGCAAAGCAATACAATAAATAAACCGAGAAATGGCTGTTCACTTCACATTCCCAAATGACCCTTCATATTCCTACGGGAATGAAAATTAAACTTATTAAATTAAAACAAAAGCTACCTAAGACACCTAGGATTAATAACAAATATGTACAATATAGTTACATCTCCCCCTTAATCTACAAAGATCATTTTTAGACCACGCATTCCTCTGAACTTTCAAATTTTTCTCGTCCAAGAGCTTTTGTCAAGATGTATGTTGTTTGCTCTATTGTAGGACAATGTTGCAACTTGACACTGCCATCTTTCACATAGTGCTGAATCAAATAAAATTTAGTATTGATATGCTTTATTCGGTCATGAAAGATTGGATTCTGTCATTTGTATTGCAGAAGTGTTGTCAACCATGATAGTTGTTCACGAAACATGTTCCTGCAAATCTGAAAGAACTCTTCTGAGCCACAAAATCTTTTTAATTGCCTCTGGAGTGGCCATATACTCTACTTCTGCTGAAGAAATTACCGACACTGATTACTTCTTAGATTTATAACTAACAACTGTTGTTCCCAAGTTCATAAAAAAAACCGTGGTGGATTTCCCATCTTCATAATCACTAGCATAGTCAAAATCTGAATATCCAACCTGTTTGAAGTCTCCTGCTCTGGAGTATATGAGTCCAACATTTTGTGTTCCACTGAGTTATCAAAGGACTGTATTTTCTACTACCCAATTTGGGTTGTTGAATGAATCTTGAAAGAACACCAGCAACAAATAATATATTTGGTCTTATTGTGGTCACATAATTCAAATTTTCAATGAATTGTCTATATTTAGTCGCATCGACCAAATCTGTTGTATCTTCTGATGTCAATTTTAGATTCTATTCCATGGGTGTGCTGAGAGACTTACAATCTTCTATTTAAAACTTGCTTCGATTATCACCAGTGTACTACTGCATGATAAAGATATACTTTGGTGTCTGAATTACTTCAATACCCAAATAGTAATGAAGATAACTCAAATAAGTCATTTCAAAGCTTTTCATCAACTATGATTTGAACTTTATAGTGTACCGTTCATTATTCCTCGTGATAAGCAAATCATCAACATACACCACCACAAATACAATTGTTTTGACAAAAAGAGAAACTATTTGAAGTGTTCATGAGGTGCTCAGCTAGTTTATTATACCATGCTCAAGGGGCTTATTTCAAACCATACAACGATTTTTTAAGTTTGCACACCTTATGCTCTTGGCCATTTACTACAAAACCTTTGGGTCATATCATGTACATTTTTTCCTTGAGGTGAGCATTCAGAAATGTAGTTTTGACGTCCATTTGGTAAACTTTTCATCCATTATGAGTTCTCAATGTATAATTTCCCCTTCTTGAGTTTATTTGGGTTTGGAGACCCTTAGCCGACTCTTTTGGTTTCCCATTGGCTAAGGAAAGGAAAAAAAAAAAAAAAGGGGGGAAACTTGGTTTTTTTTTATCAAGTTGCAAAAAAATAACTATGTCAACAATTTCTTCTAATTTGATTTTTAATAAATAAAGGGAACCTCCTAATTTCATGTAAGTCAGCCCTTAATGAGTTTTGAATAATTATTTTCCCTCTCTTTTTAGAATGCCAAACTTGGGGGATGGTTGGAGGGAAAAGGCGTATAAAAGGAAGTGAAGATTTCTAATTTTGGATCTATGATCATTATTCAACCAATTTCTTGATAAAAAAATGCGATTGTTTGTACATTCAACTATTGAGGACGAAAACCCTCATTAGCTTCCAAATTTGGGGAAGAAAACTCTCATCCCTTCTTGGTGACTCCATTCAGGGGTCACAATTGGACGTAACAACAATAATTTCAGCTTCAAGGGTCTCTTGGAAGGTGGGCGAGCTAGTTTGGGCAGTTGTGTGAAGGATCAAATCAGATTTGACAACCTTGAAGGTGGAGCGAACCAGTTTGGGGACCTTGGGGGGTTGGACGTAGCAGCGGACCAGCCATTTGAGGGTGTGTAGCCATTTCCAGCCACTTAAGAGTGTGGCAACTTGCTTGGGAAGCTTGCCCAGTAGTTTTAGCATTGTTTTGTAGACTGAAAATTCAAGTTCTTCCATCATTGGTTTGATAATGATTTCTAATAATTTTTAGGTCTTAATTTGATGTGAAAAATCAAACTTTTGGTATCAATTGATATATTGCAATTCTATAATTTTTATGAGGATTTATTAAAGGGTGGAAATTCATTTTAGTGCATGAATAGCTATTTTTAGAATTCTAAAATTTTTGGTTAGGGTTTGCTGCAATTTTCAAAATTGTCTAATTTTGTCCAAAACGAGACTACACATTGCCAACATGGTTTGAATAGTAGTCCATTTTGTTGTAGGTGCAAAGGTTTCATTGTAGTCAATTCCTTCTTTTTGAGCATATCCCTTTGTGACAAGCCTAGCTTTATGCTTGTCAAGTGAGTCATTGGCCTTGTATTTATTGTGGGAGACCCACTTGCAGTCATATGGAGGATCAACCAATTTCCAAGTCTCATTTTTTACCAATGCGCTATACTCATCTTTCATTGTTTTTCTCCAAGGTTCAAGCTGCTCGGCTTGTTTGAAAGATGTTGGTTCTAAATCAAATGCAACATCGAGTTCTTCTAGATAATCATTCAAGGTGAGTTTTAAAAGAACATCTTAAAGGAACTTGTATGATTGTGATGGAGTTTCATGTTTTAACATTGTTTTGTGGATGGAAAATTCAGAGTCTACCTATAGACATTCAATTCCTATCACTATTGTGCTGAAATTGTCAATCTAAGCAATATTCTACAACAATGCACAATCTGGGCCAAAATCACTAAAATGCACTAAATGGTTCGAACTTGTCACAGACAGGTGCCAATTTAGGGTAATGTATTCCTGGATGAGGCAATGGATTTTATATGATTATTATTTTTTATTGAATCACTTCGAGTCAAATTGCGATCACACAAAATGATGCTCTAGACCACTGAATTCTTTTAATTCGGAAGCACACATCACGTACATGTGTTATTTCACGTTCACAATGCTCTAATTGAGGTATTGTTTCGTACATAATTGACACCTAATTATACTCTAATCAAATTACGACTCAATAAATTGATATTTCGACCAGTTTGATTAAGTGGACAACCAATTTTCAAAGAATTGCAGAAAATTAATTAAACCCACTTACGCAAATTAAACCAAATTAAGAGCTTAAATGCAAAATCTATGGAAGTTATTGAAATCTATTAAATGAAAATTCATTCTTCAATTTTGCATCACCATGTGACATCATCAGTTGAGTGGCATCCACAAGCTATTAATGAAACAAATATCTGGTTTAAACCCTCTCATGCCTCATTAATGCCCCATTCTTTCAAATATTAATGAAGATATTTATGGCTTGAGCCTCCAAAATTGAATTGATTCATGGCCACACATATTGAATGGACAGTCATGGTTGATTCTGATGATTTTCAAAAAGCGATAAATAAGAGGGCTAAGACCCCCATTTTTAAGTTTCATTCATGCAAACTTATTATGCAAAAATTGCAATAGAAAAACTTCAACTATTTGCACACATTGATCAAATTCATAAGCCTAAGCCATTGATGCATTGAGAGATGATGGAGGAGCAAGCCACTCATCATTGACAAAGACTTGAAAAACCAAATCAGGGGAAAATCACATTTTTTGGCCGCTCTTGAGGGGGTATGCTCTTGGGATGGTTTGATGGCTGTATTCCTTCTTTCAATAGCTCTTAGATTTCATTTGCAAAACCCCATGAGGGAGTAGGCTTAGTACGTTGTGTCATTTATGCTTATTTGGGTTTTATTCTAACTAACGCATGGACTAACTTGCTTTGGATTCCTACTCTATATTTTGACATGCTCAATGAGATCACGCATCCCATACAAGCAAGAAGACTAATATGCAATTCTTAAATCTTCTAATGAATGCTTAACAGTCTTTAAAAATCAAGTTTTATTTTTATTCACATATTTTGGTTTTTTAAGCAACAATTTACACAGAGATCGGCATCGATTTACTTTGACCAACGTCGATCCCCCAAAACTGGCATCGATTACTGTGTGAAGGGCAGAACACGGCATAAAACATGATTTGAGTTTTTCTTGAAAGTTTCTAGTTTTTATTATGTATTTTGGAACTTGCATATTGTTTGATTGACCTTTTTATTGCAGGATCCAGAAAGTTTTTGGCTTTTCATGTTTGTTTTGCTAACAAGCTTTTTTTGTGAAAAAACATGGTCTATTTCGCTGTGTTTTTTGCAGGAACCGACGTCGATTTCTGTCGACCAATGTCGACCTCTCTGTGAACCGACTGACACCGATTTCTATGAACCAGCATCGATCCTTGCATGGACCAACGTCAATCTCTAAGACAGAAAAACATAGACCCAAGAGCTTGCTTTTGAAATCTTGTTTTCTAGTTTACTTTTGGGCTTCTAAGCAGACATAAACCCTCTAAAAATTGTAGGTCATAAGCTGGAAAAAGGCACAAGTTTGAAAGTGTTTAAGTCTTGAATATTTTTTTTGGTGCCTAAAAGGAATTTAGTTGTTTTATGCTTAGTTTGTGAAAGTTTTTACAAGTTTTCAACTAAGTCCAATGGGCCAAATTTCATGAACATTTCACTTTGGTGCATTCAAAAAAACACTCACACTTAGATACATACTCTTATGAGTGTTTTTTTTTATGCTCATTCTTTCAAAGTTGTTTATTTTCGCAAAATGATTGATGCGTGTATGTTTTCCCCCTGTCCCCTTTAGAGAACTTGGTTGACCAAATTCGCTCTTTCTTTACCTTGGTTGCTTTTAGTCCAAAAAGCATGAAAAGAACATCGTCAAGGCCCTTCCCAAATCTATATGAATTAGGTGATCCAAACGCGACCTTAAAGTCTTTTCATTTGTCTTTTATTTTTATGCAATTTGGCTTCTGAGCGGAAGTTCATAGCCTTCTCACGGGTTCTCGAGGGAAGCATTGACCTGGGAATTCATCTTTCAGCATCATTTCAACCCCACTCCATGGTGGGATATACAAATTGAGGTCGACTTACTGGGATGTTTGTTTGAGCAGTGAAACCAACTCCGTTAGTAAGATATTGCCTCAGACCGTAAGGGCAACTCGGACATCGCACTACACGAAGCAAGCGACGGATGTAGTGGTTATGAAAAGGACAAGACCTTTTCATAACAAGCCGATTGATGCAGATCCAAATGACATGAGCATCTATTGTGTTAGCCACACTTGGGACCATCTAGAAACACATGAAAGTTTAGTTTTAATACAACCCCACTTGTCGTGGATATACTGTTGATGCAAGGCAAGTAGCCCGAAGTTCCATGTTGCCGTACAATCTCTTGAGAGAAGGGGGTGTAAAAACCCTACTTATTAATGTGCTTTTATTGTTAAATTAACACGTAAAATCCTCTCAAGAGCACATATATAGACGGAATTCGACAGTACCATGCAACCTTGTCAATTTTAGGACTTTGGACATTACTGTTATCAACCTAGAGCTGCACCCTGATTTGAAGACGTGCGCGAGACGGCCAGTCCTCTATCCAGCTGAAACAATGGGATCTTCTCACAAGGGTGGGTGCCTCAACAGTGAGAAGAACCTCCAGAGAAGGCTGGTTCTTGTACGATGTATCAATTTGGACTTCTACTCTACGCTGCTGACTACCGTGGAAAAGGGAGAAAGAAAAAAATTAAAGGGGAACTCCTACCTATAGGGGTGATACACCAAGATTTTGATCCACTCAATTTGGAACTTTGAACACTGAACGAACAAGGGAGAAGGGAGACCTTAGACTTCAATTAATCACTTATGCATAAGTATTTCATGCAGAGGTTCGATTTAATAACTAAAACATGAGGGAAAACGATGGAGAGAGGTCTGATAAAAGACACTTTGCGGCCACCTAACATCCACTTAAAGTTTCGGCAAAAGACAATAAAGAACACTTTAACATGACCAGCACAAGGATAATATAGCAACTAGGTATGAAACAAAATTTGGGAAGGGAGAGAACTCTACCACTTATGCAAATTGCTGAAGAAATATACACTATGCCAATGCTTGAAATTTGAAGTACAGTCCTTATTGATCGAAGAGGTTACACAACTCACCAATGGCAGAGTCTGGTCTAACCAAGAGAGATTGGATGATTTTTAATCAAGGCTGAAAGCCATTATATAGAGAGAATTACAAAAAGCCAAAGATTGGCATAGAACTTGAAGAGAAAGATTCACTTTTGTTAACTCCAAGCTTTACTTGGCCTTTCGATAAAATATATTTTCCTTTTTGTCCTTGCATGAAGCTTCTTCGTTTGATGAAGCGAAGTTATCTTTGTCATGAGCCGCCCACCTCCTTTTTGCATGAAGATCCACGCAGATGTCAATTTAGAACTCCATGTGAGTTGCTTGATTGCCGAGCTGTAGTGTTTGAAAACTGAGTTAACAGTTATTTACGCTGAGTTTGACGAAGATATCATTCTCCTTCGCATGGAAAGCTTCTAGTGAAGCAGCGTTTTAATCAATTACTTAACTCTAAATCGAATAGTCAACTCGTCGTTCGAATTCGGAACTCCTACTGAAGCTGGATTAGACCTTCAGATGCATGGGCTGAATGGAGACGAACAAGACTTTAATAATCAGTCAACTGAAACTTTGGCCGTTTATTCGAAAATAGCTCTTATGTTCAAAAATAACTCTTGTTTGCATGTATTTTGTTCTAATTCTGATCGTGTCTATTTCTGGCAGGATTCCGTATTCAACTCCTTCGTCAGATTATCTGCTTTCTATTCTCTTTTGCACAGTCGGCCTCCATTTATTTCGGATCTCGTCTCTTTGGTCTCAACGGTTTCTTCCCGCGATCGAAAATTGACGGCTTGCTGGACGTCACCAGAAGTTGTATTTCCTTTGGCTATATTTCTTTGGGTTTATTTCTGCCATTTTTCCTTTACTCTTATTTGTTCGAGCTTTTTCCCGCGGTCTTTTTGTTTTTGAGGTCTTCCAAATTTCTTGGGACTTTTTGTCCAAAGGAATTCCTTCGGCCAAAAAGTCCAAAAGAATTTATTTCCTTTTTGCTGAATCAACTTCTCCGAAGCTCCTTGTATTTTTACCGTTGGCATTCTTTCTTTCGGCTTTGTAATCTCTCTGAATTCCTTCGGACTTTTTGTCCAAAGGAATCTTTTTTGCCTTGGCTTCACTTAATTTTCATTGTCTTTCTTTGGACTTCTCTTTGTGCGTCTCCTGAATTCCTTCAGACTTTCTGTCCGAAGGATAGCTTCCTTCATTTCTCCCTTTAGCCAATGAAAAGTGCCCTTCGGTTTTTGAAATGTGTCCCTCGGGAAATTTGACATGGTCCCTTCCGCCGACCAATTGCCCTCCGCAAGGGCTATTTAGCTTCCGCCCGTGCCCTTCGGAAAAATTGGAGGGCACCCAGGCTTTTTGCAAAGGTTCTTTTTGGTCTTGTGCTTTCTCGAAGGGTAGGTGCCCTTCGAGAATATTGAAAACGATCTTTCCAAAGGGTAAACTACCCTTCGGACTTTTTGCAGGGGTCTACTTCTTGGTCCTTTATCCTTTTCTTGTAGAAATTTCCTCCGGACAAAAAATCCGAAGGGATTCTTTGCCTGTCTTTATTCCCTTTAAGTGCTCTTTTCTGTCCTCCAAAGTCCATAGAAATTCCCTGCTTGAGTCCGTAGAACCAGCGAAGGAAAACAATGCATTCTTCCTTGGCTAGAGATGAGAACTTTCCAAGTAGCAAGAGAAAATCTGACTTGTGGAAGGTTTGTTAACATTCTGGCGACTCAACTGGGAAGCATGCCCGCTATGCTTGGGAACTCAGACCATGTATAGACGTTATCCGAATTCCCAAATGGTGAACTTGATTTTTGATTGAAAATCTGCTCTGATCATCGCTATAGTAACCTCCTTCAAAATAAGAAGGGAAACACACGAAAGCAGAAAACTAACTAAAAGCAAATGTGCAAACAAGCACTTATTGAACAAAACTGAAGCAAACTAGTGTGCTTGAACAACACTTGGAGGAACGCAAGAAAATAACTAAATATGTACATGGAATTTTGCTCTTTAATAGCAATGTTTTAGATGTATCCCATTCACTGGGATTGGAAGCTCTTGGCCATCCATCTTAGCAAGTTGGAAGGCGTTGTGGGGTTTGCAGCTGGAGATCGTATATGGGCCACTCCAAAGTGAATCAAACTTTGTGTGCCTTCTTGGTTTGGCCCGATCCTCATCCCACTTGAGGACCAAATCTCCTTCTTTGAAGTTTCGTGAGGAAGCTCCCTTGTCGAATGTCCTTTTCACCTGTGCCTAATGACTTTCCATGGCTAGCATGGCTTGATTTCTTGTCTCTCCCAGCTCCATAAGTTCTCCATACCTGATCTCCATAGGCTCGTTTTCTAATAATTCAAGTTGATGCATTTATTCTAAAGCTGGAAACTCGAGAGAGATAGGTAACCTTGCCTCCCTACCATAGACCAGCGTGTAGGGAGAGTTGGCTATTGACCTTTTGAAGGTGATCCTATTAGCCCATAGTGTTGACTTCAGCTTGAGGCACCATGATCTCTGATTGTCTTCAATGGTCCTTCGTATGATCCTCAATAGGTTCTTGTTTGTAGACTCAGCAAGGCCATTTCCTTGTGGATAATAATTTGATGAAGTGCTGAGATAGATTCCATGTTGGACGGCCCATTGGCTGATCCTAGATCCCACAAAAGCCATTGCATTGTCAGAAATAATGGTTGAAGGGACTCCAAACCTAGTGACCAAACCTTCATAGAAATCAAGGACGCTAGTTTCGTTTGCCTCCTTTAATGCAACTGCTTCTATCCAACATGTGAAGTAGTCTGTAGCTGTTAGAATCCACTTATGCCCTGAACTGGAAGAAGGGTTAATGAGACCAATAAAGTCTAATCCCCACTGGATAAATGGCTGATCCACTGTAATTGGTTGTAGGGGCAGGGCTGCTAGTTTAATTTTTCCTACAAACATAGCGCATTGTTTGCACTTCCTAACCCATGCATGGCAGTCACCAAATATAGTAGGCCAAAAGTACCCACCTCTCATGATTTTGAGTGCTATAGTTCTGGCAGAAAAGTGTCCACCAAATCCATCATGGAATTCTTCAAATAATCTTCGAGTATGGTTTGGCTCCACACACCTTAGTAACATTCCATTGATATCCTTCTTGAACAAGACACCGTCAACAAGCAAAAATGGAATTGATTGCAGTCTGAAATACCTTCTTCTTGAAGCATTTAGGTGGGGAGGGTAACAACCTTCCTGAAGATAGTTTATCAGATCATGAAACCAGCTGGAAAGTGAGGTCGGTACAGCAGCAACTTTTACATCATTTGATACTAGAACAACATCGTTGGTTTCTTGTACGACCGGAGCCCAATGCTCACAAAGTCCTTTGCCTCTAACCAGTTTCGTGATCTTAATTTCTATATCATATTCCATCACTTTGGTTATCCAACCAGCGCTTTTCTCATTTATATCCTTGTTCAGAAGAAATTCTTTGATGCTTGGATGAGCAACCATTAGAAGTATTTTATTATTAGACAGTAAGTGCCTAAATTTCTTCAGAGATCTTATAAGTGCAAGGACGTGTTTTTTAACAAAAGAGTATCTTGTCTCATACTCCTGCAGGCCTTGGCTGTAGAAGGCTATTGGCTGTTCCAAGTCTTCATGGTTCTGCTGCATAAGAATGCCTAAAATGGTGTCCACATTAGCATATGTATACAAAATGAAATCTTTCTTGAAATCTGGATTCAAGAGCATAGGGGCACTTGCTATGGCTTTCTTAACATCTTCAAAACCTATTATTCCCTCCTTGAACCAGCTGAAGCTCTGATTTTTCTTTAACATGGCTGTAAGTGGCTTAGCTATAGTAGCAAAATCTGAAATATATCTCCTTATGAAATTGATCTTTCCAAAGAAACTTTGCAAAGCTTTTTTGCTCTTAGGCAAGGAGAGCGCAACAATGGATTGAATCCGTTCAGAATCTATGTTTAAACCATGCTTTGAAACAACGTGTCCAAGAAGCTTACCTTCATGAACTGAAAATACACACTTTTTGGGATTTAGAGATATCCCTAATTGCCTGGACCTTTCAAAAACATGCTGGAGGTGCACCACGTGATCTTCTGTGTCATTTGAGAATGTTGTTATATCATCTAAATAGACAAGCACGAATTTGTTAAGAAGGCCTTGGAAGGCCATATCCATGGCTCTCTGAAAAGTTGCTCCAGCATTTGACAAACCGGACGGCATCTGTCTGTATGCGAATGTTCCCCACTTGGTTGTGAAAGCTGTCTTGAATTGGTCCTCTTCCTTGACCAAAATTTGGTTATAGCCACTGTAGCCATCTAATAAGAAAAACCTCTCTGAACCTGAAACAAGCTGTAAGATTTGTTCCATTGATGGCAATGGATAGTGGTCTTTAAGCGAGGCCCTGTTTAAGTCACGGAAATCCACACATAAATGAATCTCACCGTTTTTTTTTCGTACTGGAACGAGGTTCGCCACCCAAGTTGAGTGCTTGATTGGAAATATAATGGCAGACTCTATAAGCTTGTGAAGCTCAGCTTTCATTAAAGGCTCAAGTTTTGGATTGATTGGCCTTTGTCTTTGTTGTACTGGTTTAGTTTCATCTTCTAGCTCAATAGTGTGTTGAGCCAAGCTTGGATCAAACCCTTTGAGATTGTTGTACTGCCATGCGAATATATCAGCAAAATCTTGGCATAACTCAACGAAAGCTTTCTTTTGTAGTGGAGTGCATACCTTGCCCAATTTCAAAATCTTACCAGCTGCAATCTCTACATTGGCATAGTGTTCTTTTGTTGACAAGGCTGGTTTCTCTTTCCTTACCTCATCGTCTTCACTGAAAATATTTTCAAGGGTAACCAATCCCTTGGGTAGTTTATTGGTTTTCAGGTGCACAATTTGATCACCATACTGCTGTAAGCATTTATCCTAATTGTTTAAAGAAACCTCAGCTTCTTCCTGTAAAAATCTCACAATTTGATTATCACTTTCAAATACCTGCCAATTTTTCTGATTATCTGGGACAGAAGGCCTTACGACTATCTTGATATGTGACTGAGAAACGTCAATTTTAATGTTAGCTGGGATATCAAATTGTGCCCCAACAACAGCGAACCTATCAGCATGTTTATTTCTCTCTCTTGGTATTGCCTGAATGTTAAAAGCCTAGAAATCTTCAAGTAAATCCCATACCTTGTGTCTATAAGATTTAAGTAACATATTCTTGCATACGTTTGAGCCTCTTACTTGGTGAACTACTAGTTCACTATTCCCAAATACTTGTAAACAATTTGCTTTCATCTTCCTAGCCCATTGCAAACCGTGGACTAGTGCTTCATATTCAGCAATGTTATTTGAACAGGGAAACTGAAATTTAATGGATGAGAAATACCTTTGTTTCGTAGGAGAAACTAACATCATTCCAGCTCCTGTCCCGTGTTTATTTCTTGATCCATCGAAGTATAGTTGCCATAAGCCTTCACTAGATTTGCCCTCTTTGACCATGACTGGGATTTGCGTATCGTTCTCATGAAGACAATACACCCCAAGTCCTTCAATCAGCTTGTAGGGATCATACTCATGCAAAGTAGAGGCCCACTCATCAAGAAATAAATCTGGAACTCCATCCAAATGTGAGTCCTCTTCTACATCACTAGTTTGTACTGCTTCATCTCAAATGATACAATTTGCATTGACCACACTTGGCGTATAAGGTTCCATGTGAAAACGTGCAATAGGTTCTGAATGAATGGTTACCTTTGTGCCATATCTGGTTCTGAACAACAAGTCCAATCAACTGATAGATATCCCCCAATCTTTGAGGTGAAATCTCTTGAAAGGCACATGGCGAAATAAGGAGGCAGATCCACTACTACAACGACCTGTTGAATAGTTACATTGGGACAGGCATGTAACGTTAATTTCAAATCTTTGATAATCCCTACCATCTTTGCGGGTGAACCATCCAACTGCAGTACCCCTTTAGTATTTGGCTCATAAACAAGGGCGAGCTTGTCTGCAATCTGTTTAGGCATGACTGTACTGCTGGCTCCACTATCCACCATACAATTATGAACTAAGGTGTCTCCTACTATCAAAGACAAATAAAAAGGGAGAGTCTTCTTTACTTTTACCTCAGTTTTGTCCACCTTTGATATCTTATTTCCTTGCTGTGTCTGCTGCTTAGTTGGCAAATCTGAGTTTGTCAAAACAACGCCTTCTTTGTCTACTAATTTTGGGGACAATTCAAGAGCTGAAAGTTCTTGAATGAGTTTGTCCTTTTGGCCTGGAATCGACAGAGTATCCCACATGCTAATATTGATGTTAGACCTTTTCATCTGATCTACAATGTTGAACTGGGATGTACTAACCTTTGATTGAATCTTTTGTGTTACTTGCTGCTCACTAATCAGAAGTATTTGCTGCACTCTGCCGACCTCTACATTCTGATTTTTTGGGACTGTGGGGGCAGCAAGCTGTTCTTTTGTACCTTGAGCAATAGTATCAGGAGTGTTGGATGTATTTGCCACTGTTTGAGCTTCTCCAACAGCGCTTCTTTTATTTCTCTGATAGGTTAGAGCTGCAACTTGATCACTTGAAGTGTTAGTCTTGACATCATGAATAAAAGCAATATGATCATCTACCTGCAAATTTACATTAACAGCATCAGGCTGTCCTTGGGTCGCTCCTTGTGATGCCAATCTCGTATCTTGATATTGACTCTCCTGAAAAGATAATTCCTCTTGTGTCATCTGTGGCATGGTGTTGTTTGATGATGCTGAATCTTGGTTTTGAAAATCATTGAGATTTGAAGGCTGCCAACATGAATCCTACACTAAATTGTTTTGAGGTGGAGTTGGAACAATGGCTTTTGAAGTGGAAGGAGCACTTGGATCGAGAGCAGCATATGGCTTAGTTGGATTTATAGCCCCTTGCGCTTGATAGGGTGGTCTGTTTTCTCTGAAACCCTGATAAAGAGATCTTTGATCTTTGAAGCGCTGATAGTTCTGATTCTGCTGTTGATAAAGCCTATTTGACTGGAATTGCTGCCTTTTAAGCTATACGATTTCATTTACAAAAGACTGTAACAAACTTTTAAGCTCTCCTATCTCACTAGATTGACTAGTAGAAGCTGTGATTGGACGCTGAGGTGCTGGAATTGGAGCCAATGATGGAACTTGAGGAAAATGAAGGGTTGGCGCTGAACTTATCTCCGGAAAAATGGGCATTGGAGGCCTTGGAGCAAGCTTTCCTGCCTGAATCAGACTATTTTCTGCTCTTATTGCAACTTCATAGGCATCTAACAAGGTAGTGCCGCCAATTGACTGTATCATCACACTGATATCAGAATTTAGAGCTTTCAAAAAATATAAAAATGCATACTCTGGTGATGGCATAATTAGAACCGGTATTCTGTGTCATGTCTTTTGGAATCTGAGATTAAAATCGGACATGAATTCATAAGGAGCTCTCTGTATGGCAGTCAATTGCTCAACCAAAGATAAGTGGTCAGATTTGTCCTCAAACTGTTTGACCAAAGCAGCACCTACTTCGTCCCAAGTAGAGATAGATCTAAGTGGGAGGGTTCTATACCACTGTAATGCTTTTCCTTTGAAAGAAGCAGGTAATAATCTAATAGCAACATTGTCTTCAGTTACATTATGAGCTAAACAAAGATTGGCAACATCCTGTATATGCTCAATAGGGGTCGTTTGATTTTCCCCTGAGAAGAATGGAATACTTTTGAGGGCAGATATAGGTATATCATTTAACTGTGCTAGATTTAGTGGGCTCCCTCCATTAAATGGAGCAAATACTTGATTCCTATTGGCCATCTGCATGATGGGAATTTCAGTGTCTAGAACAATAGGATGAGGGGAGGTAAATACTCCCTTTGAGGATATGGACTTGCCCTCCTAGATCTTGCTCTTTTATAAGTCAAAAATTAAAAAGGAATACCTTTGCTTGATGATCTTGTAGTAACTTTTGGCATGAACTGATTGTTTGAATGATGCTATGAACTCTTCCGTTGACTGCAAATGGGCATCTTCTTTTGCTGCGAAGATTTTCTATAAATAACTCTTTTTGTATCCCACCGGGCGTGCCAAAAACTGTTATCAACCTGGAGCTGCGTCCTGATTCGAAGACGTGTGTGAGATGGCCAGTCCTCTATCCGGCTGAAACAATGGGATCTTCTCACAAGGGTGGGTGCCTCAACAGTGAGAAGAACCTCCAGAGAAGGCTGGTTCCTGTATGATGTATCAATTTGGACTTCTACTCTACGTTGCTGACTACCGTGGAAAAGGGAGAAAGAAAAAACTTAAAGGGGAAATCCTACCTACAGGGAGTGATACACCAAGATTTTGATCCACTCAATTTGGAACTTTGAACACTGAACGAACAAGGGAGAAGGGAGACCTTAGACTTCAATTAATCACTTATGCATAAGTATTTCATGCAGAGGTTCGATCTAATAACTAAAACCTGAGGGAAAACGATGGAGAGGTCTGATAAAAGACACTTCGCAGCCACCTAACATCCACTTAAAGTTTCGGCAAAAGACAATAAAGAACACTTTAACATGACCTGCACAAGGATAATATAGCAATTAGGTATGAAACAGAATTTGGGAAGGGAGAGAACTCTACCACTTATGCAAATTACTGAAGAAATATACACTATGCCAATGCTTGAAATCTGAAGTACAGTCCTTATTGATCGAAGAGGTTACACAACTCACCAATGGCAGAGTCTGGGCTAACCACGAGAGATTGGATGATTTTTAATCAAGGCTGAAAGCCATTATATAGAGAGAATTACAAAAAGCCAAAGATTGGCGTAGAACTTGAAGAGAAAGATTCACTTTTGTTAACTCCAAGCTTTACTTGGCCTTTCGATAAAATATATTTTCCTTTTTGTCCTTGCATGAAGCTTCTTCGTTTGATGAAGCGAAGTTATCTTTGTCATGAGCCGCCCACCTTTTTGCATGAAGATCCACGCAGATGTCAATTTAGAACTCCATGTGAGTTGCTTGATTGCCGAGCTGTAGCGTTTGAAAATTGAGTTAACAGTTATTTACGCTGAGTTTGACGAAGAGATCATTCTCCTTCGCATGGAAAGCTTCTAGTGAAGCAGCGTTTTAATCAATTACTTAACTCTAAATCGAATAGTCAACATGTCGTTCGAATTCGGAACTCTTGCTGACGCTGGATTAGACCTTTGGATGCATGCGCTGAATGGAGACGAATAGGACTTTAATAATTAGTCAACTGAAACTTTGACCGTTTATTTGAAAATAGCTCTTATGTTTGAAAATAGCTCTTGCTTGCATGTATTCTGTTCTAATTCTGATCGTGTCTATTTCTGGCAGGATTCTGTATTCAACTCCTTCATCGGATTATCTACTTTCTATTCTCTTTTGCACAGTCGGCCTCCATTTATTTCGGATCTCTTGTCTCTTTGGTCTCAACGGTTACTTCCCGCGGTCAAAAATTGACGGCTTGCGGGACGTCACCAGAAGTTGTATTTCCTTTGGCTATATTTCTTCGGGTTTATTTCTGCCATTTTTCCTTTACTCTTATTTGTTCGGGCTTTTTCCCGTGGTCTTTTTGTTTCTGAGGTCTTCCGAATTTCTTCGGACTTTTTGTCCGAAGGAATTCCTTCGGACAAAAAGTCCGAAAGAATTTATTTCCTTTTTGCTGAATCAACTTCTCCGAAGCTCCTTGTATTTTTATCATTGGCGTTCTTTCTTTCGGCTTTGTAATCTCTCTGAATTCCTTCGGACTTTTTGTCCAAAGGAATTCCTTCGGACAAAAAGTCTGAAGGAATCTTTTTTGCCTTGGCTTCACTTAATTTTCATTGTCTTTCTTCGGACTTCTCTTTGTGCGTCTCCCGAATTCCTTCGGGCTTTCTGTCCGAAGGAATTCCTTCGAACAAAAAGTCCGAAGGATATCTTCCTTCGTTTCTCCCTTTAGCCAACGAAAAGTGCCCTTCGGTTTTTGAAATGTGTCCCTCGGGAAATTTGACATGGTCCCTTCCGCCGACCAATTGCCCTCCACAAGGGCTATTTAGCTTCCGCCCGTGCCCTTCAAAAAAGATCTTTCCGAAGGGTAAACTACCCTTCGGACTTTTTGCAGGGGTCTACTTCTTGGTCCTTTATCCTTGTCTTGCGTAAATTTCCTCCGGACAGAAAATCCGAAGGGATTCTTTGCCTTTGTCTTTATTCCCTTTAAGTGCTCTTTTCTGTCCTCCAAAGTCCATAGAAATTTCCTGCTTGAGTCCGTAGAACCAGCGAAGGAAAACAATGCATTCTTCCTTCCTTGGCTAGAGATGAGAACTTTCCAAGTAGCAAGAGAAAATCTGACTTGTGGAAGGTTTGTTAACAATTACACTTAGGTGTTTTTTTATTTTATCATTTACTTGCTTGGTCTTTTCAAGTCTAAAACTATTTGAAAACCAAAACACATCATAAAACCAAACACTTTTGTTATAAACCATTCTATTTGAACAAGGACGCATTACGCTGACCAAAATCATTTTTTCCTTGTTCAAATCATCATTTAGAAACATTGTGTGTATCTTCTAAACAGTGTTGTCATGCTGCCCATTTGAGTCTAGACCATTTGCCGACTTTGCAAAATCTCAAAGTCCATTTTTAATCTAAAATCGAAACCTCACCTTTCTAAGTTCGTGTTATCAGTTTGCTGTTTGCACTTGGCTTGAGTAAACTTGGGTAGGATCTCCTGTTTGGATTGAAGGTCGTTATCTAGACTCATCATCATGGTATTCTCTTTGTGGACTTAAATTATCTTGTGTCTGCTCACACTCTAAGTTCTTGGACCATTCTACATCGTATTACCATGTGGCGGCGTTGTGCTGCCCGTTTGGTTTTAGCTTTATACTTAGGAGTTCTTATGTTAATTCATGTTTTGAGCTTCTTGGTTCGTTTTGTTATATTCCTAATCAGAAAGACCTAATTTTTTAGTTGCAATTCGTCGTAGTTGTATCTAGCTTTTACGGTATTGACGTATCTTTGACCTAAATTTGTTGTGCTAGCTTGCACTTTAGATTTCAAAGTTATCTTACCCTCTTCTAATTTGAAGATTTCAACCCACCAAAGTTGAGTAAATTTGTGACCATTTCTTCTAATTGTGTGGTACTATGCCACTTCTTTTATTATAGTCTCGTTTTACCTTGTCACTTGTTTGAAGAAATCAAAGCACACCTTTTAACATTTGCAAAACACATTTCACCTCTTAGCAAACATAGAGAACAACCTTTTAAACATGATGCAAAGGTATACTTGTAGTGGGGTCTCTTACGGCCCTAGTTACGAGGAAGAGCATTTTTATGATGAACAAGATAACTATGTGGTATTTGAACATATCCCAACAACTGTAGGATCTGAAGAAGACTATTTTGAACATCAACCCTTAGAGGACAAAGATGAAGCCCTCCTAAGGTTGATTGAATCAGGAGCTAGATTGCCATCAAATTTCCCTATGGAACAATTGCATACATTGGTTTAGGGTAGAAGAGCAATAGTGAGAACAATCCCTCGCTCAAATTGCAAAATCCAACATTGCTTCTTCTAGCAAAGGAAAGGAAGCACTTATAGAGTCAGCATCCAACAATCAAGATCTTGCTACTAAGATCAAGAAAATAAGTCAATGATACGCAAATCAGCTTATTGCAGACTTGACTGACTCTTTGGCTGCCACTTCAATACATAACAATGCTTCTAAAAAACAAGAGAATGTAGTAGAACAAATGCAACAAACTCTAGTTGAGAACACATCTACGATAGATCATGGCATCTCAATCAAGCAAAGCAAAACACAAAAGGTTTCGCAACATGCTTCGGCAGACACGGAGCATACATTTTTCAATCACCAAGAGACTCTTGTTCCCTCGTAGCACCAAGGAGCGAAAAACGTAACATGTATTGAGGGTATTGTTCAAAACACTTTGGCAAGTTCCTCTCAACCAATGTGTACTTTGGTGAATCGACCATTAACTCCCCAAAATCAACAAAACACTTACAATTCACGATGGCAGATTTTAGGGAATGTTTATCAACCTAAGAATCGACACCTCACCTACTCGACTCAAGGAGTAAACCAAAACAAAGTTGCCGATTGTAGGGTTTATATCCCTAACAAAACAATGTAATAGGGGCACATGCCACCCTAACAAAATTATACTCCACCTACCAATGAACCAAACATGTAAGAGTGGAATTCGATGAAAGAAATCATGTCAAGATTGGAGATGGGAAACCGAGTCAAGAAATATAAGTTCAACGAGATATGTCCATATCCGTTCGACTTGAGTATTCTCCAAGTCTCCTTTCCACCTCATTTTGATGCACCCAAATTTGACAAATACAAAGGGAAGGGTGACCCTCGTGAACATATCCAAACATTTTTCGTATTGTGCCAAGAGGTAGCCTACAACAGCGCTTACTTGCTTCGCTCGTTTCCACGAGGTTTAGCGAGACAAGCATTAGACTAGCTTCTAAAGTTACCTAAGGGATCAGTGGTAGATTGGAATGATTTATCTGAAAAATTTGTCAACCATTTCTCTTACAATATTGAACATGAATTCACTATGGTTGACTTGTGCAAAGCCAAACAACGAGATGGAGAAAGGTTCGCAACATATCTACAGCGGTGGAGAGCATTAGCTGGACACTTTCAACATAATTTCCCAAACAAACAACTGGGGATATTTTTGCACAAAACCTACAACCTGAGGTGGCTCATAACCTACGACTCACTTGTGCAAACACATTTGAGGAAATTATAGACAAAGGTGTGCAGATTGAGAAGGTGCTTATCACTAAAGACCTTGTCAAGATTTATTCACAGGATCAAGCGTCCAATCAAACCCAATCACCTGTTCAAGTTGTTGCAACAGAGAAACTTAAGGGGTTTAACAAAAAAAGAACATGGTACGGAACGGAGTGACTAAATCTAGACATGTACAAATGGTGTAGGGTATGCCAACTCCAAATGTGCAATTAGCTCCACCGAATCCACCAACTACTTTGCAAAGAGTTCCTCCACGATGGGCATTCAATAAATACAAAGCCTTTAACAAACTAGGAGAACCTGTTGAAGCCGTGTTCCAAAAGCTCGTAGCAGCTAATCTGATTGTGTGGCCTATACCAAGGCCATTCCCTAAAGATCAACCCAAACCCGATTGGTATCAGGCAAATGAGTTTTGAAACTTCCATCGTGTTATTGGCCATGGTAATTATCGATGTGTTCAACTGCGACATCTCACTGAAGATTTGATTGAAAGTGGCGAAGTTGAAATTAAACTGGCCTCACAAAACACTAATCAGGGTATGCGAATTTACAAAGATCCATTTCCTAGGCACAATCAACAAACAGCAAGAAACAATCAGAACCAAGGACAGAATCAGCGGCAACAAGCCCACGGCAGGAATTGTAATAAGCATGATCATAATCAGGATCATAATACCCATGCTAATAACTTGGGTTACAACAACATGCCTAATGATTACAATAACACTGTGGGGCGTATTTCTGCGAACCACATTACCACCATCACTATCAAGGCTCATGAACCGTCCCGTGCTTCTCAAAGTACTAGACCCCTCGTTATAGGGTCAACACCCTCCCCTTCAAGTAACTGTTGTCAACCTGGAGCTGTGCCCTGATTCGAGGACGTGCGCGAAACGGCCAGTCCTCTATCCGGCTGAAACAATGGGATCTTCTCACGTGGGTGGGTGCCTCAATAGTGAGAAGAACCTCCAGAGAAGGCTGGTTCCTGTATGATGTATCAAAGAAGATTCCTACTCTACGCTACTGACTACCATGGAAAAGGGAGAAAAAAAACTTAAAGGGGAAATCCTACCTAAAAGGGGGTGATACACCAGAATTATGATCCTACTCAGCTTGGAACCTTGAACACTGAACGAACAAGGGAGAAGGAAGACCTTAGACTTCAAATTAATCACTTATGCATAAGTATTTCATGCATAGGTTCGATCCAATAACTAAAACCTGAGGGAAAACGATGGAGAGAGGTCCGATACAAGACACTTTGCAGCCACCTAACATCCACTTACAATTTCAACAAAAGACAATAAAGAACACTTTAACATGAACTGCACAAGGATAATATAGCAACTAGGTACGAAACAAAATTTGGGAAGGGAGAGAACTCTACCACTTATGCAAATTGCTGAAGAAATATACACTGCCACGCTTGAAATCTGAAAGTACGGTCCTTCTTATTGATCGAAGAGGTTACACAACTCACCAATGGCAGAGTCTGGTCTAACCAAGAGAGATTGGATTCTTTTTAACAAGGCTGAAAGCCATTATATAGCAAATTACAAGAGGCCAAAGATAGGCATATAAACTTGAAGAGAAAGATTTACTTTTGTTAACTCCAAGCTTTACTTGGCCTTAAAATAAAATATATTTGCCCTTTGTCCTTGCATGAAGCTTATTCGTTTGATGAAGCGCACCCATCCTTGTCATGAACCGTCCACCTCTTTTTTGCATGAAAATCCACACAGATGTCAATTCTTTAACTCCACGTGCGCTGCTTGATTACCAAGTTGTAGTATTTGAAAACTGAGTTGGACGAAGAGATCATTATTTTTCGCATGAAATTTTCTAGTGGATGTGGCGTTTAAATCAATTAGTCAACTCTAAATCTGGAACAGTCAACTCCTCGTTAGAACTCGAAACTCCTGTTGAAGCCGGATTTAGTCCTTCGAATGCATGCGCTGAATGAAGATGAACAGGTCTTTAATGATCAGTCAACTGAAACTTTGACCGTTTATTCGAAAATAGCTCTTATGTTCGAAAATAGCTCCAACGTTTGCATGTATTTCATTCTAATTTTGATCGTGTCTATTTCCAACAGGATTCCGTTTTCAATTCTTCGTCGGATTATCTATTTTCTATTCTTTTCTGCACATTCGGCCTCCATTTATTTTGGATTTCCAGCTATCTCCTTAGTCTCAACGGTTACTTCCTGCAGGAAAAAATTGACGGCCTGCAGGAAACTGTCATATTTCCTTCGGCTATATTTCCTCGAGCTTATTTCTGTCATTTTTCCTTTACTCCTTATTAGTTCAGTTTTTTTCCCGCGGTCCTTTGCTCTGTCGGCCTTTTGTATTGAACGCTAATTCATATTCTTGCGGTTTATTCTCTTCGGGCTATTTGTCTGAATTCCTTCGCTTTATATCTTGCGGCCTTTTTGTTTTGTCTAGGCCTCCGTGGACACTTCCGAATTTCTTCGGACTTTTGTCTGAAGGAATTCCTTCTCTCGTCTTTGGCTTTTTCGCAACTTTTTGACTTTTCTCGGGATTTCTACTGTGTAAGTCATTTCCGAATTCCTTCGGACTTTTTGTCCAAAGGAATTCCAAATTCCTTCGGACAAAAAGTCCGAAGGATTCCAATTGTTTGTCTTTAAGGCTTTTTGAAACGTCCTTGGTCTTGTTTATATATTGACTTATGCCATTTCCGAATTCCTTCGGACTTTTTGTCCGAAGGAATCTTTCTTTGCCTTTGCTCTAAAATGTGCCCTTCGGCACCCAGTCCAAGTGTCCTCCGCCAGTCCAAGTGTCTTCCACCAATCCAAGTGTCCTCCGTCAGTGCCCTTCGGAAAAATTGGAGGGCACTCGGGCTTTTTGCAAGGGTCTGTGATTTTGGTCTTCCTCCTACCCGAAGGGTAGGTGCCCTTTGGGATTGTTGTAAGTGTCCCTTCCGAAGGGTACCCCACCCTTCGGAACTCTTGAAATTGTCTCTTTTTCCAAAAAAAATCTTGGCTTCATTTGCGGACTTTCTGTCTCGTGGTCCTCCGAATTTCTTCGGACTATTTGTCCGAAGGAATTCCTTCGGACAAAAGTCCAAAGGTTCCCTTCTTCCTCCTAAGTGCTTTCCTAATGATTGAGTCCGTAGAAAATTTGACTGAGTCCGTAGAAAATTTGACTGAGCGAGTCCGTAGAAAATTTGACTGAGTGAGTCCGTAGAAAATTTGACTGAGTGAGTCCGTAGAATTTTTCTGAGTGAGTCTGTAGAAAATTGCCTGCCTGAGTCCGTAGAAATTCTGACTAAGTCTATAGAAAATTGCCTGCCTGAGTCCATAGAAACTTCTCCCTAAGTGAGTCCTTAGAAAATTTCCTCTGTGTGAGTCCGTAGAATCAACAAAGGAAAACAATGCATTCTTCCTTCCTTGGCTAGAGATGAGAACTTTCCAAGTGGCAAAAAATCTAACTCGTGGAAGATTTGTCAACAGTAACGTCACATCAGGTACAAGCACTTCAATTGTGCCTAGGTTTTCGTGGGTTACTATTTCTGGACCTCCTTATTCTAATTATAATGGCTCCTTGTCACCTCTAGATTGTGCAATCGCAACTAGATGCTTGCGAGTCACCCTTCAGGGCCCTTTGCCCTCTTCCAACACTGGACCCAACGTGAACATTGTGCCTTCGGATCCAAAGTTGAACACTATACTAGCCAAGGCCAAATCTTCTCGTGCTACTATTGAAAAGCCGTATAGTATCTCGGACCAACTAAGTAAAACCCCCACGCAAATCTCTATTTTTGATCTTTTGCGTACGTCTGAAGTCCATAGAACTATTTTGAACAACTTTATTCAACAATCCACTATTCCCCAAGACATTAACCCTAAGCAATTTCAAACACTTGTAGGGCATTTGTCTTCATTCCGATAGGTTAAATTTGATCAAAGAGACATGTCCACTCTTGGTCCTTAGCCATAACAACCCCTTGTATATTGAGGTCATCATTGAAACCCGTAAAATCAAGCAAGTTCTTATAGACAATGGTTCAGGGCTGAACATAGTGTCCCTCAAGCTAGTATAGCGACTGGGTTATATTGCAAAGGACATTCAGTCAAAGACAATTACAAACAAGGCATACGACAATGCCGAAAGGGAATCTTCCAGAACTATTTGTTTGCCAATCCTTGTTGGGTCTGTGTCCCATCATACCTTATTACATATTGTGGATATTGAGTTGCCTTATAACATTCTTGGTCGTCCTTGGATTAATGAAGTACAGGCCATCCCATCCACTTTACATCAATGCCTCAAGTTCCCCCACGATGGGATTGAAGTCACCATTCCTGCTGATCTGCAACCCTACTAGTATTGTAGACATCTAGAGGCTAAATTTCGTAATTATAATTGTTGTCCTAGTTTTGAATTCGTCACAAAGAACAAGGAAATAGTTTCGCATCCACCCAAATCCAATTATATCATCCCAAGTGACCTTGCTTCCACTTCGATTGATCCATTTCTCACAACCCTTGCACAACAAGTCATTATAGAGGACACAGGCATTTCCACGTACCATATGAAGGATGCCTTCCATATTGCTAGGTTGCCCAAGTCTCCCAAATCTTTTGGCAAACCCAAACCTTCCCAAAGCCCTTGCAGACCCAACATGATTTGGCAAAAGAAGAAAGATACACAAAAACCACCAATGGTATTCATCCCTGCTACTTCACCAAATCAGGATCGAGAAGCTTTCGCCAAAGGAGACTAGTTATATTTTGATGGCATTGATGATTGTTTTCAAAATCCTAACTATCCTATCCCTAATCGGATTATGGATAACTTTGATTATACAGAAAAGAGCTTTGGGCCACGAGAGCAAGGAATCCTGGAACACTTATCAGCTAGTAAACCTAACATGAGTCAAGGTCTCAGATTTATACCCCCTGGGGGTGACCTCACAACTTTAGATAGTGATTCCTCTGAGTCGACTAGTGACGAGACTTCTGGCAGCGACGTAGCATCCCATTATAGTGTGTTTATGATGAGTTTGCTGACACGAACTTATTTGACTCACTCCATTATGACCATCACATCCCATTGTTCCCTTTGTTTTTGCCATCCTGAACTCATTGATTGGGACCAACAAAATTATGTCATACGCCTTGATGAATCCCCCAATGAGGAATCTATTGCCGAGTACATGGGCCTCAAAGATGGATTGCCAATTGGTGATCATAAACAAGGCTTTGACTTCTCTTTGGACACTTCTGCCTACTTTGAAGAGCAGGCAAACTTTCTTGGTCATGAAAAAGATAAAACATCGAGATCCTCAGATGAAAACCTCTTTGATGCGCTCGTTGATAAGGGAAATAGTAAAGAAAAAGACAAGCCCTTGAGTGAAACCCTGTTTTAGGCGCTCTTGAAGTTTGCGCTTCCCCAAAGGATGTGCAAGGTGCATCAAACCCTCGCTCCATAGCCGGTACTAGCATCACATTAGAACAACAGAAAGTATTTGAGCGTCTCGCTCTTGACTTTTCAGAGATATTTGCTAGTTGGCCATTACCTAAACTGGCAGATTCAGATTCGTCTCATTATCCAGAGCTTTGAGACGAACAACTAGAAGCTGTAGCAGAAGAAGAGGATCAGAATCAAATGCTGCCTACTATTCTAGAAGATGGTTCTACACTCCTTGTCGAAAACACTATTGAAGTGAACCTAGGGACTTATGATAATCCCAAAATTGTTTACCTTGTAGCCTCCCTCACTGACGAGGAACATGACCACATTGTCACCATTCTGAGGGATTTCATTGATATCTTTGCATGGGCTTACTCCGACATGCCAAGCTTAGACCCTGACTTAGTTGTGCACCAACTTGTCCATCCAGATGCCAAGCCAGTCAAACAAAAATTGAGGAAGATGCATCCATGCATCACTCTTTTGGTAAAAGCAGAACTAGAGAAATTATTAAGAGCAGGCTTCATCAAACCACTAGACTATTCTGAATGGATACAAACATAGTTCTAGTCAGCAAAAAATCACAGGGTATACATCTTTGTGCTGATTTCAGAGATATCAATAAGGTGTGCCCCAAAGACGATTTTCTTTTGCCCAACATCGACATGATTGTCGATTCTACTGCTAGATACGAGACGCTGTCCCTCATGGAAGGATTTTCAAGATACAATCAGATCAAGATAGCTTAAGAAGACCAACACAAAACTGTGTTCACCACACCATGGGAAACACTATGTTATCAAGTCATGCATTTGGCTTGAAGAATGCTAGAACCACTTATCAATGTGTTATAACTATTATCTTCCATGACATGATGCATGATATTGTTGAAGACTATGTTAATAACATCCTAGCTCAATCAAGAACACATGTCGGACATCCTGACATGTTTAGCTATGGTGTTTGCCTTCCAAAAAACATGTTTAGCTATGGTGTTTGCCTTCCAAAAGTTGCGTCACTATATGCTAAATAACAAAATTATTGTTATTGCTAAAGTGGACCCCCTCAAATATTTATTGTGCAAAGCAACTCTCACAAGCCACATGGCCAAATGGGTCATGCTCTTAAGCGAATTTGATGTTGAATACCAGAATCAAAAAGTTATCAAGGGGCAGGTCATTGTAGATCAACTTGCAGAAGCCCTTATTGTAGACACTCAACCATTCAGATTTGATTTTCCAAATGATTCTATTATAACAATAGAAGTACTATAGGAACATGAGCAATGGAAGCTATACTTTGATGGATCCTTCACTTCTCGTGGATCTAGGGCCAACATTTTGTTGATTACACCGTAAGGGAATTTGATTCCCAAGGTGTTTCATATTAATTTTCATTGTACCAACAATATGGCCGAGTATGAGATGCTTATTGCAGGACTTCGTCTTGCAGTGCAGTGGGATATCCATCACTTAATGGTCTATAGGGATTCCCAGTCAATTATCAATCAAACCACAAATCAGTATCAGACTAGAGACGACCAGCTTGTACCCTACAAGCATATTGTGGAAAGTCTTAAACCTTACATCAAATCCCTATAATTTGAACAAGTACCACAAGCCAATAATAGATATGCAGATGCAATGGCAACAATTGGGTCCATGATACAGATTGATAGCAATGCTAAAGAGTATCAATTTTTCATTGAAAATCTTTTACCGCCTGCTCATGTCTTGCCAGATTCAGAAAGGGTATGCACCATTGTTGGTCCCACTCCCACACCTGAACTGCCTTGGTTTCAAGACATTTATAATTTTTCACGACCAAGTCTTTCCACCTGACCTCTCCAATAATCGTCAAAAACTTTTCCTTCATTGCATAGCCCGTTATACTCTCATTGGAAACACGCTTTTATTGTAAAGGTTATGATGGAATGCTACTTCGTTGTTTATCTTCGGGAGAATCCAAGTTAGCACTCAAGGAGGTTCATGAAGATATGTGTGGGGCCCACACCAATGGTGTAGTAGCTAAAAAGCTCCTTAGAATAGGTTACTATTGGCCCAAGATGGAGACAGATGCTTGTAATTATGTTAGGAAGTGTGTTGCTTGCCAATAACATGGTAATTTTATACACGTACCTTCCTTGCCGATACAGGCGATTACTACACCATGGCCCTTTTCTACATGGGGCCTTGATCTCATCGAGAAAATTAACCACACATTTTCTGAAGGCCATAAACATATTCTCATTGACCGAGTATTTTAATAAGTGAATCGAGGCTATTCCTCTCACTTACATCACCGAAAAGCAGATTGCCAAGTTCATTCATTACCATAACATGTCGATATGATATCCCAACCCATATTTTATCCGATAATGGTAGATCATTTGTAAACCGAGATGTAAAAGCTCTTTGTGCAAAATTTAAAATGAAGCACAATAAATCCACACCATATAACCCACAAGGCAACGGTCAAACCGAGGCATCAAACAAGACCATTGTTGCAATCCTAAAGAAGATTGTTAATGACGTTGGCCGTAATTGGCATTTGCAAATTTTTCCTTCTTTTTGGGCTCATCGCTCTAGTCATCGAACCCCCATAAGAGCCACTCCATACGCCCTTGTTTATGGCACAGAAGCTATTATCCTAATTGAGATCGAGCTGCCTTCACTGCGAGTATCCTTGGAGAATATTGAAGACGATGAAGATTATAGAGTTTCCAGGTTGCAAGAGCTAGAACTCCTTGATGGCAAGCGTTTGGCTGCCCTAGACAACTTGCAAGCCTATCAGAACAAATTGCGTAGAAGCTATAACAAGTGCATTCTCCCTCACAAGTTTGAAATTGGTGATTTGGTCTTGAAAGAAAATCAGAAAAACACTAATGTTGAACGCAAGAAGGGTACGTTCCAACCTAATTGGCTAGGCCCATATGTCATCACAACAAATTTTGGATCAGGGGCATACTGGCTAGCTACTCCAAGTCGTAAAAAACTCCCAAAACCAATGAATATTGTACATCTCAAGCGGTTCTACGCTTGATAGCTTTTTGAACAATTGTCTACAAGACCCCTTACTTGAGGGCAACTTGTGTTGAAGTCATTTTATCCCACTATTATATCCTGGACCTTTCTATCTTGGAACATATTCATTTTGTTTTGACCTACCCTAGACCATTCTTATGAGAACCATATTCTTTTATGACTCTGGACCATTGGCACTTTGAATTGTTTATAATCCACTAGACTCTTTTTATCCCACACTGGACCATCCTATTTTGGACCTGAAATATCCCGAGCCAATTTTTTTTTGAAATTTTTAGTTATTGGATTTCAACATTACAAGTAAATACCGTTAAGGTTAGAAGATAAACCCAAACGTACTGAAACAACTCTAAATGCTAGAAATGGAACTCGACGTCCAGTATGTGCTACCCAATCCAAGGCGGAGTAAGGGGCGACCATAAGACGGAGTAAATTACAAAACAAAGGAACTCTACGTCAAGTATGTGCTTCCCAATCCAAAGCGGAGTAAGGGGCGACCATATGACGGAGTGAAATTACTAACAATGCTTTAATGGGAAATACTGAAGAATGAAACTACTCCACACCCAGCATGTGCTTGCTAACCCCAGAAGGGAAAGTAGCTACCATAGGGCGGAGCTCTACACCCAAAATGTGCTTGCTAACCCCAATAGGGAAAATAGCTACCATAGGGCGGAGCTATAAACTAATACAATAACTTTATTAAAAACTGAACTTTTGGAATCAGATTTGAACAAGTAAGAATCGCTGCCAGTACTACTGTCAGCGTTACAAAAGAAGAAGGATCTGTATGCCAATGTCGTCAGAAGTAGAAAGATTAGCATTAATCATAGAATTTTATCCATATCATGGATAGTCATGCCCAACAATGAGAGATTCAAGAGCAATATAATAATTTCAGTTTTGAATACAATTTTTGCTCTTAAAAAGAAAAAAACCAGCAACCTATTAAATTCTTCAGATGTTCATAACTCACACAAAACTTGTTCAATCTTCCTGATTTTTGTTGCAAACTCTCTTCCTTATGATGGCGCCCAAGTTAGCATCAAAATTCAGACCCAATCTACATCCAAAAATTGTTACACGGATTCCAATGCAAACCCCAAAAAGCGTCCCATCTGAATAGGGCGATTTGCTTTAGAAATTAATTGCAAGCTTTAAAAATTCTATAAATAAGAGAAAAGGGGCGCCTAAGCCTAGCCAAGATAATGAAATGATACCCAGAACCCTTTTTTTTGTATTTTTTGATTTATGAATAAAATCCTAGATCTGCCTTATACAGAATACAATAACTGAAACACTAATAAGACCAAATAAACTAACAATGAAATAACTGAGATCAAATCACAAGTAAACACAAATATCAATGACTGAATCACCACTAGATGCTGTCTTGCAAGCATGAAGCGATGCCCTAGCTAGGAGGCCTTCATTCCCCGAAGCAATTCCAGAGCCAAAGCGGCAGCATAACCATGTAGTAAACCAAGATGCTCAAATGAGAACCCAATGCTTTCTTTTATAGGCTTCAGTTGGCCTCCCTTGAAGCCTCATCTCCAAAAGTGGCGCCCCTTTCCATGCAATGATGGCGCCCCCCCTTCAAGTCCCCCTTTTAAAATAACATTAAGTTATTTCGATTAGGCCAAGGTCAACGTTAAAATATAATGTTATTTTTTAAGTGAAATTAACTTATTTCTCCAAGACTGCATTCTGAAGCCCAAAACTGAATGAGTCAACTGAAAGGGAAAGTTAACTCCTTGAGACAAACCTCCTAGCTGCCAAAAATAGAATTTACTACAAATAGTAAATTCTTGGAAATGCTCAGGAAGCCGAAACAAACATACCCCCGCAAAGCTCTCGAAAAACCCAGAAAGAATCCGCTATCAAAACTCCGAGAAAGGACATCCTAAAAAATAAGAAACCCTAATTTGCACCTTCCGAATAGCCTACGGATTTCCAGAACTAGGCCAACGGTCACTGTGAGATCAGAGTTGAGAAGGAGACATTACAGTCCGCCCTTCCCAAAATTGCTTGTCCTCAAGCAATTGCAAACTAGGATGATGCAAGATCTCATCATTTTCCCAAGTTGCATCCTCCATAGATAGGTCCTTCCACTTTACCAGGTATTCTCTGATGGTTCTTTTCCTCAAAGAACGTTCTCGAACATCAAGTATCTCCTCTGGAATTAGAGCCAACTGTCCCTCTTCGTCCAAAGGTGGTAACTGTGATGAAGCAATCACATTATGTCCAAGTGCCTTCTTGAGGTGAGACACGTGGAAGACGTTATGCACTCTGCTATCAGAAGGTAGCTCTAATTCATAAGCTATTGCTCCAACTTTTCTGATGACCCTAAAGGGCCCATAGAAGCGAGGTTTGAGCTTCTCAGCTCCACTCTTCTTGAGAGTAGACTGTCTATATGGTTGTAATCTAAGATAGACCATATCTCCAACCTCAAAAGAACGCTCAACACGCCTCTGATCCGCATACAACTTTTGCTGACTTTGTGCAATCTGCAAATTATCCTTCAAGGATTTCATTATGTCCTGACTATGCTGCAACAAATCCTTGGCTAGGGGTGCTTTGCTGTCACCAAACACTATATCTGCAAAACTAGGTGCTTCATACCCATAAAGTGCCAAGAAAGGAGACATCTTAATTGACATATGAAAAGTAGAGTTGTAGCAGTACTCACCAATATGCAGCCACTTGACCCAAGTTCTCTGTTGTTCTGACACATAATTTCTCAAGTAGCCTTCCAACCACTTGTTTACCACTTCAGTTTGCCCATCTGTTTGGGGATGGTAACTAGTGCTTGGGGTGAGCACAGTGCCACTCATTCTGAAAACTTCTTGCCAAAACTTACTTAGGAACTTGCTGTCCCTATCACTCACGATGTTCTTTGGCAATCCATGCAGCTTAAACACTTCTCGAAAAAACAGATCTGCAACTTGGGCTGCAAAAAAAGTGCTGGTAATGGCGAAAAAGTGAGCAAATTTGGTTAGCCGATCCACCACTACATAGATGCAATCCTTCCCTTGGGCTTTGGGCAACCCTGTGATGAAGTCCATCGAGATACTTTCCCATTTTTGATTGGGAATAGGGAGTGGTTGCAGTAAACCGGCTGATAATGTATGCTCATTTTTATTCACTTGACAAACAGGACACTCCTGAATGTAGCGTTGTACCTCTCTTTTAAATCCCTTCCAAGAAAACCTTTCTCGGATCTGCCTATATGTCTTGAAAAACCTTGGTGACCAGCAACTGGAATATCATGAAAAGTCAAAAGAATCTTCTTCTTCAGCTTAGAATCAGCCACCAGAAAGATTCTTCCTTTATAATGTATCAATCCCTCAACCATCTTGTACCTTTCATCATGAAAAGTACCCTCAAGAATGCTGGTTGCAAACTGATTTTTAGCATAATCAGCAAGCAACATGTCTCTCCAATCTGCAGTAAGTTCACACAATGAGCTAAGATGAGGTCCCCTGGAGAGAGCATCGGCCACAATATTATTTTTTCCTTTTACATATTCAATATCAAAGTCGTAAGCTTGAAGCTTACTCACCCATTTCTGTTGCCTCTCATTTAGATCTTTCTGGTGCATGAAATGCTTGAGGCTATTGTGGTCAGTCTTAACCACAAACTTGTTCCCCACCAAGTACTGTCTGAACTTGGCTAATGCATGCATAATGGCAAGCATTTCTTTGTCATAGATTGAATATGTTTTTTCAATACCTCGTAATTTTCTACTCTCAAACACGATAGGGTGTTTGTCTTGCATCAGGACAGCCCCCACTCCTTCCCCTGATGCATCACATTGCAGCTCGAATGGCTTGGAGAAATCCGGTATTGCCAAAATCGGACACGAGCTCATGATCTTCTTGAACTTGTCAAAAACAATTTGAGCCTTTTCTGACCAAACAAAGGCTCCCTTTTTGATGAGATCAGTAAGGGGAGCAGCATTCTGTGAATACCCCTTTACGAATCTCCGATAAAACCCACAAAGACCCAAAAAACCTTTCAACTGAGTTAAGCTCTCAGGAGGTGGCCAATCAACTACTGCTTTGATCTTCTCTGGGTCCACCTTCACTCCCTCAGCACTAACTATGTGGCCAAGGTATAGTAACTCCGTCATCCCAAATTCATATTTGGAAGCTTTTGCAAACAAGCTCTCAGATTCCATGATACTAAGCACTTCCTCCAAGTGCTTAAGATGATCTCCCCAAGTCTTGCTGTAAATCAGAATGTCATCAAAAAATACTAACACAAACCTCCTTAAATGACTTTGAAAAATACGATTCATGCAAGACTGAAAAGTAGCCGGAGCGTTAGTCAACCCAAATGGCATGACTAAAAATTCGAAATGGCCATAGTGACATCTGAAAGCTGTCTTCTCCACATCCGATCCCCTCATTCGAATCTGATGGTAACCCGATCTCAGATCAATCTTTGAGAAGAACTTGGCCCCATGTAGCTCATCAATGAGCTCATCTATCATGGGTATGGGATATCTGTTTTTGATGGTGCTTTGATTCAAAGCACGATAATCCACACACATGCGCATGGTACCATCCTTCTTCTTCACAAGAACCACTGCAGAAGCAAAGGGGCTCTTGCTTGGGCGTATGAAACCCATCTTCAAGAGTTCTTGAATATTCTTCTCGATCTCGTCCTTTTGCCTCTTCGGGTACCGATATGGAGTTATGATCACCGGTTTTGCCCCTTCCTTGAGCTCAATGATGTGTTCTGAACCTCTATCAGGAGGTGGTCCAGGAGGTAAATCAGCAAACACTTTACTCTTCTTGGTGAGTAAAGATTGAATATCAGGAGGATACTCTATTTTCGTTTCAGCAGGACTAGCTGGAAGAACCATGCATTCCGCAGCCCAGTCCACTTAGTCATGACGTATCAACCTTGCCATCCTTTTGAATGACAAAATCCGAGGGCCACCATTTGACATCCCTCTCAACACCACCTTCTTTCCATCGGATTGAAACTTGAGTTCCATGGTTTGCAGATTTAAAGAGATCTCTCCAAGAGATCGCAGCCACTGAATGCCAAGGACAGCATCCGTATCACCAATATTAACCACATAAAAGTCATCTTTGACTTCGTAATTGCCCAATTGCATTGACATGTTGGGAACCCTTTTGGTACAAGAGATGTGGAACCCATCCGCAACCATAACTTTGAATCCTTCAAAATCTTCTGTTTGCAACTCCTTTGCCACCACAGCTTCATCAATGAAGTTATGGGTTGCTCCAGTATCAATTAAAACAACGATACGCTGCCCTTTGATTGTCCCACGAATTTTGAAAGACTCATTCTTTTGGAAGCTCGAAAGTTGAGCCAACGTACCACCACTTTTTCACTTTCGGACTCTTCCGGAGCTCTTTTCCACTTCACTATCTTTGGGATCAGACTGCTGGTCTGAAAAATCAGAGTTACTTTCACCAGCTGAATAATACTCAATCTGGTGAAATTTGACTCCCTTTGGGCAAACATGTTCTGGAGACCATTTGTCTCTACATCGGAAACATAACCCCTTTCTTCGGAGTTCATTGATAGTCTCTGGATCCAATCTTGTGCCAAGAGGTTTCTGCTGTTTAAACTCCTTCTGGTAAGGTTTTTGATGAAACCTTTTCCCTCTATCCTTCTTGTGGAATGATGGTTTGGAATGGAACTTTGCTTTGGGAGCAGCCCACTCCATGTTTCTAGCTTTTTTCATGGCTTCTTGTAAGGATGGTGGATCAAAAGCTTTGATCCATCCCTTGAGTGGCTCCATCAAACTTTCGCTGAATAAGATCACTAATCTTCTCTCAGTGATTCCAGTGACCATAACTGAAAGTCTTTGAAACTCAGCTATGTAGGCATCAACAGTGCCATTCTGCTTCAACTGCGCCAACTCCCTAAAATGCACTGTTGGGTCCTTCTTCTCGAACCTCTCAATGAGTCTATTGGTGAATTCATCGTAGCTAGTGATTGATCCATGACCCAAGGTGACTAGGCCATGGTACCACCACTCATGCGCCACCCCATCTAGGTGTAGCGTAGCGAATTTAATCGCGTCTTCTTCAGCCATTGGCCTAAGAGCCAAATAGTTGTCTAGTTTCTGAATCCAAGCTCGAGCAGAATTACTATCACTTCCGTCAAAGTGAGAAAGCAAAACCTTGTTGATAGCTTGATGCAAGTCTCCTTGTGCTGGAGTTCTTTGGTCATAATTTCTCCCTTGTCCCTTACTCTTTCTCTTATGATCTATAAATTCATTATAGGACATATCCATTTTGATGTCATCAGGGAGAGAATCATACTCCGCATGGCCACGTCTCAATTGTTCCACAAATGAAAAATTCTCTTCAGGATCAGGTTGGGTGTTTACTGGTGCTACGAAGGTGGGTTTGAAGGGCCTTGACGAAATGTAAGTGTTGTTAGAAACAGGTTGAGCAACACTTCCATCAAATTGATTAGAGGCACTAGGCTCTCCTCTATATCCGGAATTGTTCTGGAGAGTTGGGTTCTGACCCACTTTCTCCAACATGAGGGATACCATATCCATCAAGGCATCCATCTTCTTTTCAAATCTCTTTTCGGGACTTAGTGATCTCTCTCTACCCTTCCCACTATCATTTCTCGGGTTGGTAAACCTCTCGTTACCCCCAACTGATCTCTCACCTTTTGCCATATCTATTTCTTGAGAAGACTCCCAATGAGCCCTCAAGACCTCTGAAGTTGTCTGACCTTCGGGAACCTGATACCACTGGAACTGTTTTGCAATTTTCTTATCTTCTCTTGCTATGTATCTATTTTCTCTGTCACTCATAGAGGGTTTGCTCACAGGATGGCAGGATACGTGGCTCTGATACCACTGAAATATCCCGAGCCAATTTTTTTTTTGAAATTTTTAGTTATTGGATTTCAACATTACAAGTAAATACCGTTAAGGTTAGAAGATAAACCCAAACGTACTGAAACAACTCTAAATGCTAGAAATGGAACTCGACGTCCAGTATGTGCTACCCAATCCAAGGCGGAGTAAGGGGCGACCATAAGACGGAGTAAATTACAAAACAAAAGAACTCTACGTCAAGTATGTGCTTCCCAATCCAAAGCGGAGTAAGGGGCGACCATATGACGGAGTGAAATTACTAACAATGCTTTAATGGGAAATACTGAAGAATGAAACTACCCCACACCCAGCATGTGCTTGCTAACCCCAGAAGGGAAAGTAGCTACCATAGGGCGGAGCTCTACACCCAGAATGTGCTTGCTAACCCCAATAGGGAAAGTAGCTACCATAGGGCGGAGCTATAAACTAATACAATAATTTTATTAAAAACTGAACTTTTGGAATCAGATTTGAACAAGTAAGAATCGCTGCCAGTACTACTGTCAGCTTTACAAAAGAAGAAGGATTTGTATGCCAATGTCGTCAGAAGTAGAAAGATTAGCATTACATCATAGAATTTTATCCATATCATGGATAGTCATGCCCAACAATGAGAGATTCAAGAGCAATATAATAATTTCAATTTTGAATACAATTTTTGCTCTTAAAAAGAAGAAAAACCAGCGACCTATTAAATTCTTCAGATGTTCATAACTCACACAAAACTTGTTCAATCTTCCTGATTTCTGTTGCAAACTCTCTTCCTTATGATGGCGCCCAAGTTAGCATCAAAATTCAGACCCAATCTGCATCCAAAAATTGTTACACAGATTCCAATGCAAACCCCAAAGGGCGTCTCAGCTGAATAGGGCGATTTGCTCTAGAAATTAATTGCAAGCTTTAAAAATTCTATAAATAAGAGAAAAGAGGCGCCTAAGCTTAGCCAAGATAATGAAATGATACCCAGAACCCTTTTTTTTGTATTTTTTGATTTATGAATAAAAACCTAGATCTGCCTTATACAGAATACAATAACTGAAACACTAATAAGACCAAATAAACTAACAATGAAATAACTGAGATCAAATCACAAGTAAACACAAATATCAATGACTGAATCACCACTAGATGCTGTCTTGCAAGCATGAAGCGATGCCCTAGCTAGGAGGCCTTCATTCCCCAAAGCAATTCCAGAGCCAAAGCGGCAGCATAACCATGTAGTAGACCAAGATGCTCAAATGAAAACCCAATGCTTTCTTTTATAGGCTTCAGTTGGCCTCCCTTGAAGCCTTATCTCCAAAAGTGGCGCCACTTTCCATGCAATGATGGTGCCCCCCTTCAAGTCCCCCTTTTAAAATAAAATAAAGTTATTTCGACTAGGCCAAGGTCAACGTTAAAATATAATGTTATTTTTTAAGTGAAATTAACTTATTTCTCCAAGACTGCATTCTGAAGCCCAAAACTGAATGAGTCAATTGAAAGGGAAAGTTAACTCCTTGAGACAAACCTGCTAGCTGCCAAAAATAGAATTTACTAAAAATAGTAAATTCCTGGAAATGCTCAAGAAGCCGAAACAAACATACCCCCGCGAAGCTCTCGAAAAACCCAGAAAGAATCCGCCATCAAAACTTCGAGCAAGGACATCCTAAAAAATAGGAAACCCTAATTTGCACCTTTCGAATAGCCTACGGATTTCCAGAACTAGGCCAACGGCCACTGTGAGATCAGATTTGAGAAGGGGACATTACAGGACCCTATTCATTTTGTCTCGTTCTATCCTGAACCATTCTACTTAAAAAAATATTCGTTTCAAACCTTGGACTGTTGTAACGTGGACAGTTCTATCCCTTGACCAATTATGATCATGATTGACTCAGGGATTTTGGACACATTCAACGCCAATTCGACAAAATAGTTCAGCCTGAATGGTATTTTGAAACTTCTTACAGACAAGTGAACATGGATACATCTGCACATGGTTTTTGCTTGCTGAATTGGTTCTTCAGATTTATTTACCACTGCATACTATTCTATTCATATTTTGTTGTTGTTGGGTAGGCACTGTTGCCTTAACAGGATCACAAGGTCCATTGTAGCTGGATTTAACTGTTATTGGAACTTCTACTCTTGAACGTGCATCTCCTTGATTAGTTGGTTCCCTGTGCCATTGTTTATATTCACGCTCCCCATTGCAGCCGATTTAGCTGTTGTTTGAACTCGTATATGTGGAAGAGCATCGCCTCAATTAAGTAGTTCTTTGGCCCTTTTGTTAATATTTCATTTATGTTGTTTATCCATTAGAAATCGATCGACAAAACAAACAAAAACATTGTCTTGCACTTTTGTTTATTCCAATCCCACGCTCTCATAGTTTTGCGAGCAATCATTCGAATGCTTTCGCCATTTTGCGAGCCAATTTTCTTATTTTTCTCTATAACATCAATTATGTTTTCTTATTATCACTTTTCTTCTATCCAATTTTCAAGGAGAACTACATTTGGCCAAAAGTTCATGTTGGATCTCGCATCCATGGAACTATGTAGGCAACATCCACTTGTCTCATAAATTCGGAGTCAGCTCAGCCACCCCTTCTTTTTCTGTTTTTTTCCCCCATTTTGTTCTGTGTTGTTTTTCTACCACTTGGAAGCAACTTTGTCTCTTTTGTTCTTGTTTCGTTGTGCCAGTCTCGTTATTTCTTAGATTAGGGGTCACCCTATTGCAGAGAGTAACGCCTCTATTACACTTACATAAACCATTCACCTTTTTCTTTGCTTGCACTAACATTGTGACTAACTCTTGTTTGTGTGTGTTTATTTGATTTTTATTGTTGTTTTGTTGGGTTTTATTGTCTCTCCATTTATTTTGTTAATATTTTATTCTTTTGTATTCGTTTCTTCTTTCTTCTTGATGTTTTATTATTTTGGTCTTTTGTGTTACTGTTTTATCTTGCTTTGTTCTTTTGAGTTCAAATACATTCTATACCCACTTTTAGTCTAGTTTTTTGTTAGACTTGATTTGTTTAGAGTTGTATTTAACTTGTTCTTTTGTTTTGTTTTCCAAGTGCATCTTCTTAATACACATGGCACTTGATTATTCATATTTTGCTTTCATGTTGTTTATTAAGTTGTTCTTGTCTTGTTTTTATATACTCTTGTTCCTACTTAAATCCTGATTATTCATATCTTGATTTTAAGTTAGATTATATATTTGTATTTGTTTTTATCTTTGTTTTTGTTTAGCTGTAAATAGTTGTAACTCTGGTCTTGGTAGTTTTCATCATTATCCTTAGTTATAAGTATTCATATTTAAACTAGCCAATTGCAATTGAAATACAATGTTATTATAAGTCATTCATACTTATGATACATAATTTCATTTTGCTATAGTAAACACCAAGTGCTCCAAGTCCAAAAGTCAATGACGCTTCGAAGATCATTTTTTAATACACCATACCTAACACGAGACTCTATATAAGACGTACATCTCTTGACATACACTGTGAGTCAATTTGACTTTCTATGATTAGTTTGGAACGTGCATCTCCTAAATTATATTATAGCATCTAGTGAAGACACTATCCTGCATATCTGCTACCTAACATGATTTCACAATTGAACAGTGGTCTACCTTTCTTCTATTCTTCCATCCTCATTCCATTTTCTCCCGCTTATGGGAGGACTACATTACCCTGAGGTTCATCTAAGCTATGCAGGCAACGCTTGGGTACATGACGTATCTCGGGTCAGCTCGGCCACTCATTCATCCAATCATCTCTTTCATCACTTTGTTCATCCTCGTATGCCTAGTTTCTTATGGCTTCTTTAGTTATTAGACCCTCACATATGTGTTTGCGCCCCTCATTTTTAACCTATGCAATAGGTTGTATCCTTGAGCTATGCTTGCCAATTTGCCCTACTAGGGCACAATATTTAGACCAATTACCAATCCAATCTGCCCTACTGAGGCAAAATTAATTATCACTGATCAAAATCAGCCCTACTAGGGAAAACTCGATTTATCAACCGATCAAATTCGTTCTACTGGGGCTTATCAATTCATTGACCTCCTTTCTCTGGAGCAATGCTCTCATTTTTCTTCTAATTCCAAGCTCTGTGGCTTTTGCCCTCGTTCTGACAATTTCAAAGTGTGCAACTTGTCTCGGGATCAATTATTCCCTAAGCCCACAACTTTCACCCTCTTTTGGATATGTCAAAGTGTGTCGTTTATATTTTGGGATTGTATTCTTCCCACTTCACCCCGCCTTGGGGCCTATTATATTCTATTCTATTTTTGATCATTGGGAATCATCGTGTGCAAGCATTAGCTCATACGGATCTAATCTCATCCATGGGTTAATTACACTCTTTCTCTCTTTTTTGAGAGCCCATCCCTCTCTTTTATCCTCGCATGCCCTCTCAAAGGGGTATCATGAGTCATTTCTTCAATCATTACCTTTCAACTTCTTCTTGACAACTCTTTCATTCTTTGAAAAGATGTTGCTTCGACCAAATGTCTCACCACGCCTTCTCAAACAAGGCAAAATGTAGACATCCAATTCCTATCACTATTGTGCTGAAATTGTAGACCAAAATCTAGACCAAAATCACTAAAACGCATTAAATGATTCGAACTTGTCACGAACAAGTGCCAATTTAAGCTAATGTATTCTTGAATGGAGCAATGCATTTTATTTAATTATTATTTTTTCTCGAATCACTTCGAGTCAAATTGCGATCATGCAAAATGATGCTTTGGACCATTGAATTCTTCTAATTCGAAAGCACACATCACGTGCATGTGTTATTTCGCGTTCACAATGCTCTAATTGGGGTATTGTTCCATACGCAACTGACCCCTAATTATACTCAAGTCAAATTACAACTCAGTAAATTGACATTTCGATCAATTTGATTAAGTGAACAACCAATTTCCAAAGAATTGCAAAAAATTAATTAAACCCACTTAAACAAATTAAACCAAATTAAGAGATTAAGTGAAAAATCCATGGAAGTTATTGAAAATCTATTAAATGGAAATTCATTTTTCAATTCTGCATCACCCTATGACATCATCAGTGGGGTGGCATCCACAAGCCATTAATGGAACAAATCTCTGGTTTAAGCCCTCCCATGCCTCATTAATGCCCCATTCTTCCAAATATTAATAAAGATATTTATGGCTACAGCCTCCAAAATTAAATTGATTTATAGCCACACATCTTGATCTCAAGATGAACGGTCATGGTTGATTCTGATCATTTTCAAAAAGTTATAAATAAGAGGGACAAGACCATTTTTAAGCTTCATTTGTGCAAACTTATTATGCAGAAATTGCAATAGAAAAGCTTCAACTATTTGCACACATTGATCAAATTCATGAGCCTAGGCCATTGGTGCATTGAGAGATGGAGGAGCAATCCATTCATCATTAACAAAAACTTGGAGCAACAAATCAAGGAAAATCACGTTTCTTGGTCGCTCTTAGAGGAGGGGCGCTCTTGGGAAGGTTTGATAGTTGTATTCCTTCTTTCAATAGCTCTTAGATTTTATTTGCAAAACCCCATGAGGGAGTAGGCTTAGTACGTTGTGTCTTTATGCTTATTTGGGTTTTACTCTAACACATGGACTAACTTGCTTTGGATTTCTACTCTACACTTCCATTATTGGTATGATAATAATTTCTAATAATTTTCAGGTTTGAATTTGATGTGAAAAATCAAACTTTTGGTGTCAAATGATATATTACAATTATGTATTTTTTATGAGGATTTATTGAAGGATGAAAAATCCTTTTAGTGCATAAATAGCTATTTTCATAATTCTGAAATTTTCAGTTAAGGTTTGATGCAATTTTCAAAATTGTCTAATTTTGTCCAAAAAGCATAGTTACCGGTCGGCCACATCTAGCCCAAATCTAGAACGATACGCATTTTTGCGGTCTTTCATATTAATAAATTCAATTCGACATTTTTTTAATATTATATAAAAAAAGTCAAACCCTAAAAAATAGTCATCTATAGCAAACCCTAAAAAGGGCAACCACAAACCCTAAAAAACTTTATTTATATGCACTCCTTTTGCTGTAGTGAAACAAAACACAAAGTTGAGCTGTTGCTTCTTGCAATCGCGAATCTTGAGATTCACTGTGGGCATTGGGCAAACTCTGGGCAAGTTCAAACGGCCGACAAAGTCAAAACGAAGTCGGAGGACTTCGACGACAGTGACAACGAGGAGTTTGGCAACTGGTGACAATCATAGCAACGTGGAGTTCGACGACCAATGACAGTCACAGGGGAGCAGAGATGTGTGATAGCAGGGCCAGGGGACAGCAAGCGTAGAATGCAAGACACAGAGTGTAGACGAAGAGCGGTCGACAATGGAGGGCAAGACGGTGGACGCAATTGATGGTGGATGCAGGGAGCGTGAAGTCAGGTAGGTCTTTGATTTTATTTTTGTTTTTGTATGGTTTAGGTTTATAATAGTTTAGGTTAAAAATAGTTTTTAAATTTTTATTATTTTTTGACATTTATTAATTTTGTATTAAATTTTAATTAATAGTTTTTATTTTATTTTCTAATTTAAAATTAATTAGATTTAAATTATAATTTATAATTTATAATTCTTTTTTAATAATTTTATTTTTTTATGTTTTTTTTTAAATTTATATTTTATTATGTATTTATATTTTATTTTATAATTTGAATTTATAATGTAAAATTATCTATATTTAAATCATAATTTATATTTTATATTGTTTTTTTTTCATAATTTATATTTTATATCGTTTAAAAAAACAATATAAAATATAAATTGTGATTTAAATATAAATAATTTTACATTATAAATTCAAATTATAAAATAAAATATAAATAAACAATAAAATATAAATTTAAAAAAAAAAAAACATAACAAATAAAATTATTTAAAAGAAATATTATAAATTATAATTTAAATCTAATTAATTATAAATTGAAATTAGAAAATAAAATAAAAACTATTAATTAAAATTTAATACCAAATAAATAAATAGTAAATAATATATTTAACCTAAACCTAAAAATTCAAACTACATCTAAGATATATAATAAAATTTAAATTTAAAAAAAAAATTAAAATAAACATCAATAAATATATATATATATATATATATCCAACCAAATCTATTGATAGTTTCGAATTTTTTAATTTATATTTAATAATATAAATATATTCAAACTTTAAATATTACATAAATAAATTTAATAATAAAATGAAAAATATTTAAAACAAATATTATAAACAAAAATTATAATTTAAATATAAAATAATTGTACATTATAAATTATAATTAGAAAATAAAATAAAATAAAATCTATTAAAGAAATAAATATAAATATAATAATAAATATTAAATATTAAATAATATATTTACATAAAACTAAAAATATAATAAAATTTAAATTTAAAAACAAATATACAAAAATAAAAAAAAATTAAAATAGACATTATAAATTATATATAAATATTAAATACATTTAGATTTTATAATATAAATTATAATTATAAATCAAATTAAATTACAATTTTTTGTTTTATATATATATATATATATAGAGTTGTCATTTTATTTTTTATAGGGAATTTAAAATTAAATTTAATAATATTGTGATATATTTTAATTTTTTATAGTTTTATAATTTTATTTTATATACATCATTTAGTGAAATTTAAAAAAATATTTTTACGTTTTTTAAATATATAATAAAAAATGTTTATAAAATTTTTACAAGGGAGCAAGCTGCAAAGGACAACATATAATTGTGACATGCCAACCGTTTGAGAAAAAATATATTATTCGGTGAGACGCAAATCTCAAAAACATGCAATGCACTATCTGTGGCTCAGATATCACGAAAACTGTAACAAGGGTTCAAAACCATTATACTGGTGGCTTAGATGTGAAGATTTGCCCAATAGCGTCGCAGAACACCATGTATGCACCATTTGTAAGTCAAATCCGAAACAAATATGAAATAAAGATAGTTGCATCAGTATCTGAATCTTCAAATAAAGCTAAAATTCAACGCAGTCTGACATAGTTTGGTTCATTTTCTAGCTCAACGCATTCTCCAATATCTAAGCTAGTGAAAGTGCACATCAAATGTTCCAATCCTAGCCTTCTTTAAAAACTATGTGAAAGCCATAGGAAAAACATGAGACAGACAGATTGGTGGCCCGATTTTTTTATGCAAATCCCATCTCTTTCAACGTTTAAAATCCACATACGAAAGCAATGGTAAAGGGAGTCGTCAATTTTGGGAAAGGGTATACAATGTCATCTTTTGAAACCCTAAGAACTATTCTACTGGAAGAAGTAACATCTATATCTAGTGAACTAGATAAAATAAAAAAACACTAAAAAAATTAGGTTGCACTGTAATAAGTGATGGGTGATCTGACACAAAGTAAAGATCCCTCCTCAATATATTGACTCAATGTCTTAAAGGTTTTATGTTTATCAAATCAATTGATACAAACAATGATGTGAAGATTACAGATTTTATTTTCAAATGCACTGAATCCGTTATTCTGGACATTGAAGAGGAATATGTTGTCCAAATTATTACAGATAATGCAAAAAATTGTAAATCAGTAGGAAACTTCAATAAGCAGGTTTCTTCATTTGTTTTGGACTTCATGTGCAACTCATGTTTTAGATTTTTTGCTTGAAAATCTTGCAAAGTTGGAGTGGGTAAATAATGTTGTTAAAGAATAAAACAAATTTCAAAATTTATACTTAATCACCACTTGACTTTGAGCTTGTATCGCTCATTTGCAAAGCATGAACTCTCTCCGACTGAAACAAGATTTGCATCTAATTTTATCACTTTGCAAATGGAGGTGGAGGAGAGGAGAGCATTGAGAAGAGTTGTAGTTAGTGAAGAATGGGCACAATCTAAGCTTTCTAAAGAAAGCATTGCAAAGGACATTGAGAGAATTATCTTGGGCATTTCATTTTGAAAGGGCGTCGAAAAGATCCTAAAGGTTTTTGAGTCAGTTGTCCAATTGTTGAGATTGGTTGATGGCACGAAACCTTGTATTAGTTTTGTGTATGAGAGCATGGAGCAAGCAAAAGAACAAATTAAAAAAGTACTAGCAGATGAAGGTGATGAAGTTCAACATATTTAGGATATTGTAGACATCCGATGGAACATGTTACATCGATTTATACATGTAGCAGGTTGCTATTTAAATCCATAGTTGATAGAGGTGGATCATGATGCAAATGTGGAGGTAAAAAATTGTGTATTGGCAACAATAGATAGGTTGGTTCAAGATGAAAATGAGAACGCTAAGGTGAGAAGACAGCGAACTACATTCAAGAACCAAGAAGTCTTGTTTTCCCGCAAGGAAGCACAAGAAGACATTTTTAGTATGGATCCCCATTTATAGTGGCAGACATATGGGTTTTCTACTCTAGAGTTACAAAAGCTTGTCGTGCATGTCCACAGTCAGTGTGCCAATGCTTCTGCATGTGAAATAAAATGAAGCACAGATGATTTGATCCATACTAACAAGCGAAACTGACTCGAAACCAAAAATCTCTCAAATCTTGTGTTTGTTCACAACAATTTAAAATTGCTTGAGCACAATCTTGCAAAAAAAGATGACAATATTCATCTTGGAGAACCATCCTTTGAAGGAGTTGAGAAAAATATTGATAGTGTTGATGAGCTGGATAGAAGATTTGTTGATGGTGCTAGTGCTAGTTTTGATTTTTAAGTAGGGTTTGATGTTGCAAATATTTAAAACTTAAATTCTATGAATTTTGAGCTCAAGCTCTAAACTATGAATATTTTGCTATCTTTTAATGTAATTCGAGTTTGAAACTCTTGTGCATTTCTCAATTTTGCTAGTGTTAAATTAATGTTCATTCTTTAGTAGATTAAAATATTTTGCATATATATATTTTTCAATCTATATATATATATATATATATATATATATATATATATATAATATTTTGCATATATATATATATATATTTCAATCTATATATATAATAGATTGAAATATATATATATATGCAAAATATTATATATATATATATATTCAATCTATTATATATATATATAAAATAGATTGAAAATATATATACTATTTTATACATATATAATAAATTGAAAATATATATATATATATTCAATCTATTATATATATATATAATATTTTGCATATATATATATTTCAATCTATATATATAATAGATTGAAATATATATATAGATTGAAATATATATATATATATGCAAAATATTATATATATATATAATAGATTGAATATATATATATATATATATATATTTTCAATTTATTATATATATATAAAATAGTATATATATTTTCAATCTATTTTATATATATATAATAGATTGAATATATATATATATATATTTTTTCAATCTATTATAGATTGAAAATATATATTGAAAATATATATATATATAATATAGATTGAAAATATATATATATACACTATATATATATATAAAATAGATTGAAAATATATATATATATATTTTCAATATATATATATACAAAATATTTTCAATCTATTATATATATATATATATTTTCAATATATATAAATATAAATATATATATATATATATATATATATATATATATATATAATAAATTGAAAATAAATATATATATATATATATATATGCAAAATATTTCAATATATATATAAAATAGATAGAAAATATATATATATATATATATATATATATATATATATATTTTCAATCTATTATATATATATATTGAAATATTTTGCATATATATAATATATATATTTTCCAAATCGGATTTTCCCAGATTTTTTTTCGAACTTTTTCAAGAATTCCGTATTTTGCATTTTTTTGCCTCCCGAATGCATTCGAATTTTCGAACCTAGTAACTATGCCAAAAAATAGACACTACAATAGTATCAGAGACATCTCTTGGTCAACTATGGGATTTAAGTTGTCTACAATAGATTGGCAACCTAAGTTCTTACCAAAGAAAGAATACATGGATCCTATCCAAGAGGTGTGGATGTGCAAATAGAAAGAGCCACAAAAAGCTAAGGATCATCTTGAAGAAATCAATAGAAAAGCAAGACAAGAAGCACAGAGAAAAAGCCAAGATATTAAGAATTAGCTTTTGAAGCAATTTTCTATTAGCTATAAAATCTTAAGGTTATTTAGAAGAACACAAAAGAATGATCATATTCATGAAGCATGGTTAGAAGAGCAGTGTGATAGAGATGAGGTCAAACTTTTTGCTTTTGATGAATATGATAAGAAGAATGATATATACATGTTTTATAATACTTTTGAAGAATTCTTGGAGGTATATACAGAAAATAGAAATAGAATTTTGAAGAAGAAAGATGGAAAGCCAAAACTTCAAAAGTATCCCAAAGAAATCAGGGAACAAGAGAATTCAAATCTGAAAGAAGTTAGCAAGCATTCCATAAAGGAATCCACCACGCACTTGAAAAGTGAAAAATCTTCAATAAAAACAACTCTAGAAGTTCCTATCTTCAAAGCATTGCAAGGATGGTTGTGTCGAGGCAAACCGCTCAAAGGCCCCTGTTGATAAATCAGAAAAAGGAACAAAGAATGAAGAAGTCAAGGAAGAGATTGTGAAGGGGAAAGTCCCATTCGTTGATTGTTCAAAGAGTACAGCAGAAAAGAAAGGCATAAATCATATATATGGGGCAGATTTTAATGATCCACCATCAACAACCAAAGTGGATCCTAGTGTTGAAATGAAATTAGCTACATTGCAAGCAAGTGTGGAGGATGTGATAAGGATCCAAGAAAGGTGTGATGAATGGCTAAGAGGAGTTAAGGAATCTAAGTTGATAGCTAGTCAAGCAAAACAACACCTAAAAAAGTTTAAAGAGAAAGGTAAGCTCTGAAATCATCATTATGTCAATTCCAAATATGAAAAACAATTAGATTTGCACGAGGTCTTTGAGGGAAAATTCCAGGAAGACCTTGTTGTGAGGCATGCACATAAGGAAGGTGTCTCACCGGCTACTTATGTTGGTTTTAAGCTTGCTGAAATCTTCAGACCAACAACTAAGAGTAAGCAATTTGATTACAACCCAAGGTATGCAAACAAAAATCATGTTTCAAATTTATTGTTTCATACTATGCCATTTCAAATTTCTTGTCATCATGGACAACATGCTAAGAAGGGTAAAAGAATAAAGGTAAAGCCTTTGGCTCAAAATGCAGTTTGCATAATGGTATGGAATCCAGAATTCACCTCAAAAGAGTATAAGGAAAATATTATGAAAGACGATAGGATTCAGTGTTTGAAACACGAGGGTCAAATATCTCAACTACAAGACATAGGTCATAAGCTGCAACAACAAAACATTCAGTATCAACAAGGTATGGTTTATGTAGGGGAACCACAAAAAAGTATGCCCGAACAATCAATTGTTGTTTTTCAAATTGGGTTGATTGATCCTCTTCTCCATCCTTTTACTCCAAAGGACCAGATAAAATTGTGTAAGACTAATTGGAAATCAGATTTCTAAAGATTCACAAATACTTGTGTGCGCCTTTTGGAGGAACCAGAGGAATCATTCAAGTTATCTACTTGTAAATAGGAAGTATCATGGATTACATGGTATGCTCGAAATAATTATAATAAAAAAACCCTAAGACTCATAAGTCAAATGAGAGGTTCAAAGGCATGTCACGTCACAGCGAACAATGCTCTCAAGATAAGTGACAATGAAGCAATTCAATTACAAGGTAAGCAAATTCAAATCAATACCATCTTTGTTGGATTCAGATTTGATGTTTGGATAGAGAGTGCAATTGCCCGAACAATAGTCATATTTGCAAATGAATGCATCATAATAGTGAACATGGTGATTGGTGATAAGTTGGCAAATGGTTGTCCCCTATACAAGGTCCATGGTATGCTAGATAGGGCAGCAACAACTTTCTCTTCATATATGGATTTTGATTCAGTTGCTAATATACCATTCAACATTGGAATGATATCCTTCATATCTAATGAGCTGTATTTGTGTAATGGATTGTGTTTGCATCATCATGATCCGACAGTTGTAGTCAAAGGTCAAGAAGGTAAGTCACAAAGTTGCCCACGTATCCTAAGATGGAGTGCCAAAGATATTTCTAGACATGAACAAGGTAAACATCATGTTGATATTCAGATTTTTCAGAATAAGTGTATGGTGATGTTTAGATATTATGTTGGCATATGGGACTCAGGGAAAATTTTCAATGACGAAGTAAATGAAAGCTTTGAATCTACTCTGGCATTCTTCATCTTTGACAATTGGATAGAAAGAGAGTTAATGAGGAGTAATATAGGATACATAGTGTATTCTAACAAAGTTGTGAAGGTTCAATCCATAGATTGTTCTTTGAAGCTGAGTTCCACATTTGAAGATGAGATCATAGGTGTTGACCAAACGGAGATAGTTCCCACAGAATGCTTGATGAGGAAAGGTGGTCAGCGAAATAGACATAAATTTGATAATCAAGATGATATGAATCAACAATCCATGGTTGGATGGGTCTCAAACTGAATTCAGGATTGCCACTCTTGGAAGAAAGGGGAATGTGCAGCTATTACAAGATGTTTTCCAGCCACAACCATTCTGATATTTGGTAAAGGAATGCAAGTTGTCACAAGATGTTTTCCAGACACCATTCTGATTTTTAATAAATGAATGCAACACCTCAGTCATGCTTGGGGCAGCATGGAAGCAACTCATGGAGTTCAAAGTAATCTTGGTAATCCCAATATAGAAGAGGTAAGCTTAAATGTTGGTATGCATTGGCTATATTTATTTGATAAAATAGAATTCAAGGATGAAGAGAAAGAAGCAATACTTCAAGGTATAGTGAATGGAGTTCCAGCTACCACTAAGGGAAGAGAGGTATATATTCAAAGAAATCAAGTAGCGCAAAGCACTCGATACATAGAGACAATCGATGGGCTATCCTTAGTCATGGAAGAGTTTGTGGTCACATGGTGGAGTGTCCAACTCATTACTCGTGTTGATGTATTTACAGGTAGTACAGGGCGGTTTCCAACCTTTACACCTCTGATTTTTGGAGAGGAATATCAATTTAACAGTAGTTGTACCATTGTCACATTATTGATTTCGATAATTTCAGATCATGAGTTGTTGCTATAAGTCATGAACAGTTGTAAATTTGTGCATTTTGAGAGAGTTTCCTTGCATAGTGATGTTAGCAGAAGATGTCCACTATTAGGGACAATCAACCCAACCATCTTAACACTAATTGGGATGAGATTCAAGGAGGTTTGTGGCTGTTATGACTTATTTCCAACCTACATGCAAGCTGCTTTTTGCCATGAATTGGAGGGACCAGCCTGCAATAACATTATGGGACCCATTGGAGCTCAAGGCTATGGTCATGAAGCAAGTTTTTGCGATTACAAATTCCGATGATGGATTTGGGATATGAATATCAGTAGGAAGGTTCAATATGGAGGGATTGGAGTTGTTACAACATTGCTTGAAGACGAGCAATTTCAAGAGGGGAGGACTGTAATGTCCCCTTCTCGATTTTAGTTTGGTTTGGAGAACCTTAGCCGACTCTTTTGGTTTTCCATTAGCTAAGGGAAGGAAAAAGAAAAGGGAAACATGGTTCTTTTGTTCAAGTTGCCAAAAAGTAACTATGTCGGCAACTTATTCTAATTTGATTTTTAATAAAGGGGACCTCCTAATTTCATGTAAACCAACCCTTATTAAGTTTTTAATAATTATTTTCCCTCTTTTTGGAACATCGCACTTGGGAGATGGTTGGAGGGAAAAGGGGTATAAAAGGAAGTGGACACTTATAATTTTGGTTCTATGATCATTATTCAACCAATTTCTTGATGTAAAAGCATGATTGTTTGTACATTCAGTGATTGAGGATGAAAACCCTAATTAGCTTCCGGATTTGGAGACGAAAGCCCTCATCTCTTCTTGGTGACTCCATTCAGGGGTCACAGTTGGACAGAACAACAATATGTTTAGCTTCAAGGGTCTCTTGGAAGGTGGGCGAGCTAGTTTGAGCAATTGTGTGAAGGTTAAAATTAGATTTGACAACCTTGAAGGTAGAGTGAACCAGTTTGGGGACCTTGAGGGGTGGACGCAGCAATGGACCAGCCATTTGAAGGTTAGCATAGCCATTTCCAGCCACTTGGAGTGTGGTGACTTGCTTGGAAAGCTTGCCCAGCAGTTTTAGCATTGTTTTGTGGACAGAAAATTCAGGTTCTTTTGTCATTGGTTTGATAATAATTTCTAATAATTTTCAGGTCTTAATTTGATGTGAAAAATCAGAGTTTTAGTGTCAAATGATATATTGCAATTCTGTAATTTTTATGAGGATTTATTAAAGGGTAGAAATTCATTTTAGTGCATAAATAGCTATTTTTAGAATTCTGAAATTTTAAGTTAGGGTTTGCTGTAATTTCCAGAATTGTCTAATTTTGTCCAAAATGAGACATTACACAATGCCAACATGTTTTGAATGGTAGTCCATTTTGTTGTAGGTGCAAAGGTTTCATTGTAATCAATTCATTCTTTTTGAGCATATCCCTTTGCGACAAGCCTAGCTTTATGCTTGTCAAGTGAGTCGTCAACCTTGTATTTGTTGCAGTAGACCCACTTGCAACCATATGGAGGATCAACCAATTTTCAAGTCCCATTTTTGACCAATGCATTGTACTCATCTTTCATGGTTTTTCTCCAAGGTTCAAGCTTCTAGGCTTGTTTGAAAGATGTTGGTTTTAAATCAAACGCAACATTGACTTCTTCTCGAGAATCATTCAAGGCGAGTTTAAAATGAACATCTTAAAGGAACTTGTATGATTGTGATGGGGTTGCATGTGCACTCCAAGTGCATATTTTTACAACTTCATCAGGTTTGATATTGTTCAATGTCTAGGTGGCCCACTTAGACATCTTTTTATGTGGTTTAGGTCTTCAATTTCATCTTCTGAAGTTCATTCACTTTCTATCCTTTGTTCTTGTAGCCCCTGTTCATTATCTGATGAAGTTGAACTTTCTCCTTCAAGAGGAGTTTTATTCTCATGTATAGGAAACAATAAAGAATCAATAATTCCCAGTTGTATGTTCCCCACTCATTGTTTGGCACACATCCAAATCACTTTCATTGTAGACATCAAACTTTGCATACTTATCAAGTCGACTCAATTGTCAATCAATGCTTGCTTTGTTCTTTGTAGTTTCACAAAAGACAACTTCTCTTGCGATAAGAAACTTTTTTTCTTGTCATACAGCCTATACACCTTGAAAGATTCAAAATATCCCAAATGGATGAAATTGCAACACCTGTGGTCCAACTTATTCCTCTTCTCTTTTGGAATCAAAGCGTAACAAGTGAATCCAAAAAGCCGAAGATGTCGCACTGAAGGAATATGATCACACCACATTTCATACGAAGTCTTGAATTGAAGAGTTGTTGATGGTGATTTGTTGCGGAGGTATATTGTTGTTTTAGCTACTTTGGCCCAATAGTGTAGATTTACCCCTTTGAAGTACAACATTGTAAGAAAATTACTTAGATGTTTGCACAGAATTATTATATATCGCACAGAATAGACAAAGATATGAGATCACACAACAATAATTGATAGCAAAGCAGAATACTAGATAATATAGTAGAGCCACTTCGAGGAGGCAACCTCCACAACAATGCAATAAGAGCAGAATACTTAATATGATCATCAAAAACTAACAACTACCTCCTATATATAGTCTACTTAGCCATGGTTATTCCATAGGCCGACTTAACTAAAAACATAGAGAAATGTAACAAAAATATAAAATAGGTATATAAGCCACAAGTCAACAACACATATCCCTAGACACAATAAAGGTTAAGGGCATAGCATGGCCCTCCCCTTCAAAACAACGTTGTCCTCAACGTTGAATCAACTCTGGATGTTGTTGCACAAAGGATTCATCTTCCCAAGTGGCATCTTCACATGGTAAATTCTTCCATTTCATCAAGTACTCTTTAATCGCTCTAGACTGCAGCTACTTAGTGTGCATTTGAAGGATCACCTCAGGATCAAGAATAACTCTCCCTTCCTCATCCAATTCTAGTAACTCAGTTTGAGTAGCAACTCTGTGTCCAATGACTTTCTTCAAGCATGATACATGAAATACTGGATGTATGCGAGTGGATGAAGGAAACTAACTTGTAGGCCACACTACCAGTTTTTTGCAAAATCTAATAAGGCCCATAATACTTAAGGGACAGCTTGTTATCCTTTTTCTGTTGCTTCAAAGACATCTGCTTATATGGCTGCAAGCGAACAAAGACCCAATCACCAATGTCAAAATGCCTCTCACTCCTGTGTTGATTTGCCTACGGATTCATGCAATTTTGGGCCATGGATAAATTTTGACACAAACTTGCAAGGGGCTCCTGTTGATAGTGAATATGTTTCTCAACTGCACGAACCTTAGGATGGACCTTCAAGGTGGAAGTGATGGATGCAGGGTGGTATCCATACAAGGCCACAAAGGAAGACATTTTGGAAGAACTATGAACAAAAGTATTATACCACCATTCAGCAAGTGGCAACCAATGAACCTATTTATCATGTTTATTAGAAACAAAACAACGGAAATATCCTTCCAGACATTTGTTGACTACCTCAATTTGTCCATCTGATTGAGGATTATAGGATGAGCTATGAGCCAACTTGGTTCCAAAAAATGCAAATAATTCAGTCCAAAAATTGCTAGTGAAAATAGGATCTCTATCACTGACAATGATCTTAGGAGTACCATGCAGTTTTTGAATTGTATCGAGAAAAACAGAAGCTACTGCAATAGCAACAAATGGCTGTGATAAAGAACAAAAATGAGCATACTTACTGAGATGATCCACAACAACCATGATAACATTTTGACCATCAGATCTCGGTAACCCTGTAATGAAATCCATAAACACCTCTTCTCAATACTGGCTAGGGATGGATAAAGGCTATAGAAGACCTAGGGTTTTGATGGTTTCACCTTTATTTTGTTGACAGATCATATATTCAGCCACATATTTTTGGACATCCCCCTTGAGTCCCCAAAAAAAATCCTGCTTGATTCTATGATAAGTTTTCAAAAATCATGAATGACCACCAAGTGGAGTTGCATGAAGTTCCTGAAAGATTTTTTATTTGAGAAGAGAATTCTTACATAGGTAAAATTTGTTTTTATACCATAATGCATTACCTTTCCATTGAATTTTTCAAATCCACCAAAACCTTGCTGAAGATTTCAAATTAAATCATGGGTAGCACTATCATTTTTCCATTCTGATCTTGCTTCTTCTAACCAATCTACCTACCACATAGTCATGGCACATAGCAATGCCTCAATTAATTCATCCCTCCTAGATAGTGCATCTGCCACCACATTTTCTTTGCCTTTCTTGTAGACTATTTCAAAATCATAGCCTAACATCTTATTACCCATTTTTGTTGTTCTGATGACAATCATTGTTCCAAAAAATATTTGAGACTATCATGATCAGTCTTTACCTGAAAGTGACAACCCATCACATAAGGTCGTCATTGTTTGACTGCATAATGGTCATCATTTCCTTCTCATTGATGGGCTTGAGCCGATTTTTACCCTTCAGTTGACTTTCAAATGCAAGTGGTCTACCTTCTTGCATGAGCACAACACCCATACCATATCCAGTTGTATCACATTCAACCACAAAAGTCTTAAGAAAAGCAAAAGTGACCGACACTAGAGTGGTGCACATAGCCAGTTTCAATTGTTCAAATGTTTTGGTAGTTGTATCAATCCACTGGAAGGAGTCTTTCTTCAACAAAGAGGTGAGTGGGGTTGCAATGCTACCATAATTTGTGACAAACTTGCGATAGTAACTATAGTTAGCCCCAAAAATCCCCTTAGTTGCTTGGGTGTCTTAGAAACCGTCCAGTCCACCATTACTTGAATATTTTTAGGATCCACTTTCACTCCATGTGAAACCATGACTCAAATACTCAACCTCATGAGCTCCAAAAGTACATTTGGAAGGTTTGGCATACAACTGATGTTGTTCCAGAATTGAGAGTACATGTTTTACATGTTGCAAATGGTCTTCTCAATTTTTACTGTAAATAAGAATATCATCAAAAAACACCAGAACAAATTTTCTCAAAAATGACCTAAAAATAGTATTCATCAAACTTTGAAAGGTGGATGGTGCATTTGTTAGACCAAAATGCATAACCATAAACTCATAATGGTCCTCATGAGTTCTAAAAGTTGTTTTGGGTATGTCTTCATCACGGATCCAGATTTGATAATACCCAGAATGCAGATCTAACTTGGTAAAGTGAAGAGCACCATGCAAATCATCAATGACAGGAATAAGAAACTTATCTTTGATAGTGTACTTGTTGAACTCTCTGTAATCGAGACACATCCTCCAAGTGTCATCTTTCTTTCTCACCATGACAACTGACGAAGAATATTTGCTTTGGCTATGGTGAATGATTCTTACGTCCAACATCTCATGTACCATCTTTTCAATTTCACTTTTTTGGACATAGGGATACCTATATGGCCTGATGTTGGGTGGTGTATTACCAGGAATAAGTTTAATGGCATGATCATGCGTGCATCTTGGTGAAAATCCTTTCGGCATGTCACCAAAAACAACATAATGGGCCTCAATCACTTGTTGCAGATCAGCTGGTGTAGATAGCTAAGTTGGTTGGACTTCAATGGAGAACAAGCGAGCTACAGATCTCTTAGCACCCTTTCATAGAATCTTGGTCATTTAATAAGAGCTAACAAGTTGTGGAGATTTAGCCCTTAATCCCCTTAGCTCAAATGTCCTTCCCTCAAAATGAAAACGTATGAATAATTCTTATAAATTCATCTCAATAGTGCCCAAAGTGGTGAGCCACTGTACTTCCAGAACAATGTCGGCTCCACCCATGGGAATAGCAAACATAGGAGAATCTAATAGGTAGTCTCTCATGGCCAGCTTAATACTATGGCATTTTCTTGAACAGTTGACAATACCACCATCTGCAATCATGACTTGAAATTCTAGAGCGGAATAAATGAAACAGTTCAAACGAGCAACCAACTTACTGCTAATGAAGTTGTGTGTGCTCCTACAATCAATCAATACAGTGACCTGTTTTTTTAAGAAAAACCCACCACCTTAAGAGTTTGGGGAGTACTAATACCTAAAAGGGCATGACAGGAAATAGTAGATTGAGTCTTCAGATTCCTCCTCAAGTCCTACATCCTCACCAATTGCCTCATCCTCATCCTCATTGGCACCTTCGATGTAAAACAGCTTCTTCTCAGCACAGTGATGTCCTTTGCTCTATTTGTTGTCGCAACCATAACACAACCTTTTGGCTCGTTTTTCCTCAATTTGCTGAGGTGTCAATCTGGGGGGTTGGGGAAATGATGGTGCTGGAAAGGTGCAATCACAACCAGTAGTGAAAGTTTTTCATTTGACCATCTCTTTTTCTTCTCCCATGCGTGCCCTTGGGATAGCTTCTGATACAGACGATGGATTAAACATTCGAACCTCCAATTGGATGCTATCTTTGAGTCCACCCAAAAAAAGATCAGTCAAATTTTACTCAGTAATGTCTTCCACCCGTAAGGATAGATTCTGAAATTGATGAATATAATCCTTCACAATTCTTGTTTGATGCAGTTTGGCTAACTAGCTGAAGTAGTTCTCAGAGACATTATTTCGATAATGAGCCAACAACTCATCAGTGAAAACAAACCATGTAATAGGAGCGCCATTCTTTTTCTTTTAAGCACACAACCAACGATACCATCCAAATGTAACAAACCGTTACACCAAAACCTCAAGGCGTTAGTGATAACTATCCATCAAGATCATAACATCCCACTACGCTTCTAAAGCCCAGACTCCAGACTGGATTTGCGTCCGTACACTAGGATCCCCCGCATATAAGAGCCTCAAACAAACACTACCATGTCAGCATAGTCACCCGCTCCATGACTTGAACCTAGGTGGAGGCTCTAATACCAAATGTAACAAACCGTTACACCAAAACCTCGAGGCGTTAGTGAAATCTGCCCATTAGGATCATAACATCCCACCACACTTTCGAAGCCTAGACTCTAGGCTGGATTTGCACCCGTACACCTAGATCCCCCCATGTACAAGCCCCAAACGAACACTGCCATGTCGGCATAGCCACCCGCTTCGTGACTTGACTCCGGGTGGAGGCTTTGATACCAAATGAATTGCTCAGGTTCTAGTCATAGAGATGTCACTATCACCTTCTGCGAACTAAGAGTTTGGTGCAGATCAAATAAATTCTCAATTTGGGTAATCCAAGTGAGAGGATCCTTACCATCAAACTTACGCATGTCCACTTTTGGCAACATCGGTTTCACACCAAAATTGGAGTTGTTAGTGTTGAGAGAACCCGAATGAAGAAATGGAGGGTTGTTTGGCTATAACTAAGATGAAATGGCAGCCAATTGCACAGTGATCTAATGCAATTGAGTGTGCACCCCATTAATCTCTCCGCGCATCCCTAAAACATCAATTTGAACCACAACAAAGTCATGTCACACCAAGCCCTTTATGTCAGTATAAAGTTGAGAAAGCAATGGATCTGAAGTTCCAAATTCTCTTGGAGGTACAATCATTGAGAGGGGGGTGAATCAGTGATGCAAGGTATTTCAAACTTTAATTGCAGTCATTTTAAACTCTTAATCAATGACCACAAGCATTCATAAAGCATACAAGATGTTTATAACAATGAATAAGCAAGATGATGCAAGATCACACACATAACACAAGATCTACGTGGGAAGCCCTCTTGGGGAATAAAACCCTCTCAAGCCTGCAAACACATTGACTACTTGTCCTATAAGATAATCACAAACATGAGACATTTTAGTGAAGCACCCACTTCACTAAAATGTCTCATGTTTGTTCACAAGGAGCACCGACCGCTAAGTATGAACAAGCACCCACTTTTTCTAGATGTTGAGCACCCACACAACACCTATCAAATCAAGAGCTCCAGAACTCTGATTGTAAATCAATCTGATTGGAGAAACAATGTATAACATCTCTCTATCACCCTCTTCACACACTCAAACTTGCTTATACAAGCAATGCATCCAAAACACCATTTTGGATCTATCTAGTCTTCACTCATCCTCAATCTATTATGTACTTCAATCCATCCACTGAGCACACTATCTCTGATCTCTCTCCTTCGTCTCTATCTTTTGCTCTCTCAATGCATGCACATTCAAGTCTAGAAACCATTGCCTTGGTTTTCACTATTTATAGTCTTCATGAATATTAGCTTCTTGGTCGGCCATAAGGCATGCCTTAACCCTTAAGACATCTAACATGCTAACACATAGCTCAAATACATTGTCACAGGTCGGCCATAGCATCTATGGGTCACACTTAAGCAGCTACGCCTTTCAAATAAGCCTTAGTAGCCCTTATAGATCTCATGGAGACCTATTCACCCATTTAGCACTCCAAGCAAATTAAGAACCAATGATCAATTTCAACTATCTGGGTCCACTCCATTTAATCTCTAAGACATCTTCATGTGATTGCTCCCGCTAAAACACCCTTTTGCTAAAGCACAAATCCTCAAACATGATTATCTATGCAAAAACACCATGAACAAACAAATAGTCAACTTTGAAGCTCCATATCTTCACCTGTACAAACATTCAGACCTTCTAACCAGAGTCACTGGATGCACCTTGAAGTCCTCTACAACTTTGTTTTTACTGCATCAATAAATTCGCCCTGGATCAAAAGATATAACCCAAAAATTGAGCACTGGTTTTATTCGCAAATTTGAAAATTCAAATTCCAATGGTCACTAAGCATATGTTAAACATCGAGCATGTTGACCTCATCTCGTTTACCCTGTCAACTTTGAACTAACGCACTCCGTCAATCTCTGTGAATTATCCCGATATTTATCTTGCAACGTTCACCGTTGATCTAAAATCCTATCTTCCGCAATCATGCCACTTGGCAACCCCACGTGCTTTCTGCACACATTGACTTGTTGACTCCAACGAGTTTCCGCCACTTGGCAGCCTCACGCGTCTTCTGAGCAAATTTGACATATTGACTAAATTTGCACCGTTGGATCACTTCTGACAAGATCATGCGCACCATTAGATCATTATCTAGTCTGATGAAACGCTCGTTGTTAGATCTTGATCCAATTAACGCTCACTGTTGGATCTGTCTAGACAAATTGACCTCAGACTTCAAAGAAGTTAAACTTGACAGTCTCTGTCCGGACACAGTCTGTAAGAGCAACTTTAAAGCTTTATAACTTGAGCTAGAAAACACTTCAAGAGTCCAAATTTTCAAGGGACCTTGGCATTATAGACATCACCATGAATTCCTTTGACCTTGGATGACTTCTTGAGTCCCAAAAATAAATGCACAAACTTGCTAGTTCATTCATATTTGCATGACGTGTAGTGATGGTCTGCTTCTCTTAAACTAGAATATGCTTGTTTCTTGTTCCAAATGATCAAGTGACACACGGATGTCTCACATCTTTTTTGTCCTTATAGACCTGCATTTGTGCTATATATTCTCCAAGCTATCAAACAAAACTTCTTTGTCATTAATGTACTAGTAACTCATGCTTTCTTTGACATCAATGACAACTTAACATCAATGACCATGTTCAACAGATTCCATGTCATCCCTAGGAGTCTTAGGAGTTTCTTGCCCTCCTTTTTTCCCTTGAGTAGGACCCACCATGCACAAACCTTGGGAGGGTTTTCACCTCGAAAAAAGTGTACCAGGAGATGGTACCGATGTGATCGCCCCGTCAAGATGAATCCGACTGTTTTTACGCACCATGGTGAAAAATTTTGATACCAAAAAAGTGTACTGACAGAATATACCGTTGTGATCATCTTGCCGAGACGAATCCAATGACTGCAAATGTGCAAAGGAAATTTTTTTTCCTTTGTTTTTTTAATTTATTTATTCATTTTTTCAAAAAAACATTTTGAACAATACTACGCTGACAAAAAAAATTAATTCTTCCCAGATTGCAAGTTATGTTTTTTCACTCCCTTCGCTCATAGAAGTCACGCCTCTTCAAATCTAAAAAAAAGCACTGCAAGAAACTTGCCTAAATCGAAGCTCTAATACCACTTGTAAGGAAATTACTTAGATGTTCGCACAAAATTATTATATATTGCACAAAATAGACAAAGATAAGAGATCACACAACAATAATTGACAACAGAACAGAATAATGGATAATATAGCAGAGCCACTTCAAGGGGGCAACCTCCACAACAATGCAATAAGAGCAGAATACTTAATATGATCATAAAAGACTAACCACTACCTCCTATATATAGTCTACTTAGCCATGGTTATTCCATAGGCTGACATAACTAAGAACATAGAAAAATGTAACAATAATATAAAAGAGGTATGTAAGCCACAAGTCAGCCACACATATCCCTAGACACGCCAAAAATTAAGGGCGTAGCAAACATAACACGATCCATATTCATTATGGTCCTATTCATCCTCTCTACAACTCCATTTTGTTGTGGGGTGTGAGGGATGTGAGATGATGTTTGATCCCACTTTGCTCAAGATAGAATTCAAACTTCTTTGAAATATATTCACCACCATTATCAGTCTTGAGTATTTCGATACAAGTTTGAGCTTCATTTTCAATCATCATTCGAAATTTTTTGAATGTCTCAAATGTTTCGAATTTTTGTTTAAGAAAGTATATCCACGTCATTTGGCTATAGTGATCAATGAACATGTACTTATGACCACCAGCTACAAGAATTGGAAGAGAACACAAGTTTAAATGAATCAATTGCAACTTTTTGTCGGCTTTCCACTGACTTTGGAAATGGTTCTCTTGCATGTTTGGCCAAAATACAGGGTTCACACTTTTTATCAAATTTTACAGGCAAGGTAGGCAAACCAACAACACCATTCTTTTGCAACACACGAATGTTGCTATAGTGAGTATGCTCAAATCTAGCATGCCACACCATATTTGGAGACATTCCGTCTTCAACAAGATGAGCATAATTCCTTGGAACTGATGGCTCACCCTCGAGTTTGAACAATTTCCCTTTCTCATATCCAGTTAAGACGACTGCATTGTCACATTTCATTCTAATAGTGACATCACCATTGTCCAACAATATGGAATGGCCTTGTTGCCGAATGAGCAAAAGAGACAACAAGTTTCTCCTCAACTGAAAAAGGCATAGAACATTTGGAGTTTGAAATCTGGAAGCCCTCAACACTTGATTGGATTGTACCTCTTCCTTGTGGTTGCAAACTTGATCTATCTGCAAGGAATACAAGACCACAACTTTCTTCATAAAACTTCTCGAAGTATTTTCGGAAAGTCATGTGTAGGGTGGCACCAGTATCAAGAACCCAAGCATCAAACCATGATGAGCTGACTGAGACATTGTCTGCTTCATCATCTGAACTAGGAAGGACACATTCATTGGTGAATTAAGCAAAATTTGACTCTTTTGTTTGTTTTTGTTACTTTTCCTCTTTCTTCTTATGGTATGCTTCGATTTTCTACCACAGAGTCCTACATTTATGAGTTTCATGGCTTCTTTTTTGTCCCGCCATTCGCAATAGAGGTGTTGCTTGTCATTTGTTTTTTATTTTAACCACCTTGATTGTCATTTTTGACATCTTTTCCCTTGTTTTTCTTCTTGTACTTATTATTTCCTTCACTTTTGGAAGACGTGGCCTTATTGGATGTTTTGGAATGATTGCTCTTTGCATAACATACACTTTCCTCTCTGCACTCAGTTTTTCTTATAAAAGCCTTTTCTCTATTTGTTGTCTTTTCAACCAATTGATCAAATGTGAGTCTTTAACTTATTGTTTGTTTGTAGAGACTATTTTGGTCATATAGATGTCGATTTTGACATCCATGACATCCACATTATGCTTAGTTGCACATTTTCTGAAGCCAATCTCATCACATCACCATCTTTCAACTCGAGATTGAACAACTTCAACTGCAACCAAATAAATTCCAACTATGAGTGGGAATCATATAGTTCTTTCAATTTATGAAATGTTTTCCATGGAGTACTGCACCCCTGAATTTGACGAAACACATATCCATCGATTGAGGCCTTCATCAAGGCCAATGCTTTTTGGTTTTTTTGTCTCCATGACTGAATATCTTTTGTATTCCTTGTTGGCTTAACTGGTTGTGTTTCCCTATCGCAAATATCAAATCATAGATCATTGAAGATAAGTGTGTCCTCCACTTGTCGAAACCATTCTAACCATTTTTGTCGGTCAATGTTGTGCCAACAATTGTTTGATTGAATGCATTGTTTTTTATTTTGAGTTTTGAGTTTTGAGTTTGTGAAACCCCCGAATTGGTTCCTTATCACTCCAAATGGTCCCCTTTATTTATACACCACTAGACCAATATACCAAACTTCTCTATATACCCACTCTTCCTACCTATCGATACGTTGAAGTTCTCCCTTTTTTTATACTCGCAATACATGAAAGAGGCATGTGAGAGTAAAGTGTTATGTGATACCTAAGTGACACGTGAAAAAAGTTTGCCTTATCATTAACATTGGCTTAACAAGAAAACCTCATACTTGACAATATACTCGATTTTTTAATTTCTAGATTTAGGATTTTTTAACATAATCAAATAGATAAAAGAGTAGCTCTCCTTATTTTTCTTTTATTTGTAAAATTTGATTGTTTTTTGCCAATTTTGCATAGAGTGGCTTGTTCAAGGCAATCAAAATACTTCAAAATTTCAAAAAAATGCTTTAAAATGAAATTCCGTTTTTTAAATTACAAAATCTTAAAAAAACCTCTAATTCTCCTCCATTTTGGCATATATGCAAAAAAAGAATTTCAATATCGAAATAAGAAAAACAATATAGCCTTCACTCCACATGGCAATTGTTTTGTATGGAAAAAAACAAACTTCAAACCCAAGGAATACGTTGTCTAATATCAAGCTCTATGCAAGTCACAATCAAAAGTTTACAGGGATACGCAGCCAAGACAGTCCAAACCCAACTCTATCTGGCAGAACGCAAATGTATAGCACCAAAGAACCAATACATAGTTAGACACTGCTTAAAATAGATAATACACAGTCCTAGAATGCATTTGGTTGATGAAATGTCTCTTGTAGTTGAAACACAACTGACAGATGAAACACCTCTTAGAATCAGGCAGGTGATGTGCAGTCCCAACAGCGAAAAGAAATAGCCATCAATAGACAACCTCAAGCTCTGATACCACTGTCAAATCAGATTAATTATTGATGGAATGACGATGAACAATCTTTGGTGCAAGCCAAAATTGTCTTCACGATTCAAATTGAAATGAGCAAAACAATATAATAACTAAGCCAAGAAATGATTGTTCACTTCACATTCCCAAATGACCCTTCTAATTTTGTAATGTCCCATATTCATATAATTTTAATAATTAATAAAATTGCTCGAACAGTGATTTTAATCATTTGAGAATATAAGACAATTTAATTAATTATTAAAATATAATTATCTTAGATAATTATTCGAATTATCAGAAAGTGGTTTTAACCATTTGAAAAATTAAGATAATTTTAATGATTATTCTAAGGGGTTATATAATTAATAAATTGCTTGAAAAGTGATTTTTATCACTTCAATTATTAGAGCAATTTAATTAATTATTAAAACAAGGACTTAATATAAAATAATTATTTAATTTGTCAAATAGTAATTTTAATTACTAATTCATTAAGACAAGTTATTTAATTAATTCAAAAAGACCTAAAGTGAAATTAAAAGGAATGTCAACTTGGGAGCTAAAACAAAAAAAGGAAAAGACATTTTAAAAAAAAGCAAGTGAGATTTATGAGGTATTTTACCTCCAAGGTGGTTCGCCTCCTTTTGGAAGGTACAAATACAAGGTGAGGATCAGAATTTAAAACATGTTGAATTTGATAATTATTTTTTCATACTTGAAGACTCTATTGGAATGCATGCCCAATAGTTGTTCACAGATTTGGAGTTAATTACTTTATAAAAGGTGTCTTTTGATGCCACATTTGCTAAATGAGGTTTTGTTACTTGCCCTAGAGTGGGGTGATTTGCTTTGAGAGGCTATTGTGAGGGTTTGGTGGACTATTTGAAGTCCATTTGATGCTTAATAATCTGATTATTATTTGTTTTAATTTTTTCAAGTGTGGCTACTTGTTTGGGATTGAGGATTTGATGTTTGAAGGGGTAAATTCTGAAAACTACAATTTTTAGAATTTCGGAGCAAGTTTCGGCGACCTTCCCATGAAAGAAAAATTTTGAAATTAGATTTATTTGATAGTCATTATTTTTATGATCAATGTGAGCTCTTATTTGCATTATAATTCCAAGTATTGAGATGAATTTTTTAAGTTTTCAACTGTTCGTAGGAAATAATATTTGTTGAGGGCAAATTTGCAAGAGTTTCAGTCTGATTTAATTATTGCAGTAATTTCTTAAATATTGGCGATTGGATTGGACTAAAGCTTGAGCAGGGATTAGAGTGGGAAAGGTCTTCAATTCAGCTAGTGTCGCGCTAGGGTTTGGAGAATTGAAACATTCATTTCGGACACTTCATTGCGGTAAGAGCCATTTAGGGCAAAATTCATAAAGTATTTATTTGCTATTTATTTCAAAGTGAATTGAAGTTAATTTTTAGTTTGAAGGTGCAATTACAGCAGCTAGGGTTCGCTGATTTTTCTAAATTCAGAATTTAGAAATTGTGGATTTTGGGGGAAACCTCTTTTTGTTTAAATCGTCTCATTTGAGGACATTACAATGGTATCAGAGCACTGATCTTGTCTATATGTGAGTTTGGTTGTTAGATGCAAGCAAGTAAAGAGATCTTGTATGGGTGATCAAGGGTTTCTTCAGAGCAAGTAAAGTTTTTGCAGGATTTGATCAAGGAGAGCCAAAGTGATCTTTAGCATACCTTGAGTATGCAAATTACAGCCATGTTGATTACTACACTAGATCCAAGCAAGAGCCATCACCTCAACGGAAAAGAAAGTTCGAATGGCAATCAGAGGATTTCTATCAACCCCCCTCATAAATTCTTCAAGACTACATTTTTGCAGAGAGAACCAGTATTTGAGATTGAGACATAGATGTATGATTCACTTAATACACGTCAACAAGAGTATGCAACCCTAAACTTTGACATAAGCACTCTTGTCATTTCGTGATTATTGTGAGATGAAGGATGGATCAAAACCAAGAGTACCAAGCATGCAGCCCCGTAGACACTTACATCAAAAGGAAAGGCAAGGAGTCATCAGGAAGAAAGGACCAAACTACATGGAAAGTTGGAGGAAAGAAATGAAGGGACAGCCCTTTATGGGGACTCCTATGAGGGAGCCAGTGAAGTAAAAAATCAGAATTTGATGGGCAGCCCATAGGGGTGCAAGAGGATGATAAAAGAAAAGAGGAAACCAAGGAGCGTGAACTAAAAGAAGTGCAAGGTAAGGATCTTTTATTGATAGGAGATGTGTCTATTTATCTTCTAATGATTGTATATATGACAGTGAAGTCACCAAATATGATAAAATGAAAGATATGGTTTGCAAATTTAGGCATGAGGATTCTTTGATTCAAGTTGCACAATTATTGGCACCAAAAGCTATGGGATCCTGGTGCTTTTTTGAGTTATACAAAGGTTCTCAATTCTAATTTTAAATTTTTTATGACTAATTTCATGGGAACAAAGAAAGAATCAGAATCGTTTGGAGCATAGAGAAATATAGGTATGCACAAGTTAACATTGGAACTAGAGTTTCAGATGGAAGATAATGAGGATATTTTGCATGGTTTGAGTGACACGAAGGCTCCTTCATCTTCATCAATCAACATGATAGAAGGGTATTCTGAATATGACGAAGAACGATGAAAGGAACAATGATAGGGTTGTTATGAAACACCATGGGCAACCATGTGCTTGCAAAAGAGAGGATGCTACAACACAATTGGTGTAGCAATATATAAAAAGGGATAAAATCCAGTATTGGTGGGGTTTATTTTGTGATGCATACATGTGTGAAGAAGCTAGCAATGGACAGCCACGGGAAGGATATACATCTTACATAAGGGGATCGCTACGAATGGGTTTAGATGATCATGATATGCACTTGCAAGGTATGTTTTCCAATTTGGTTAAGCTTGTTTTCTCTCTTAAAATGGAAGGACTACATATTCAAAATGAAGAAGGATTGATATGGCATAAAAAATCTCCTAGCACACCTTGGAATGAACATTATGGGAGCACATCTCCTCTAATGCTTCTCCATGAGATGAATTTAATTATGAGCAACCTTGCTAAGCATATTAATTTTATTCAGTTTTTCAGTCCTAACCTTCTTCATATAGGGCATAAGTCCATGATGGTTTGTTGGGGAAGCATGGAGTTAGAGAGCCCATTAAGGATCAACTTGGTAATGAGCAAATTGAAATTTCTGAGTAGAGACATGGCTATGTTTTACTATGACAGCCAACATATTTGCATGCACAATCTATGGGGGGGAGGTTTCAACTCATAAGGGGACCTTGTGGATAAGTTCGAAGCATGATAAGAGGTATGATAGCTACTATTTGGAGTTGCATGACACATTGAGTTCTTTCGAGCAGCATACTAGTTATAGGTATGGCAAGGCAAGAAGTTTTGATGGCATCCCACAGATCATGGGAAGAGGAGAGAATGCAAGTATTAATAATAAATCTTGTCATCATGAAAAATCAAAATTAGGCATCTACTTACAGCAGTATCATGAAGGAAAGACTGATTTTTGGGGTACATTCCATCTTTTGCAAGGTTTTGGAAACATGCATGTTTGGGTTTCATTCATGAGTTACAGAAGTAGCACATGCACAAAGAGGATACAGCTCTCATTGATAAGCATTTGGGGTCTCTTGATGAGATTATGGAGTGTTACATGCATGCATGGGAATGTTGATAAGAGGCAGCCTTTGGAAGGACACATGGCATGCACAAGGAGGCCCATATATGTTGAGTTGTACTACCTTGAGGCCTAACATCATGGTAAGCTTACAAGATGGTACCTAGTTGATTTCTTTTTGCATGATTTGAGAGTTATAGCATGGCATTTCGGGGGTCATTACCCTTGAGGCAGCAAGGTAATCAAATTCTATTATGTTTTTTATTTCAATTTTTGGCCACATATCACTTCCTTGGAGGGTATAAGGGAAAAGAGCTTCCTCATCCACCACTTGGTATTGAAAGGGGTGTTTGACTGGGAATACATGGAGCCTTTGAAAGGCTATGAGCACACATCTAGCACTTGGGGGCAGCCCCCAAAGTATAGGTACAACAGGATCATGGCTCCATTGAGGGCTACCACTTCTTGGGAAGTAAGAACAGATTTTGGGTACATTTGTGGAACGTGTTGGCTGAATGGAATGGCATTCATTATCTATTTGGGGAATGTTTTGCTATGTTTTTTGGCAAAAGTTATTCCACTTAACAGGTACAGGGGCAAAACTTTTGAACACCACGGCAAGGTTTACCACTTGGACATAGTAATTGGACATATGAGCTTGCATTTGCTTGAGGGCAAGCAAAATTGGGAAGGGAGAACTGTAATGTCCCATTTTCATATAATTTTAATAATTAAAAATTACCCGAATAGTGATTTTAATCACTTGAAAATATAAGGCAATTTAATTAATTATTAAAATAGAACTATCTTGGATAATTATTCGAATTACCGTAAAAGTGGTTTTAACCATTTGGAAAACTAAGGTAATTTTAATGATTATTCTAAGGGGTTTTATAATTAATAAATTGCTTGAAAAGTGATTTTTATCATTTCAATTATTAGAGCAATTTAATTAATTATTAAAACAAGGACCTAATATAAAATAATTATTTAATTTGTCAAAAAATAATTTTAATTCCTAATTTATTAAAACAAGTTATTTAATTAGTTCAAAAAGGCCTAAAATGAAATTAAAAAGAATGTCGGATTGGGAGCTAAAGCAAAGAAAGAAAAAGACATTCTAAAAAAGGGCAACTGAGGGTTATGAGGTATTTTACCTCCCCAAAGTAGTTTGCCCCCCTTTGAAAGGTACAAATACCAAGTGAAGATCACAATTGAAGACATGTTGAATTTGATAATTATTTTTTCACACTTGAAGAAGCTATTGGGATGCATGTCCAATAGGTGTTCGTAGATTTGGAGTTGATTACTTTACAAAAGGTGTCTTTTGACGCCACCTTTGCTAAAAGAGGTTTTGTTACTTGCCCTAGAGTGGGGCAATTTGCTTTGAGAGGCTATTGTGAGAGTTTGGTGGACTATTTGAGGTCCATTTGATGCTTAATAAATCTTATTATTATTTGTTTTAATTTTTCCAAGTGTGGCAACTTATTTGGGATTGAGAATTTGATGTTTGAAGAGGTAAATTCTGAAAACTAGGGTTTTTAGAATTTTGAAGCAAGTTTCGATGACCTTCCCATGAAAGGAAAATTCTGAAATTATTTTTATTTGATAGTCATTATTTTTATGATCAGTTTGAACTCTTTTTTGCATCATAATTCCAAGTATTGAAGGAGTTATGAATTTTTTAAGTTTTCAGTTGTTCGTAGAAAATAATATTTGTTGAGGGCAGATTTGCAAGGGTTTCGTTCTGATTTAATTATTGCAATAATTTCTTGAATACTGGCAATTGGATTGGACTAAGCTTGAGTAGGGATTAGAGTGGGAAAGGTCTTCAATTCAACTAGTGTGGCACTAGGGTTTGGAGAATTGAAACATTCATTTCAAGCTCTTTCTTCATTGCAGTAAGAGCCATTGGTGGCCAAATTCATAAAGTATTTATTTGTTATTTATTTCAAGGTGAATTGGAGTTAATTTTCAGTTTGGAGGTGCAATTACAGTAGCTAGGGTTTGTTGATTTTTCTAAATTCAAAAATCAAAAATTTTGGATTTTGGAGAAAACCCATTTTTTGTTAAATCGTCCAATTTGGAGACATTACATATTCCTATAGGAATGAAAATTAATCTTTTTAGAATAAGTCAAAATCTTCCTAAGACATCTAGGATTAATAACAAATATGTACAATATTGTTACAACACACAATGCTCACAGAATCAAAGTTTAATGGGCAATTAAAAATGTATTCAACCATACCTTTAGATTTTAATGCTCGAAGGTCTTTCTCTCCAATGTGTGCCATCCTCTGATACCACAACATTGTCTTCTTTGCAGGAGATGTAGGAGCCTGATCATATATATTATTCTCCTCAAGAACCACAGAGCTATTACATTCATCACTTATAGTGCTTGCCTTGAGCTTAAACATTCATGTCGGACTCCTCTTGCCAGTACCATTGCTCCACGAACCATCTTGCAATAGTCTTTATTAAATACTACCTGCACATCCACATCATTCATCTTACTTACAGATATTAGGTTTCTAGTCAAACTCGAAATGTGTATAACACTAGGGAGGGTTTAAACCCTTCCATATTTAAACCTCGACTTGACTCTCCCTTGACCTATGATCTTATAGGTCGAATTGTCTCCTAATAAGACATCACCTTCGTTGATTTTTTCATATTCACAAAACCACTCCTTGTGAGATACAAATGAAAAGAGGCTCCCAAGTCAATCAATCATGCACCATTTGTAATGTTATATTTTCTAAATTAAAATAATTAATAATATTATTTAAGTTAGGCACGGTGATTTCTAATCTTTTGGGCAACTTAATAATATTATTATTATTAAAATAAAAATCATTCTTAAATACTAAAAGTAAAGATAATAATGACTAAGTTAGCCAAAAGTAACTTATTGTCAACAACTTATGTTTCATTATTAAAATAAAGTAAGTTTGGAGTTGGGGTGGAAAAGCTATAAAAAGAAGGGTTCATTTCGAGTATCCATCGCTCATCTATTATTTGATATTTTATAAGTTGAGCAGTTTGCTTCTACTTTCAGCCATTGAAGATGAAAACCCTCTTCAGTAATCATATCCTGGGGATGAAAACCCTCAACTTCTGCATGGTTGCTTCATTCAGGGGTCACACTAGGTGTGAAGGATTGTCGGATAAGGCATAGGAGTCTTATTTATGCATGGTGTGGCAGTTAGGGCATCCATTTGAGGTTGACACAGCAACTAGGGCATCAATTGGAGGTGGACGCAGTAGTGGACCAGCCATTTGAGGGTCAATGTAGCCATTCCCAATCACTTGGAGTGTGGTGACTTGCTTGAGAAGCTTGCCCATTAGTTTTAGCATTGTTTTATGGACGAAAAATTTAGGTTCTTCCATCATTGGTTTGATAATAATTTCTAATAATTTTCAGGTCTGAATTTGATGTGAAAAATCAGACTTTTGGTGTCAAATGATATATTGCAATTTTGTAATTTTTATATGAGGATTTATTGAAGGGTGAAAATTCATTTTAATGCATAAATAGCTATTTTCAGAATTTTGAAATTTTTAGCTAGGGTCTGTTGCAATTTTCAGTTTCATTTAATTTGGTCCCTAGAGGGGCATTACAGTGATACCAGAGCCATCTCTTAGCCAATTATGGGATTGAGTTGTTTGCAGAGTTTTTTTCATGCCATGGGGTCACTACATAAAGATATTGTGGCCGGTTTTGATTCATACAAAACTCTTCCCGCAAAGATTTGAACATAAATCTCTTTTATAGAATTTATGGAGTTGATGGGGACATGGCATGAAAAGGGGCACTATGAGGAAGTGTGGTCAGATAAAGGGACGAAAGAGTCAATATCTGAATTCCAAAACCCTACAAAGGAGCAAAAGAATGAGGAAGCCAAGGAAGAAATTTTGAAGGAGAAAGCACCATCCGCTGATTTTCCAAAGAGTTTAGCAGAAAAGAAGGGCACAAATCACATATATGAAGTAGAATTTAATGATCCACCATTAACAACAAAAGTGGATCCTAGCATTGAAATGAAACCAGCTACATGGCAGGCAAGTCTGAAGGATGTGACAAGGACCCAGAAAAGGTGTGATGAATGGTTGAACAGAGTTTAGGAAGCTAAGCCGATAGTTATTCAAGCGAACCAACACCTAAAGGAATTTAAAGAAAAATGTGAGCTCTCGAATCATCGTTATGGCAGTTCGGAATATGAGGGAATATCAGATTTTCAAGATGTTTATGAGGGAGAATTCCAAGAAAACCTTGTTGTGAGGCATGCACATGAGGAAAATGCCTCACTGGGTACTTATGTTGGTCTTCAGCTTGCTGGAATTTTTAGACCATCAACTAAGGGTAATTTTTGGTTGGGTTTGGATACACTCGTTACTGCTGCCCTAGGAGCTTTCTTGTTGAAAGCCATCTACAATAAAAAATTGGAATTGGTGTTGGCTGCAAGAAATTGGAACTAAGGGCCAATATGTTTTTGGATTCCAACTTTAGATCTGTCCTTCACAAATTTTCAATCCTTATATGGTGGCTAGCAGCGTCTACATTGCTCATAGTTTTGTCTCTTTCAATAAAATTTCAGATTGGTAGCGGTTATACCATTGTCATGTTGTTGGGTTTTTAAAAAAAAATTAGGCTTAGGACTGTTGTTAGTAGTCATGAACACTGCGATGTTGCCCACCTCAAGGGGATTCTATCATTGGATGATATAGGCATAAGATTCCAATGGAAGAGAACAAATCAGACATAACATCCCTAATGTGGATGAGATTCCAAGTGATTTGTGGCTATTGTAACTTGCCTCCAGCCTATCCATAATATGATCTTCACCATATATTAGGAGCTCGCCAAATCTCAAAAAGATCTATTCGGACTCAAAGGTTGGGTATTCCATATCCTTCATTGCGTGGGAGGAGCCAAATGGGACAACAACACAATGGGGAGAGCATATGACAACTTTTGATCTTATGGGAGTTTGTGGGTGTCTTCAAGGATCAAATTTTGGAGGATCATCTTGAGGATGAATTGCATTCAATATCTATTGGGGATATATCAAACTATGTTATCTGGCAAGAGCTATCTCATTTGATAGGTACAGGGTCCAGATTCTACGAGCATTACAACATGACTTATCACTTTGGCATAGTGATACTTGAGCATAGGAGGTTGCAATTACTTGAGGGCAAGCAATTTTGAGAAGGGCGTATTGTAATGTCTCCTTTTCTAAATTAAAATAATTAATAATATTATTTAAGTTGGGCCCAATCATTTCTAATCTTTTTGACAACTCAATAATATTATTATTAAAATAAAAAGTATTCTTAAATACTTAAAAGTAAAAAATAATACTATGACTAAGTTAGCCAAAAGTAACTTATTGTCGACAACTTATGTTTTATTATTAAAATAAAATAAGTTTGGAGTTGGAGTGGAAAAGATATTAAAGAAGATAGAGGGGTTCATTTGGAGTATCTATTATTTGATATTTTATAAGTTGAGCAATTTGCTTCTACTTTCAGCCATTGAGGATGAAAACCCTCGTTGGTAATCAGATATTGGAGACGAAAACCCTCAACTTCTGCATGGTGGCTTCATTCAGGGGTCACATTGGGTGTGAAGGATTGTCGGATAAGGCACAGGGGTCAGATTTATGCATGGTGTGGCAACTAGGGCATCCATGTGAGGTTGACACAGCAGTTAGGACATCAATTGGAGGTGGACGCAGCAGTGGACCAGCCATTTGATGGGCAGCATAACCATTCCTAGTCACTTGGAGTGTGGCGACTTGCTTGGGAAGCTTGCACATCAGTTTGGGCATTGCTTTGTGTACGAAAAATTCAGGTTCTTCCATCATTGATTTGATAATAATTTCTAATAATTTTCAGGTCTGAAATTGATGTGAAAAATCAGACTTTTGGTGTCAAATGATATATTGCAATTATGTAATTTTTATAAAGATTTATTGAAGGGAGGAAATTCATTTTAGTGCATAAATATTTATTTTCAGAATTCTGAAATTTTCAGTTAGGGTTTGCTATAATTTCCAGTTCCATTTAATTTGGTCCCAAGACGGACATTGCACTATCATATGCATGTGAGCTTGAAGTTGTCAAGGATAAATCCTTCGAGTTCTCATTAGAGGGCTTTGCTTTTGCAAACTGAGAATCAGCAAATAATTTACCCTTTTCAATCTTTTTAGATTTGCAGTCTTTCTTAAAATGCCCCGTTTTACTACAGTTCTAGCATTTTCTCTTCTTTCATGTTGTAGTCTTAAATTTACCTCTAGACTTTGATTGTCTCAACTTTCTTTTACTTATTTATTGGGAATGACCTCTTACAAACAGGACATCCTTTGTTTGATAATCCTTAGTAGGTTTCCACCTCATTTCCTCTGATAATAAGGCTTCCACCATGTCTTCAATTTTTAATGTCAACGTAGTAGTAGTTATTGCCATAACTAAATTATCCCAAGAGTTGGGTAGAGAACCAAGCAAAGTATTACACTTTTATTCTTCATCCATTTTAATTTCAACAAAAAGCAACTGACTTACCACAGTATTGAAAGCATTCAAATGTTCAGCGACAGAGTCATCGTTGTTCATTCTCAATGAATACAACTTCTTTCGGAGAAACAGTGTGTTCACTAGACACTTTGTCTAATACAAAGCCCCTAACTTCTCCCATAGATCTTTAGAAGTTTTCTCCATCAAAACATTCAGCAAAATTGAATCTAATAAACACAATCTTATTAAAAAACTTACCTTCCTATCAATCTTTTCCCAATCTTCTAACTTCATACCCGCAAGATGCACTCCTGATACAACCCAATAATCTTTGTCCACAAGATCTTCTGTCTTGAGGTTCCATAACACAAAATGTTGACAATTGAATTTTTCAATCTTTATCTTTGTGCTTACCATCATTCTCCTTTACTCAAAAAAAATCTCACACAGATCTCCCACTCAAACAATAGTTTATCATAGGTTAAAGAAAACCTAACTCTTCACATAAAGCTAAGACCTAATTCTAATACCAAACAAAGAAAAAATAGACCTGATAAACTAAAACGAGAGAAGCAATACTAACAAAATCCTTAAGCTAACAGAATAAGAAAAATGACATACACACAAGATTACATAGTGCACATGATTACACCTAGGAAAACCCTTTCAAGTAAAAAACCCGGCACAATAGCTCATTTATTGTATTAACTCGACCGTTTACAATAAAATAATGTACTTTCAAAGAATGTTTTTTCTTACATTATATGTGCATATATATAGGCACATCAACAGGTAACCGTCAAAGCGGTATTATAATACCAAGGGTGTAAAAACTATGGGCTATATAAAACATGGGCTAAAACCACCCAAATATATGTCAATATGGTCCCAAAACATTTTGAGGTGTTATCCCAATGGAAGGGAAGAGGAACAGTCTAGTAGAGTGTAAATCATGAAAAATATACAACACATTCCCAACAAATTCTTGGACAAATTGGCAACTAGCATTGGTTGTGTCATTTTCCATGAGCCATCTAAGTTTTACGCAAGCCGTCCTCAACAATACATATGTGTCGAAGTTGACTTATCCCGTGAATTAAAGGAGATGATAGACATTCAAATAGGCAACTCCCAACATATCAAGTGGTTTTTATACATTGATTTGCACATTACTTATTTTTGTTGCCAATCCTATAAACATAGGATCAAGGATTTTCCTTTGTTTATCTCTCAAAACAATTCGATACGAAGCCTTCAACAAATAATTCCCAGCCCTATGATGAGGAAGGTTGGACCACTATTGAAGGTCGAAAAAATGATCGCAACAAAGGTGTCACAAAAGACCCTAATGCAGGAACTTCCAATGCTAAATTTGTCGTTTCAAACCCTAGTTTAGGAAATCATTCACAAGGAAGCATCCAAGGTTGTGGCGATGGCTCAACCCTTTTGGGAGCCTTTTCAAAAGCATGTTAAAATTTCTAAAGAATCTGAGAATTCAAGGTCTTCTAGTACATCTTTGGCTGCCAATGTTATCTTAGTTTCTCAAGCTACTACTCAAGAGTGTAATAAAAGTTTGCAGCCGATTCTCCAAGTTATCTCTCCACGCAAAGCTTCTGAAAGACGTTCTCCCAGTCCACCTCGGCAGTTAAAGGATGGAGAATATGTGCAGTGGTGGTCTTTTTAGATTGGTGATTTTTTGCAAACCGATCAACAACAATTTTTGCAGAATCAAGAGTCTGAGGATATGTCTCTCAATCCCCATTCTCAATTAATTTTTATTCCTAGTATGTAAGGGGTCTCACAGACTCACGTCACAAGTACATAGTGCATGACTTTCAACAATGATTCCCAGATATGGATGTGATTTGCCTAAAAGAAATTAAGGTGATGGTATTTTTGCTCACAGCTATCAGTGAAGTTACTTGGTTTGATTGTCTTTCCTTTACTAGCAGTCATGATCCTAGGCATGGAGGAGTAATTACCTTTATTTCTCTAAAATGGTGGTTGCATTACATGGATCATGGATATGACCCCTCGAACTGAGCTTTATGGATTTTATTAAATATTGAAAACCATTTTTTTGGCATCATTAATATGTATGCTTCTAATGATATAGTTGAAAGGTGCACCTTTTGGCAATGGCTTGCCAATGAGTTGTCAAATGTGCATTGGACGCTTTGCAATGACTATAATATGGCTAAGTCAGCATCTGACAAGCTTGTTCACCTCCCAATGCATTGGACAACTAGTGAGCGAGAGCCATGGTATTATGTGCGTCATAATTTGGGCTATATGACCCCAATTCTACACACCATCCCACTTCTTCCATTTGGTACACTTGGTTAAATCTGCACCAAGGAGTTGAAAGGGTCCTTCAGAGACTTGACACGACCATGATGTCTACTCAACCATGTTTCTCCTTTTCAAAATGTTTTTCATAGCCAATGGAGGTTATGAGGGACATTGTCCTTCCCAACCATTTTTTTATTCGGTTTCGCATTAAATGGCATTTCACTAGGCCCAAAGTTCAAAAGACACAATTTTTCTTTAATACAACTTGACTTAATCATGGTCCCACTTTAGCTCACATCTAGTGGGTTTGGAACCTTGTACCGAGGCCAATAGGAAAATCTGGTCATACCAATTGGTGGTCTGACGCCATCACTCGCATAGCTCAATTCCTCTGCATCTATGGTCTCCAATTGGCATGCATCAATCACAAGAACTATTCTACCACCACCTCTGAGTTGAGTCATGTTATGGCTATGTTGGAGCAAACCACCTTCCAAGAATCTTTGCAACTACAAGTTGCATCACTAAAGCAACACATCTAGCTTGAAAATGCTTATTCTACTAGGGGTGCACAAATCAAACCCAAGTTACACTAGCTTAAGGTAAGCGACAAAGTTTCAAAAGAATTTTTCCATATGCTCAAAGCTAAACACTTTGCGTAGCAAATCAATGTGTCATATCCCGCTTAAACCTCCAGTGAATAATGTGTTCAGCTATACTGTTTAATGAACCATTTTGCTATTATGATATTTGGTATCAGATCTAATCAATATTTACTTATAAGCATGTATTGCATAACATTTTAGTTTATATTACAATTGGTTGTATTTCAGTTCAGTATTTGATTTGGTTCATGATTATGCAAACCCAGTACTATTGATGTCATTTTGTGATATTAAGTAATAGCTGAATGACTGAGCTAGGTTTGGGCTTGGAAGACTTCGTCAAATTGGCGCAGCATCATTATACAGGTAAATGAAAATAGGGTAAAGAAGGAGATCAAGTGAACTGTCCACCATTTTCATTTTGTGTTGTCTTGTACTGTGATTATCAATTATTGTGCATAATTGTTATTGTTGTTTGTTTTAAGGCCATCATTGGCTTGTAGCCAACTGTACCTGTTATGTCTATGTTGATAATCATTACTGTTGGCAAGCTCTTTCGAGTTACCAGAATCAAGCTACTGAAGCTTCTAGCAGAGATACATGTGATTTCACTGGCCAAATGCAAAAGCTTATAAGTTTTAAATGCTTGTCATGTTCTTTGATGGTGAATATATCTTGATACCTTAGCCTTGTTGAGGCCTTGAGCACATGTTGTTCATAGTACATTGTAATGTCCCCTTCTAGATAGTCATCAATTTTCAATTGGATTAGCCTATCATTTTGACCCTCGTAGGCTAATGGTCTTAGATAGAGGGTCTTGTCAGTTGATGACATTATTCTTCTCCAGAGCTTTGTTGGGTTCAGGATTGGCTTTTGCAGAGGTTTTGGGACTCAGTTTGCATGCTTACTATTTATCGTAAGCCATTTAACCAAAGGGAGTCTAGTGTTACTATTTATAGCAAGGTGCCTAGACATGGTGAGATTGTAGTGTCGATCCCAAAGTTCAGTTGGCATGATGAAATAAGGTGTATTGAACAAGTTATAACGTTTAATTATTATTAAAGGTGACTTTAATAATAATTAATATTATAAAGTTATAATTGCACTTTATGTCTAATGGGGCCATCAGACATAAAAAGGGGGCCATTAATGATTATTTAATTGGGCGCCAACTTTGAGGTGAATATTTAATAAAGCCAAAGTGCAAATTTAATATTGTTTTAAATGTTTAAAAAGCTATTGGAGGGATTGACCTTTTTGAGAGAAAGTATTTAAGGAAGCCAAAGAGGGGATCGACCTATCTTTGGAGCATATTATTATTTGTCTTTTTGGAGTTCTTTGGCATTGGAGAAGAGAAACCAAGGGTTTCTGCATTTCCAGAGGTTTTCAGACATTGGAGAACATGCATTCTTCTTTGTTTTGCTTTCTGAGGTTGTGCAACATCAGCTGAAGATTGCTTATCAGATTGGTTTCATTCATAAGCCAACATTGTGCAGATTTGAGAAGTTCAGTCAAGGGTTGTGAGCAGATTCTATTGTGAAGGACAAACATCATAAAGGCTGAATTTCATAATTGCTGGCACACAGATCAAGGGCCGTACGGCCTCACTTAAGGCGGCTGTACCACTCTCAGCCCTAGGCGTGTAAACTTCAAGCTAGAGCGCCTTGTCTTTTGTGCATTATCCATCATCTTTGAGGGCGGCTATTTCAAATAAGGCATTTTGGACAGATCTGAGGTGGAGAAAACTTTATTTGCAGCAGCTCGGTCATTTGGAAGGGCTTATAAATTGCTGCCAAATTTTCCAGAAATCAATATATGTATTGTCTCCAATATCCGGGTATGCCTCTCTATGTAAAAAGACAATAAAGAAAATCTATTGAATATATAGTTTCATTTGCAGCTTTGAGTTTTCAGTATTTTGCATACTTCTTAGTTTCTTTTATTCCTGGCATTATTATCGAGAAAATACAAAAAAATCAAATATCACTCAAAATCATAAAACAAATCAAAAATACAAAGTCAGAAAACTATCACCGGAAGTGCAGAGTTTCAGTTTGGGGAGAACAGGGATTCTTACATACATACAAAGACATAGTGGGTATGTCTTTGGCTTGTTTGACTTCACGAGGACCTAATGATGGGTTAATGACCATGTTTCTTCATTGCTAAATGCCTAAAGATTATTGGTTTAATCAAAGTCTTGATTGACTTAGGGCTATCATGATGTTGGAAAAAGGTCACTTTTGGCACAGTGAAGCACGAACTTGGTACACCATTCAACCTTGGTTTTATGACATAATCAATTTGATCAGGGTTTGTGTGGAAAAGTGTTTGTTGGGATATCATTTTGTTCATTGTGCTTCTTATTGACTTCGAAGAAGGAATGAGAGGCATATGGAGAGAACGTAGGGTTTGGTTTGCATTTTGGTCGCAGCCATGATGGAAGTGGAAGCTATTCTTAGAATCCATACTTGGAGGCATAAATGCATTGGTGTTGGCCATGGAAAGGATATATGGTTGTGGGACTGTAGCAAAACACACAGTGAAGAGCAAAGAGGTTGTGAAATAAGAAAAATGAGGAAGAAAGGCAACAAAGAACAAAGCCATATTGTAAGTAAGTCATTTTACTTGCTTATTTTCAATTCCATGCATAGTTGGTGTTTGTCTTGTAGGAAACCCTAGGTGGATGTGTGGGTTGCACGGAAGGCCTTTACCCTTCCTGGAACTCATCCATTACCTTTATAAGTGTTTCCATATGTTGTAGTTTCTATTGCATTTTGTATTTGAGAAATGGTTGTTGCTGAGATGGTGATGCGAGTTGTTGGATAAAAACCTTGATGGGTATGCTTGAACTTGTTGCATCTCACCCTTAGCATATAAATGACATTTATGCTGTTAAGACAGCCAGTGAGGCTTTCTATATTGCTTTGGTATGATTCCATGGTGTGTTTTTGTTGTTGTTTTGTGTGTTACCTAGCTATTGTTGTATGTGGCTGACCTTGTGTGGAAACCCTAGCTATGGTGGATGTGATCTCTCTCTAAACCCTTGCTTTCATTCACTTTTATAATCCTAGGCTTCATTCAGTGTCCACTTCCAACCGCAAACTAATAGTTGCGGTGGGTAGGGCTACCAAAAAATGGATGGGCTCAACTTTCACATTGTTTTTGGTGTTCATGCTTAAGGAGTACATATGTTGTTGATGATCTCTTAGCTGTTGAAAGGAACTTCTAACTGTGCCAATGATTCTTGAGGCACTAAAGCAACTTATAGCCTTCTCAGCTTTGTATTGTAATCTGTGTTAATGATTCAAGAATGTTTATTGTGTAATCTCCATTGTTGTATAATAAGAAGTCACTATTTCTTGGTGACCATACTATACTTATTACATGTCTCAATGCAAATATAGAACTTATGTATAGATTCAGTATTTACTTGTAATGCTATGTTGAAATCTTGTTTGTATACCTGAATATGAAGTTGTCTTAGCTGGTTGACTGTAGAATACAATGTAAATACGAGAAATGCATTTGTAATCAGTTCCATTATGTTCTAGTCATTTCTTGATCTGATTGGTTGTGTGATGACATTTCTTCTCAGGATTAATGTGCTCATTATGTTGTTTGTTTGTCATATTGCAATGTGAAGAAATGGAGGCTATCAGGATGTTTCTCCTTTATATGTATTATTGAGTTATTGAAATATTTTTAATGTTAGTACAAAAGCTTTTAAGAAAGTTTCTAAAATCAAAAATTAGTTCTGTGGAAAGTTTCCAATTTGTATTAAGTCATTACTGATCTTGAGTAGACCTGAGAGGTCATTTATCGAGTGTATTACAATGTTATAATGAAAAGCTGTCTTATTTCGAATTAAGTGCTTTCTATGTTTTCAAGTCTCTTGGATCACGTAGTGCTGAGTTGAAGGTACAGTTTATAATTAATGAAGTCAAGTCAATTGACTGAGACATGCTTAGGTGATCAACTGTGTTGATCTTGACTGTTTTTTTGCTTAAATTGATGAAGGAAATTATGAATATGGTGCCTTGTTGTTAACTGTGTTCTCACTTGGTAACTGTGTGCTAAGTAAAAAGGGAGAACAAACACCCTGCTCAGTTATTGAAGGATGTTTACATATAATTCAATTGCTTAGGAAATCTGAGTTCATTTGAGTATGTTAACTGTGTGAGAGGTGTTGAGCCCTCACTAAGGTAGTAAACTGAGCCAACATTGTATGGCTGTAGCGTGTAGAAATATAATTAATTCTATTAATCTTGAATTTATAGATTAAGATATTCTCCTAGTTGGGATAACTGTAGAGTCATTTGCATGAATGAAAGGTTCACTGTGAGAATGAACAGTGAGGGATAAGGGTTGTTTCTTGAGGCCTGAAGCTTCTCTTATGCTTTGTTTTCTTGAATCTTCTAATGAGTTTGCAAGTTGGAAATGAATCTTGCTGGAATATGGATTAACATGATAAGTTACATGACTTACTTTGCTTATATGTTGGAAGTAGTGTTAAAAGTATTCTGTGCCAGAAGGGTTGCAGAACTGTAGTTTTCTAACTGTCCTTGCTTATTCCGATTCTCAGTTTTGCATGAATACTGGTTAGTGGATCAGCTGTGTTATTCAGACCTTGGAGTAAGAGGATCAGGACTGTTTTTAATCCACTTTATTATATCTTGATTGTCCTTACTGTAGCATTTCAACTAAGAATATGGAAAGTAGACAGTGTATTCGCAATTATGGGTTATATTTCCTGTCTCTGTCTAATACCATGTATAGACAAATAGAAAGTGAAGTTATTACCAAGGTAGATTTATATGCTAATGACATTACTGAATTTTGTTTAAGTGGTTGGAAGATGGATAGAAGCACTGTGTGTCTTGGAGGTCTGCACTACTGTAGCTTGCTTTGATAGTTATCAACTTAATACTCTGACAGTTTTAAGAACATGAAAGTTGGCAGTATTGTGGAATATGATTCATGGCTTGTCTTACTATAAAGTGTAAATTGTAACACGGTGGAAACAGGGGATATCCTGTTAAGGAAACCCTAATCTAGTTGTTTGATAATGATTCAGTGCTATGAAAATGGTGTAATAGTATTGTGATAGTTGATGAGTTCAGTTACATTTACAATGAAAACTTGTAAAGGAATATAGTGTTTGAATGTACCTACCTGTTTGCTATGCATGAACAAAGGAATCGTTTAAGTCATAAATGAGATGCCTTGGTTGACAAGCAAGTAGTAAACTCACTTGAGTTGTTTGCGGATACATCTCTCTTGAATTTAATCTTGTAATGTACACTGTTGTACCTAACTCCTCTTTGCATGAGTAGTTGGATGAGAAAAATGTGGTTGGACCCTAATGCTATTTGGGACTAGTAGGAATAATGTGTTGGACTGACAGTAAGCCAACTTGTTCTAACTAAGAGACTGAGAGAAGAATTAAGGGTGCAAGTATCATTAATGTTAATGTTCTTGTATTGAATGTTAAGGACCCTATCCTCAATCAATTGGAAATTGGAAATGATGAAGTTAGAGAAACTTTGTATTCTGTGAACTATCTGTCCTTGTCTTATTTCAGTAAAAATATGATGGTGTATTGTTCTCGTGTATGCAAGCTATCTCTATGAGAGATGTTAGTTAAATGCATCATGAAAAATGATGGAAACTTAAATACCACTTGGTATGCTCTTATTGAAATTGTGTGACATTGAATCCATGCAGTATACGACCTTTGTGGACAGTTGAATGTGTTCAAAAGGAAATACACTCTATTCCAAGAACACTAGTGTTGGTCATTTGAATATATACCTGCAGACATTGTCTGTCGGATTAAGTTTGCTTTCCCAATTGAGTAATCGTGTAATGTAGAACACTTAAACTTTTCACAGTAAATTACAATGGAAGAATAGTGTAAATGCTGCTAGAATGTTCTGAGTTATAGTATATTGTTTATGAACTCTTTTGGCATGTTTTCTTTAGCAAGTCCTAAATCTAAGAACATGGCATGAAGGTTTAATTACAAGAATATGGCTTAACACAGTTTTGTGAATTAGCTTTGGAAAAACTGATAGGAAACTGTACAAGTCAATCTTTAGACATGTTCCCTTCCAGGATGAAATTAAGAATGTACTAATCAACTTAAACCCTTCTCTATAACCTTATGAGTGGATTTACAATTGGTTGTAGCATTATCATTTATTTTGAATAATATCTAAGATATTGCCTTTTGTTGGTTTTGGAGATAAGTACCTTCTGAGGTTTAGTGTGGCTTTTGGCTTTCTGTATACGAAGTAACAAATCACTTAACCTAGTAGGCCTCGTAAATCCTACCTATGGCTACCACGAGAAGGTGAGAGCAATCATGTACATGTGTTTCACTAAATTATTGGAATTCGATATATATATATTTCTTGATGTTGGAAAATGTGTATCATAGCCTTGAATGCCAGGAATTTTGTGGGTTGATTTTTGAGGTTGTGATACAAAGCCATTAAGGAAGCTAACCACCAACTTACAGAATTGCCTGCCATAGTCCAAGCATTCGTCTGCCATTATCAGCAGGTTTTCAAAACTGAGGAATATTCTCCCAAGTGAGAACAAGCTCTCCAACAGTGTCTTTCAGTGGTCCCTTGCAAGCTCTCTCATTCTCAACAAGCAGCTTCCAATAGGTTGTTGAACATTGAAGACTTGCACGAAGTTGTCATGCATATGGCCAATGACAAAGCTCCTGGGTGTGGCAGTCTTTCCTGTGAGTTTTATGAAGTGCTTTGGTATACAATTAGAGATGACTTCTTCCGTGTTTACTGTAAGGCATATGACATCAAAACCCTTGGCCAAATCATTAACAAAGGGCACATCCAATTCATACGTAAATCAGGGCATCCTGAGTAGATCTACAACTAGTGCCTGATTACGTTGCTCAGTGTCTCATACAAGATTATTGCTAAAGCCCTCGCTTTGCGCATCTGCCACCTTCTGCATTTGATTGTTATCCCAAAGCAAACTGGATTCATTAAAAGCAAATATGTTCTAGACAACATTATTGCAGTTTGGGAAGGCATGGAGTAGGCTTGCATGTCTAATCAGCAAGCATTGTTTATCAAAATTGACTTTGAGAAATCCGAGGACCATATTGAATGGCCATTTATTTTAGCTATGTTACAAGCTCAAGGGTTTGGTCCTAATTTTCCCTAGTCAGTCCAAATGTTTTTTGCATATGCCTAGGCTTGTCTCTCAATCAATGGTGTGCGTTCAAAGCAATTTGGTTTGTTCTTCTCTATTGGACAAGAATGCCCCTTGTCCCCTGCACTGTATGTGTTAGCTAGTGAAGGATTTAGATAAATTTTAGAAAATGCCAAAGCTCAAAATTTAGTCAAGGGTATTTCCCTCCCCTTGGATAAACCTGCACAGCTAGTTATTTGGTGTTTTGCAAATGATTATTTCCTCACTCTCATTGAGGAAGAAGCCAATATCAGGAATGCCATGCAATGTCTTGATATTTTTTGCCTTGCCTTAGGTTTTTCCAACATTCAGTGGAAAAAAGCTCAATACTACAACCAATCCTTTCAAACTCCGCCCCCTCGCCCTCCTTGGTTGCTAAAGTATGGGTGGAAGTGGATTCAACATGGAAAAATCTTTCGATTTCTTGGTATCCCCTTTGTGTTTCAAGCTACACCTTCCCATCTCTAGTAGTATGTCATTGATCGTGCTAAGAAGAAACTCTTATATTTGATCACTAAACCACTCTCTTCAGTAGGAAAGTTTCAAATATGTTCTAAATTTCTCCTTGCAACTTATGTCTACTATTCCTCATGTTGGGTTCCATCTAAAGCCTCCTACCAAAAGATGGAAAATTTACTCAAAGATTTTCTTTGAGCCAGTTTAAAACACGGTAAAGGGTTCCATTGGGTAGCTTGGGAATACTCTTTTCTCCCCAAGGAGGCAGGGAGTTTGGGGCTTCTTGACATTAGTCGTCAAGGCACTACACTGTGTGCAAAATGGATTGTAAGATCCATTGAAGGTGATCAATCTTGGAAAATTCTGTTATGCCATTGTATTGTTGAGGGCTCACACCATGGTCATGCAACTTGGAAAGGGTTACGATTTCATATTCTTGTCAACTTACGTGCCCCACTCAAGGTGGTTGGGTCTTCTGTTGTTAAAAGCATCAGGGAAGCCTACAAAAAAATCAAACCTATGATGATTTGGAACAAGGTTGGGTTCAGGGATGATCTCTCCATCAACCCACATTCTCTATGGGTGTCTCCCATCATCAATTTTCATAATGTCACTTTTGGAGTGGTAACGTGGGTTCATGCTCTCAAACTTGCACTACACAAGACATTTTCTGCAAACCAACTAGAACTTGGCTTTTTGGCCTAAAGCTAAAGCTAAATTTCGATTGAACAACAAAGATAAAGAATCTTACCAAGAAGTTATTTATGTAATACCTCTAGAGATGTTGCATAAAATTGTATTTATCTCTTCCAAACCCTAGTGGACATATTAGAAATGGCATGTAGATACTCCCTTTTGCATTATAATCCCAGCAATGGGTATGAGTGATTATAGCCCAGTTTGCCAATGGTTGACAAACTCAATGCTCGTTGGTCTCTAAAGTTTGCTGCCCATATTTGGAGCAGAAGGTTTCAGACAGTTTGGAGTGCCATCCTTGAGCTGAAACTTACACATTTTTCTTGGTGCCTTCTTTATCAGGAGTTACCCTTAGGTCATTTCTTTATTCATTTAGGTGTTCTTCAGCCTAAGTGTCTTTTTTGTGGCCACACTAAGACTCTTATGTACCTGTTTTAATTTTGTGCTAACGTCCAGCTAGCCTGGACTGGGATCCATGAGTTTTTCGAACCCATTCGGCTAGAACCATTCATCTAGAAGAACATTCTTCTTGGTGACTGGCCTATGCTACCTGCATGATGCACCAAATTTGCCACACTTTCCAAGTGGACATTATTTTTTTTATCTAGAAACAAAGGAATGCTGCCCTATTTTCTAACTCTATAGCTGGTACTTTGTTCTCTACTTATAACAAAGCAATAGTTATTTCAAGTGTGTATGCAGATTCAAGTTCAAGCAAGCAAGGTGGCTCTAGAGGTTGCCCATCGCCAGACTTCATTTGATCTTTGGGGCAATGCGCCTTGCACGATTGCCCGCATGTCTCTTTCTTGACCTTCGAGGGAAGGAATACCGAGGGGATGCCATAGAAGGAGTCATTCTTGCCACCGCTCTGACAGCCAACCTGGGTGGTTTCTGCCATGTAGACATTTGCCTCCTCTGGTGCAGCATGGTGATTGGGCTCCTCTTCCTTTGCATCATGGGGATTGAATTCGTCCTTGCTCTGAGAAGTTCTCACACCTTGATCTGGAAATTTTGCCCCCTGGAAACACTATGGATAGCTTGCACGATGCCAATTAAGAAAACACAGAAGCAGTGAACAACATAAACCCTAGTTGTCCCGTACCTAAGGGAGATGACCTGCTAGATGTAGGATGGGGCAAACCAAATGACTAGGATCTGTCTGCCATTGGTCTCTTTTCCATGACTGCATAATTGTTTTTTTATTGTTGTTTTGTTGCTCTGGCCTTCGGCCATATGAACCCTTTTTGCTTCCTACGTATTTTCTAATATAGCCTAGTTTGTTGGCTTCGAAGCATGCTACCATACTACCTACCCTTTTTGTGAATAGTCTATAATATTTTATTCTAGTGATATAGCCCTGTTTCATTAAAAACAAATACTATAACAAAGTGCATAGAAAGGATTTTCAGGTTTAACACACCTTATGGCTACACCAAAGCCAAGTGGTATCATCAACTCCAAGAGTATCATATTAATGCTGAAATTTAGACAAGAAAAACCCACTTAAACTCAAATTTCATTCAAGTTTTCTTTTTTCCAAGAAAGAAGTTTTGATTTGGCATATATTTTCCACAAAAAACAAAATTCATCAAAAACAAAATTTTAAAATGACAGAAGGATCTGAAACAAGTGTAACTAACTCAATTCTAATACATATTATCAAGCTGATCTCTATAACTAAAATTATCAACAAAACTAAAGTGGACAACATTTTTAAAATAATAACATATTTAATTGCCTTTCTTAAGCAATGGCCTGAAGCATCAGGATTAACTACCTTATGGAAAGGGCGTCTATATCAACTTCTGCATCATCCAATGTCCCAGCCAGAAAAATAAGTATCTGATAGTACCAAATCTGCAGGCTAATGTATATAACCCAGCATGAACAAAAAGAACAAAGTAGTGAGAACGTTAAAAGTATTCAAAGAATTGTATCAACTATTGCAAGGAAGTGCCATTAAAGTGAACTAAAGTTGAATACTTACAATACCATTATAGCAGAAAATATAGAGAGTCTTAAGAATGATGGAAGTTGACGGAATGCACTCAGTGTGAATCCAGTCCATGAAGCTTTGCATGAATCAGATAAAATTACATACAGAAACTGGAAAATGGCAATTAACCAACATGACACGTTGTGTGTCATGACAATACCAAGAATTCCCAGTTTGAATGTGAAAGCAGTTATCCAACAGACTACAAAATGGAAGATTAGTACTCCTGCAGATATCCAAACTATAGGTAAAATTAAACTCTGTGCATGTAAAAACTTCTGGACAGATAAATTTATTGCAAATGCAAACAGTTGGGGAAGCATCCATTTCAAGAGAACTCCCGATTTAGCAGCAATGGCGGTGGATTGGCCCAATAATTTGAATATAGATTCTGCAAAAATGCATGGTATAGACAATAGAACAGCAGTTGCTGCAAGTATGACAATAGATCGTTGCATGTAAATGCCAAGCATATGGAGTTGCCTGGCCCCAAAAGCTTGTCCACAAAATGTTTCTAGAGCGGTTCCCATTCCTAGCTGCACAAAAAGATGCACAAATGCTTGTTATTTTCTGACAATACATCAAACTGTATATAGAATCTGTTCCTTATAGTATTCTTACTTGTATATAAAAGGGCTTGGAAAGAATATGGTACCGCTATATGATAGTCACCATACTTACAAGACTATGCAATACCCAGAATTAGCAAATTCAACAAATTTCTTAAGAGTGAACGACCTTGGCCAACTGTAACACAACAGTCAGATGGAAAATAATAATAGAAATCAATGGCTTTTCATTCCTTTTTATTTGTTTCCATGGAAGAGGTACACTAATATATTACAGAAAGAGATCAAAGGCAAATAGGAAGTAGTAGTGGACTGGAAAGCATGAAAACATATAACAACTCGGGATAACTGAAAAAAATGGCAATAGTATATGATTAAAAAGGATAAATTTGCTCCTCCAATATGAGAAAAGAGGGACACCTACCTGCAATGAAGGGAGCGCCACAAGTCCAGGATTCAATTGTGCCCACCGTTTGGTTTGACATACAATACTTTAAATAAGTCAATTGTTGATGAAGGAGCAACCAAGTCCACAAGCAATCTTGCATCAACAAAAAATATAAGTTGCAATACGTAGTGTTCTCGAGCCTTGAATGGATGAAGTTTATAAGATCTTTTAAATTTATGCATGTATCCACATAGGAATGCACTACTGGAAGTGTTTATGTAGTTTTGTGCAGCTCTGGGTCTGTCTACACAAGTTCTACGCAGGATTTTTTATGTATGTGAAGTTTTGTAAAACTTCAAGATTAGCACTAGCACACAACCTCAAAGATCTACACCTCGTGCACAAAACAAGGATTCCCCTTGTCCAGCTGCGAGGTGATTTTGTACCCCAAGTCCTTGCTCACGCGTATCTCTGTGTAACAATATAACATCGTGCACAAATGTGCACAGGCTCTGTCTACAAAGGCGTACTAGTCCTCCATATTGTATGCAAGCGAAATAAGGCAGATCTACAACTTATCCTATTCCGTAATATCTAAGCTCAGAGAAGGTAATCAACTAACAATCCGCTTAGCAATACTTCATTATATCGGGGTCATGACCAATTATGGATCCGCTAAACCTAACTCTGGGATCTCTTACTACACAATAGCAAAGGAAAGGTTTCCAAGGCCTCTATTCAAATGTCATCATGTAATAACCCTGGCTAGGCCATATAATATAATGAAAGGAAACGAGCTGATCTACTAAATGAACATGCAACCAATCTAGTAAATAAACATACAAGCTAATCTAGTGCTCACCAAAGCTTGTGGCACAAAGGGGGAAGACAATAAACAAACAAAGATAATTCTATTCAAGACAATATAGAAGTAATATAAACAAGGAGAGATACAATTCAATCCATTAGTTGTGCAATATCTACCTATGAAAATGAAGAGCTAGGAATACTTACCTTATTGGAGTTAACCTGTCGTGCCTCAATCTCTCCCTTGGCCAATGGTACCTTGCAAAAGGTTGCTTTGGTTTGGAAGGATCACAAAGATAGATCAACTTTAGGCTACAAGACTTCTCTTATGCATCGAAGACCTCCACAAGAAGAATGCTACTACTCCAAGGCAAAACCCTAAGCAATGAAACCTTCAAATGATAGTATAAAAATATTTGTGAGTCGTAATGATGCAAAATTGAATGATCCTCTCTTTAAAAATGAAGTTAAGGGAGTATTTATAGCCAAATATTAACCCTAAGCCCTCCCAAGAATTTAGCCAACAAGATCATCCAAGTCGATGTTGTTTGGCGGCAAATAGAACCGTTTAGGCCTCGAACTAGTTCGGCTTGGACCGACGAAGTTCCATAACATGCGTTAGATTCCCAACAAGGTCAACCGGGTCGATGTAGTAGGAAAATGAATAAAAGGGGTAGGGGCTATTTTGGATGGTGAATTGCTTAGGGGAGTGTATAAGTGGATTTTTATTGCTTAGGGAGTTGGATAAAAATAGCTTGTAGCGGTTTTAGGTAATGGTATAGAGACCAACAATCATGCAAAGCACCAAAGGTCTACCAACCCCTTTCCCAGTGCACCCTTTAAGGTGTGCACTCAAAGAAATTGAGACTTGACAGATTCCTACAAGAGAGAAAGAGTCAGAAAATAATAAAGTTGAAAATATTGCGGGTATACATATGCCCCATTCGAAGTTCATCACGTGTCACGCAATTGTAACATGGGATGGTGCTTCGAGAAAGAACATAGCAACAAACAATGTTGAGCTCATAGATGGAACAACCGATGAATAACTGTCGGTTGTGTTGACAATTTTGCCCCCCACAGGGCAAATTGTCACCCCTACACTTCGAAACTTTGCTATGGTGCCAAGTTTGTCTTGTGAATCCGTTTTGGGGTCCTTAAATGAGCATTTACAGCCACCCAAGTGGCCATCTACACCCAGGGGAATTTTAGTCATGCTGAGGTTTCCAAGGAGCTTTCTTGATTACAACCAAATGTGCAAATACTGCCAAGACATACAAGCTGTACGTTTAGTTATTTTGTCTTCCCAAGGAATTTTTTCGGGCTATAAGAGGTGGACTATTTCTTCGGACATTTTGTCCGAGAGAAAGAACTCTCAAAAGACTGTGTAAAAGTCCAAAAAAATGACAAAGTGGCAGTTGTTCAAAGTATTTTCTTCGCACTTTTGTCCAAAGGAAAAGGAAAAGCACAGTTGAAAAGACCCGAAGGGCACATGCCCTTCGGGAAGGTCCAATTCAAAAGTCCCAAAGGGTATGTAATCCTTCGGGTTGGTTCACTTTTTGATTTTCAAGTCAAAACAAAAGTTTCAAAAGACAATTTCAAAAAGCCAGAGTGCCTTTCAAAAAGCCCGGGTGCCCTACAATTCTTCCGAAGGGCACTTTTGAAGGCAAAAAAGCCCTTGCGAAGGGCACTTGGTCAACGAAGTGGACCTTTACAATTCTTCCGAAGGGCACTTCTGGAAGAACCTTGCCCTTGCGGAAGGCACCCAGGCGACTAATAGGACCAAATCAAAAACCCCGAAGGGCAATTTTGGGAAGCAAAAGCCTTTGCAGAGGGCACCTTCATAAAAGCAAGGGACACTTCAAACGGAAAAGAATTTCCTTCGGACTATTTGTCCGAAGGAATTCCTTCGGACAAAAAGTCCGAAAGAATTCAAGGAAAAGGTCCGACGAAGGATATACCTAGACAAAAAGCCCGAAGAAAACCAAAGGGCAAGACATAAGAGCCTAAAAGAATAAATTCGGTGAAATTGGCAAGAAAACGTATTCCTTCAGACAAAAAGTCCGAAGGAATTCGGGACGACAAAAAACCCAATAGAAAAGACAAGGGCGTAAGCTAAGGCCAAAAAAGAGAAAAGGAAATGCCAAGATTGGGAAAGAGAAGAGACAGAGAGTCCTTCGGACAATTTGTCCAAAGGACGAAAACTAAAATAAAACCTGAATCCCGAATTAAAGCCAAACACTGGAAAACCGAGAGAAAATACAAATGGGACTGAGCCAGAACTGAACAAGAAGTAAAACAAACGCAGAATAAAGACAAAGGCAGGATGAACAGAGATCATGCACAGACTACCGTGAGTGACTCCAATGAAGTGAACGCGTTTAAGAAAACAAGCATGCTTCAGTTCTGAAAATAAAGTTGTCTTGCATGATGAACGGGCAAAGCGTTGAACATTTCAAACAGCCAGAAATTCCATGCACGCACTCTCGTTTGTCTCAAAGCTCAAAACGTTCCAGCGTTTCAAACGCAATTCTTAATTTGGCATTTGCATTGATTTCATGCAAAAGGGAGACTTTCAAACGTTCCAGCAGTTCAAGTGAATTTGACTACTCTTGTTTCGGAGTTGACTAATTTTCAAGTCAAGACATCTATTCGTAGATGTCATGCATCCAAAGCTTGTCTTTTTCTTCTTTTTCAACGTCAAGGATTCTTCATGCAAGACAGCCAGGTATAAGCCAAGGAAAGACAAATTTGGAAGACTCATGCAATGCAATTTGGACTTGGGCTAATGAAGAGTTAACTTTCTCTCATTTTTCCAACGTCAATCTCTTGGCCTTTTGTAATTTTCTATATTAATGGCTTTTCAGCCTTGTAAAATCTATCCCTCTTGGTAAGACTAGACTCTGTCATTGGTGAGTTGTGTAACCTCTTCAATCAATAGGACTGTACTTTCAAATTTCAAGTGCTAGTATAATGTACATTCATTCAGTAATTTGCATACGTGGTAGATTTCTCTCTCTTCCCAAATTATGATTCATACCTAGTTGTTAGCTCATCATGTTATGCAGGGCATGTTCAATGTTTTGTATGTCTTTTGATGACGCTGTAAGTGGATGTTAGGTGGCTACAAAGTGTCTTGTATCAGACCTCTCTCTATCGTTTTTCCTCACGTTTTTGTCATTGGATCGAACCTTCTCAAGAAATACTTATGTATAGTAATCAATTGAAATCAAAGGTCTTCCTTTTCCCTTGTTTGATTTAGTGTTCAAGGTTCCAAGTAGTGTGGATCAACATTCTGGTGTATCACCGTCATTAAATAGGATTTCCCCTTCAAGTTTTTTTCTCCTTTTTCCATGGTAGTCCGCAACATAGAGTAGAGATCCGCATTGATTCATCTTACAGGAACCAACCTTCTCTAGAGGTTCTTCTAACCATTGAAGCACCCACCCTCGTGAGAAGATCCCATTGTTTCAACTGGAGAGAGGATTAGCCATTTCAACACGTCTTCGTTTAAGGGTGCAACTCCAGGTTGACAACAGTTTTTGGCATGCCCAGTGGGACCCATTTGGAGCTAGTCTTAATGAAATTGTAGTTGCAGCAACGTTCTTCAAGAAGTATTTGGCGATTCCAAGCTCAGGTGGTTGTTTCTAATAATCCAGTCACACTTTCCATGTAAGTATTGCATTATCATAAATGAGTTTTGATGGTTGTATATGAAGAGAATTCCTATGCTATGTTTCCTTATCAGCGCAATGATGGATCATACCAGCCTTATCATGATGCCTATGAGCCTTTTTATGAACCTAATCAGCCTTATCAGGAGTATTATCAGAGCTATGTTGCGCCATATCAGTCATATGAGTAGCCTTGGCTCCAAGAAAGAATGGATGAGATAGAGCTCAAAATACTAGCATATGTGAGGAAAGTTTGTTCAAACTGTCAGTATGAAGAAGTGAATGGTCTATTCCAAAATGTGTCCAATGATCCAAAAGAGATAAATGAGCTGTGTATTTTTGTATTAGAGAAGATGGAGGCTTGGGATAGGCAGAAAATCGAGTTGAGTCACTTGTCTACAAAGGGTTCTTGCACTCCTTATTCTCATGAGGTTCTTAACCATGCCCAGTGTGTGCCGAGGGAGCTTCCTAGTTGGAGTTAAGAGCCTATTCAAGTGATTATTCATGAGACTAAGCCTTCTTATAGTCCCATTTCTTCACCACTCATCTCTCAAGCACAAATTGTCCATGAGGATAAAGAGATTTCAGACTTTGAAGAGATGATGGCCAAGTGGAAGGAACAAAATACAGAGGTCTTTAAGAGTTTCTTTTTTCCTCCTCTCCAAAACTCCCTAGATAATTCCATTGTCCTCAAGATTCCAAAACCTGATCATGATCAACCTCTCATGCTTCATTTTCCCTCTCAAACAAATGAATTTCATCACCATCCCACCATCTCCCTTCTTTAGGAGGAGCCTGTTCTTTGGAGGATTGAGAAAGAGGTTGGTCAAGTTCTTGCACAGTGTGTGGAGGATGCTTCAGATGTGTTTAAGGAAGAATTTCCTATTGATATTTCACTTAAGGTTGTAGTTGAGCATCCAATTATATTTAAGAATGAGAAGGCTGATCTTGATGTAGAGGAACTCCAAGAGGAGTTGGTGCGGATTGAAGTCATAAATGAGTTACAGATATCTCCTATTGAGAAGGAACCAGATAGATTTCAAGCTAATTCAGTTCAAATAGATCAAAATGAAGAACAAAAAGATGATTAGCAGTTGTACCTTGAATCTCTACAAGAGATTGAAGAGCTTTGTATGGATATGTTGGCTATTGAAGAGCATGTTTATGAGAAACCTGATCAAGAATCACATATTCAAGATCATAATACAGATTGGGTTGCCTATTCAAAGCTCCTTGAAGAGCTGGATGAACTTGCAGCAGTCGATAAAAAGGGTGTGGCCACTCAAGAACAATGCATAGATGAGATATCACTTGACAACGTGGTAGATGACAAGCAGTGCGAAAAATATCAGGAAGTACTTGATGAGTTTGTCTTTGCTAGTGACTGGTTTGTTGTTGATGACTCATTTGAGAAGATGCTAATATAGTTTGTTGTTCCCAAAATCTGTCACTCATTTTGGGACATGAACTATTTTGGTTCAACAGACCAAAATCCTCTCTTCCCTTTCCAAAATTTGTTCTGAATATTCAAATTCTCCATTATTCAAGCTTTTTCAGATTTCTACAGACTCTGCAGACTTGAAACTATGGACTCTACATATATGTTTCTACGGACTCCGCAGGCTGGATTCTACGGACTCTTTCAAGGCTCGAAAGACTTAGAGAAAACTACAGACTCTGCAGGCAAAATTCTACGGACTCTGCAAGTTAGTTTCTGATTTCTACACACTTCTCAAGTTCATTTCTACGAACTCTGCTGGAAGGAATCTACAGACTCTGCAGGTTGATTTCTAGGAACTCCTTTCTATAGACTCTGCAGGTTCATTTCTACGGACTCTGCAAAAAAGAAACAAGCTCTCAACACTTACGCAATTTCAAGGTTGGTTCAACGCCAAGGTTCAACCAAAAGGTTCATCGGCAAGCTTCAAACAAAGGATTGAACCATTGAACCATCGAACCTTGAACCAAAAAGGCTCAAAGGTTCAACGGGTTCAACGGTTCAACGACATTGGCAAGTTCAAAGTTCAACCGTTTCAGCAAGTTCAACGGCTTCAAAAGACTTAGCGAAAAGAAGAAGGCTTGAACCGTTGAACCTTGAACCAAAATGGTTCAAAAGTTCAACAGGTTCAACAGTTCAAAGGTTCAATAAGCGGTTGGTTCAACGCGGTTGGTTCAAGCAATCAAGTAAACACAAGATTGAACTGTTGAACCGTTGAACCAAAGTTGGTTCAATCGGCCGATTCAAAGGAGTGCCCCAAAGCGAAGAGACCAAGTGCCCTTGTGGAAGGCAGTGAACCAAGGCCAAGTGCCCTTGCGGAGGGCAGTGGGTGAAAGCGGACAAAGAGATTTTCTTCGGAAAAGCGTACAAGGCAGAAAGTGGGAATTCTTTCGAAAAAGTTCCCACGGCAAAATTGTTAAGGCAAAAGTCCTTCGGACTTTTGTCCGAAGGAATAAGCCCGACCGAAAGCGAAGGCAAGCGAAAAAACGATTAAGGAAAGGAACATTTCCTTCGGACAAAATGTCTGAAGGAATTCCTTCGGACATTTTGTTCGAAGGAATTAGGAGCCCGAAGAAACCCAAGGACCAGCCGAAGGCCACCCGAAGAACCCCAAACGGTAGGTACTCTTGCGGGAGGGCTCTCGCCGAGCAAAATTAGACCTTTCTCAAGACCCCGAAGGGCAGGTCCCCTCCGGGAAGGATCAAACAACAAAGCCGAAGGAATTGCCAAGGAGGATGACGGGCCCGCAGATGTCAAAGTTAAACACCATGAACTAGCCGTTGGGATTTAGATGTCCAGTGACGTCCTTGCAGTCATCAAATTCAGGGCAACAAACTAGCCGTTGGTTTTCAAACGATGACGGGCCCGAAGACGTCAAATTCAAGAAAATGAAATCGTCGTTGATCTTTGAAGGCTTGAACGCAGACCCGAATGCAAAAGGCCAAAACGCCAAAGGGAAGAACCGCTAAGAGAGAGCCGAAAGAGCCAGCAAAGTTGGGAATTCAGCCCCGAGAGCTCAAATGCTAGGAAAAGACAAAAACCAGGAAGAGACAAAGAGGGAAAAGTCAGAAATATCGACGCATAAATTATTCCAATAGGTGGAACAGTCCACCAAGCAGATAATTTGGCTTGCAAACATTGAAGGCGCGGCCTGTTTGTCTCCCTTGGAGTAAAGGCGAGGTGGACAACTGCGCAGACATCAGGTGACAGACCAGATGACTCAGGCCCAAGAGAAGACATTTGAGATGAATTGACACGCCACAGTTAAGGCAACCGCCCTGTTCCAGCATGGCCCTCTTTGACTAAACTGAAAATGCATTCAAAGCATTGAATGCAGCATGGGCCGTTCTATGGAACAAAGCACCAAGCCTTTCTTGGCTACTATTTATTGTAATCTCTTGTTTTATGCAAAGAGACTTTTCCATTATAAAAGCAAAGCTCTGCCAAAATTGAAAGGCGAATACTGAAACTTTGAGCTCAAATTGTTGTTCATATTATTTTATTTGAATGAGAAAGCAAGTTACTTGCAGACTTTGTGCTGTTATAACTTGTGCCATTTTAGGAGATTGTTCTTATGTCTGTCTTCTGGATGCATTCTTGTTTATTTAATTTAACAAGCAAAACTAATAGAAGTAATCAGGAGGGTGCCCTAAAACCAACTGTGGAGAGACTTTGTGCTGTCTACAACTTCCTTTAGTGTGTCTGTTTTCTGTTTCTGTATAAAGGACCTTGAGACGACTTTGTGCCCCTATTGTTCTTAGTATTTCACTCTTGAGCAATCGAAGTGGAGACTTTGTGATATATCTCAGTCTGTTGGTTACTACGGCCCTTTGTTACTAGTCACCTGTCACTGCTTGAAAGAACTCCTGCTGTTTCTGGCAAGATAACTTCTGAAAGAAGAGAAGTGCCTTCAGTGTTTTCATCGGGATTTTCTCTTTTGTCTGTAAACATCATCTCTGAAAAAAGAGAGATGGATGGTGTTATCCTACCCCTGAGTGTTATTTTTTGCTTATATATATAGTATATAGCCTCCTATTTACAGGGAACCTCCCCTTGATGAGAGGAGAGATTTGTCCCCTTTTGATGTGGTAAACCTGCACATTTGGCCAACCAATCTCCCTATGTTGTGGTTGAAGAGATCTATTTTGCTCATCAGTTAGCTGGTGACAAAATATTCACCCAACAGCTTTTTGGCGACTCCGCTGGGGATCGAACGAGTAGTTCAAGTCCTTTTCCAGTCTATTCAAATCGGAGCTTTTCATATCACTAGGGAACAACGTGAAGTAGAAAAGAACACTGCCAGCTTCACGCCAACAGTTTTTTGGCGACACTGCTGGGGAGCGACGAGTAGTCCCTACCCTTATCCATTATAGACTCTGGCGACTCTAGTCTGTGTTTTACCCATTATCATTATAACCTTACCACTTTCCTCCAGCTTCACGCCAACAGCGTTTTGGCGACTCCGCTGGGGAAGAGCACGCAGTCTGAAGCCTCAAGCTTCAAGCTGAAGTTAGACCAATTCCTTCCCATTTTTATCCTGCAATCTGGCAACTCCACGCTATACCAGAAGTCAGGGAGCCCAAGGTGTTGTTGACCCTGTTTTTGAATTGGTGCAGAAGCGCAATTCTGATTTGTTCCCTCCCCAACTTCAAGTTCAACGATCCAGGTGTGTTCCTCCTACCCGTACCAGGACACGAACACAAGGCAGGGCTTCTTTTTTTGCTGTTAGCAAAGCTTTGCCTATACATACTCCACCTAGATTTGTTATCTCCCTTTTTCATAATCCAATCATGGCAGTTCAAGGCCCCTGGGGTAAGTCATTTGGCCCACTCAATTTGACTCCACCTCTACATGAGCTTCCACGCAGTTCAAAGAAGAATTTTCCCAAATTCTTTGGTAATGGAAAAGTTCATCCAGATGAACACATTGCAGCTTTCAGCATAGCCTGTGGTGTAATAGGCGTGGAATTTGAGGACGTAGCAGTCAGTTTTTTTGTGGAAACATTGCAAGGCGCTGTTGCAGACTAGTTCTACCATCTACAGGTTAGGTCAGTGACTGACTGCGACACCCTTAAAGCTAAATTTGAAGCCAGGTTCAAGCCTGCAGAAGATGCACATGCCTTATTGGCTCAGCTCACACAGATGAAGGAGCCTCATGAGCCTATGAAGGATTTCATAGCAAAGTTTGACAAGCTGAGGAACCGGATTCCTACCATTGCTCAGCGAACACCTGAGAACCTTAAGTGCTTCTTCATCAACTCACAGCTGCCTGAAGTGAGTTTTCTGCTGAGACGGACTGGCCACATAGACCTTGCTGCTGCTCAGGATTTGGCCACTGAGGTGGAAGATGATCTCATCTTCGCAAGAAAAATAAGAAAAGATCTTAACAAAGGTAAATCCTCTTCATCTTCTGAGAATTCACCTACAGTCACCACTGATCCAATGGTGCAGAAGCTAGCAAATGAGTTGTTGGCTCTTAAGAAACAAATGGCTCAAGGGATGTCATCTACTCCTTCATACAGAAATGTACCAAGGAGGACATTCCCTAATTAATCATACCAAGGCAATATTGTCAGGAATCAAGGGCAAACAAATCGTCTTCCTCCCCCACAGAGGAACCTTGCCCTTGAAGCGCCTCCAACCAACTCAGCAGTTGGATATCTGAAAACAGAACATGATTTTTCTTTCCAACTTGAGTTTGATCAAGAAAATGACGCTGATCTCTTTGCAGCAGACCAAGAAGAATCAGCTGGCGACTCCAATATTGGTTTCCTGAATTACCAGGATGAACCCAGAAGTGAAGGTAGGGCAGTTGAGGGAACTTACGTTGTATTCACCCGGTCTAAGAACCAGTCAGCCTAGCAAGCTGATAAGGAAAGAACAGGAGAAGGATCTCAGCCTGCAATTTCAATTGCTAAGCGGAGAACCACTCTGTCTTTCTAGCCAAAGGACCCGATGATTGCAAGAAATGTTAGTACATCAAACCTGCTTTCACCTTCAACTTCAAATTCGCAAATCAGTCCTTCCCCCCTAAAAACCAGAAAGATGAACTCCCTTCCCCTGTTCATAATTCATTTCAAACGTTTGACATAGTAGACTATGTCAAGAAAACCAAAATTCAAATGTCTGAATTTGAATTCCTACAAGCCAACCCTGAGTAGTTGGACAGGTTAGTTGAGTGTGTGGAGAACCAAACCACCCCTGCAAAACAAGATGCTAAGAAGGTAAGTCATGATCCCCCAAGGAACATGTCCATCCCAAACAATCTTGTCATTACTCCTCCGGCTGTTCCTGGAAAAATAGAGCCTTTCTATGTTTCTCTGTTGATAAATGGTCACAAGCTGAGCAATTGCATCATTGATTCCGGAGCTTTAGACAATGTCATGCCTACCAAAGTGGCAGAATCTCTTAGTCTCACACTGACCAAGACATTTGGGAGATGTTTCTCTATGGAGAACAAACAAGTGCCACTGCTGGGACAAATCAAGGACGCCCAATTTGCATTTGCCGCCTTTCCAGAAAAGAGAATCAAGATGACAGTCTTGGTGGCCGACATCCCAGCCTCATACGGCATCTTTCTTGGATGAAATTTCTGCAAAGATGTTGGTGGCGAATTGAGCATGGCCCTGTCTGAAGCGAGGATCCCAGTCAAAGGCATTATGCAGAGATTGCTTCTCGAAAAAGAGGCAAAATATGTTGTCACTTAGACATCAGCGCTTGAAGCCCAAATTATGTTTGAGTCTTCAGACGGGTAATTACTTTTTGTCTACTGAAGACATTCATGTTACAGCAGACGAAAGTCTTGTAAGTGGCGATCCAGAAATTGATTCAAACAAGACATCAGAAGAATTGGTAGGGCGCAATACAGATGAAAAAGGATCTTCCCTCTCTAATGAAGAAAAATCTGATAAAAGATCAGCTCCTAATAATGTTTGAATCCTGGAATTCAATGGCAGCAATTTTTCTACCGGTGTTGAAGCCTGGACTGTGTTGATATCTCCTCAAAGAGATATTTTTTTCTTCATACAAGTTGCAGTTCAGCAACACCAACAACACTGCCGAGTATGAATCTCTGTTACTCGGGTTGAAGGCAGCTCAAAACAGAGGTGTTAAACTCCTTCATGATAAAAGAGATGTCGAATTGATGGTTTGTCAGGTGAGGACCTATGTCAAACCAAGAACAAAAGACTGCGCCACTACCGCAATCTGATATGGGATTATATTAAAAGTTTTGATGCTTTCAATATATCTGCAATACCCAGGGAGCTTCATAATCATGCAAAATCATTGGCTATCCCTCCAACCTTCATGGTTCCTCACCTCGATTTCAAAGATAATAGGTACACTATCAAACTGGTCTTGCAACCAAGTGTGCCTGACAATGCCAACTATTGGCAGGGATCTGATGATGACAATCAAATCATGTGCTGGACTGAACCAGATGAGCAACAAGCTATGGTAGTGGACCATACTGCTGCACGCCAAAGTCAGGAAAAAGAACTCTTCGCTAAGAGAGCAAAAATTTATGGTTTTTAGATTGGAGACCACGTCTTGCCATGGAGCAAGAAGAGAGAACCAAAAGGAGTACACAGAAAATGTGATTCCTGGTGGAGAGTTCCATTCGCCCATCACTGATTCTGGGGAAAAAATGGTTTCTAACTGGTTTATCAAGATGGAACGCCATTTTCACTATCTCACAGTGGGCGGCATCTAAAGCGCTTCAATTCTTGAAGCATTAGATAAGATCATTTGTACATATGTATATTTGTAGTCTTTAGTTCTGTTTTGTGCTTTTTGTTTTCGTTTTTGGTGCCTTTCTTTTCTGGGTAGCATGACTCCATAGCCCAATGGCATACTTAAAGGCACTGGAGATTCTGGTTTCTACTTCCCTCAGCGGTTACAAGTTTTCAACTGAAAGAAGTTCCCACACTGAAGCCAGCTGTTGTTCCTAAAATCTGTCACTCATTTTGGGACAACATATGAACTATTTTGGTTCAACAAATCAAAATCCTCTCTTCCCTTTCCAAAATTTGTTTTGAGTATTCAAATTCTCCATTATTCAAACTTTTTCAGATTTCTACGGACTCTGCAGATATGTTTCTACGGACTCTGCACGTTGGATTCTACGAACTCTTTCAAGCCTCGAAAGACTTAGAGAAAACTACGGACTCTGCAGGCAAAATTCTACGGACTCAAAACTACGGACTTTGCAAGTTAGTTTCTAATTTCTACACACTTCTCAGGTTCATTTCTACGAACTCTGCTGGAAGGAATCTACGGACTCTGCAGGTTTATTTCTACGAACTCTGCTAGAAGGAATCTACGGACTCTGCCAACGTTGGTTCAACACCAAGGTTCAACCAAAAGGTTCATTGACAAGCTTCAAACAAAAGATTGAACCATTGAACCATCGAACCTTGAATCAAAAAGGTTCAACGGGTTCAAAGGTTCAACGACGTCGGCAAGTTCAAAGTTCAACCGCTTCAGCGAGTTCAATGGCTTCAAAAGACTTAGCGAAAAGAAGAAGGCTTGAACCATTCAACCGTTGAACCTTGAACCAAAATGGTTCAAAGGTTCAACGGGTTCAACGGTTCAAAGGTTCAATAAGCAGTTGGTTCAACAAGGTTGGTTCAACGCAGTTGGTTCAAGCGGTCAAGTAAACACAAGATTGAACCGTTGAACCAAAGTTGGTTCAATCGGCCGGTTCAAAGGAGTGCCCCAAAGCGAAGAGACCAAGTGCCCTTGCAGAAGGCAGCAAACCAAGGCCAAGTGCCCTTGCGGAGAGCAGTGGACGAAAGCAGACAAAGAGATTTTCTTCGAAAAAGCGTACAAGGCAAAAAGTGGGAATTCTTTCGGAAAAGTTCCCGCGGCAAAATTGTTAAGGCAAAAGTCCTTCGGACAAAAAATCCAAAAGAATTCCTTCGGACTTTTGTCCAAAGGAATAAGCCCGACCGAAAGCCCGATCGAAAGCGAAGGCAATCGAAAAAACGGTTAAGGAACATTTCCTTCAAACATTTTGTCCGATGGAATTAGGAGCCTGAAGAAACCCAAGGACCAACCGAATGCCATTCGAAGAACCCCGAAGGGTAGGTACCCTTGCGGGGGGGCTCTCGCCAAGCAAAATTAGACCTTTCTCAAGACCCCGAAGGGCACGTCCCCTCCGGGAAGGATCAAACAACAAAGCCGAAGGAATTGCCAAGGAGGATGATAGGCCCGCAGACGTCAAAATTAAACACCATGAACTAGCCGTTGGGATCTAGACGTCCGGTGACGTCCCCACAGCCGTCAAATTCAAGGCAACAAACTAGCCGTTGGTTTTCAAACGATGACAGGCTCGAAGACGTCAAATTCACGAAAATGAAATAGCCGTTGATCTTTGAAGGCTTGAACACAGACCCGAATGCAAAAGGCCAAAATGCCAAAGGGAAGAACTGCTGAGAGAGAGTCGGAAGAGCCAGCAAAGCTGGGATTTCAACCCCGAGAGCTCAAATGCCAGGGAAAGACAAAAACCAGGAAGAGATGAAGAGGGAAAAGCTAGAAATATCTGCGCAAAAGTTATTCCAGTAGGTGGAACAGTCCACCAAGCAGATATTTTGGCTTGCAAACATTGAAGGTGCGCCCTGTTTGTCTCCCTTGGAGTAAAGGCGAGGTGGACAACTGCGCAGACATCACGTGACAAACCAGATGACTCAGGCCCAAGAGAAGACATTTGAGATGAATTGACACGCCACAGTTAAGGCAGCCGCCCTGTTCCAGCATGGCCTTCTTTGACTAAACTGAAAATGCATTCAAAGCATTGAATGCAGCGTGGGCCGTTCTATGGAACAAAGCGCCAAGCCTTTCTTGGCTACTATATATTGTAATCTCTTGTTTTATGCAAAGAGACTTTTCCATTATAGAAGCGAAGCTCTGCCAAAATTGAAAGGCGAATACTGAAACTTTGAGCTCAGATTGTTGTTCATATTATTTTATCTGAATGAGAAAGCAAGTTACTTGCAGACTTTGTGCTGTTATAGATTGTGCCATTTTAGGAGATTGTTCTTATGTCTGTCTTCTAGATGCATTCTTGTTTATTTAATTTAACAAGTAGAACTAGTGAAAGTAATCAGGAAGGTGCTTTGAAGCCAACTGTAGAGACTTTGTACTATCTACAATTGCCTTTAGTGTGTTTGTCTATTTTCTGTTTCTGTGTAAAGGACGTTGGGACGACTTTGTGCCCCCATTGTTCTTAGTATTTCATTCTTGGACAGTCGAGGTGGAGACTTTGTGCTATATCTCAGTCTACTGGTTACTACGCCCCTTTGTTACTAGTCACCTATCACTGCCTGAAAGAACCCTTGTTGTTTCCTGCAAGATAACTTCTGAAAGAAGAGAAGTGCTTTCAGTGTTTTCATCAGGATTTTCTCCTTTGTCTGTAAACATCATCTCTGAAAAAAGAGAGATGGATGGTGTTATCCTACCCCTGAGTGTTATTTTCTGCTTATATATATAGTATATAGCCTCCTATTTACAGGGAACCTCCCCTTGATGAGAGGAGAGATTTGTCCCCTTTTGATATGGTAAACTGCACAACTGGCCGACCAATCTCCCTATGTTGTGGTTGAAGAGACATATTTTGCTCATCAGTTAGATGGTGACAAAATATTCACCCAACACAGTTGGTGGACAATAAAAATGCCTTATCAAAGGTTATGATTGATAAACATCCTGCCTTGCAACTAGTACCATCTCTTGGAGTGACTGAGTTTAAGAATTTCCCTTTTGATCTAAGTGGATTGTGCTTTATCATAGTTAGGTTCTTTGTTAGTTTGTTTTCTTCCAAGTGTTGTTCCAACACATTAGTTTCATTCAGTTATGTTCCAATAAGTGCTTGTTTGCACATTTGTTTCTTAGTTTTCCTACTTTCGTGTGTTTTCCTTCTTATTTTGAAGGAGAAAGGTTACTTCAGCCATGATCAGAGGAGGTTTTTAGTCAGAAATCAAGTTTATCATTGTTTTGGGAGTTCAAATATAATCTATATGGTCTGAGTTCTCTAGCATAGTAGGCATGCTTCCCAGTTGAGTTGCCAAAAATTTTGACAATTTTGCCCCCCACAGGGCAAATTGTCACCCCTACACTTCGGAACTTTGCTATGGTGCCAAGTTTGTCTTGTGAATCAGTTTTGGGGTCCTTAAATGAGCATTTACAGCCACCCAAGTGGCCATCTACACCCAGGGGAATTTTAGTCATGCAAAGGTTTCCAATGAGCTTTCTTGATTACAGCCAAATGTGCAAATACAGCCAAGACATACACGCTGTAAGTTTAGTTATTTTGTCTTCCCAAGGAATTTTTTCGGGCTATAAGAGGTGGACTATTTCTTCGGACATTTTGTCCGAGAGAAAGAACTCTCAAGAGACTGTGTAAAAGTCCAAAAAAATGACAAACTGGCAATCGTTCAAAGTATTTTCTTCGCACTTTTGTCCAAAGGAAAAGGAAAAGCACAGTTGAAAAGACCCGAAGAGCACCTACCCTTCAGGAAGGTCCAATTCAAAAGCCCGAAGGGTATGTAACCCTTCGGGTTGGTTCACTTTGTGGTTTTCAAGTCAAGACAAAAGTTCCTACGGACAGTTTCAAAAAGCCCGGGTGCCTTTCAAAATGCCCAGGTGCCCTTCAAAAAGCTCGGGTGCCCCACAATTCTTCTGAAGGGCACTTTTGAAGGCAAAAAAGCCCTTGCAGAGTGCACTTGGTCAGCGAAGTGGACCTTTACAATTCTTTCGAAGGGCACTTCTGGAAGAACCTTGCCCTTACGGAAGGCACCCAGGCGACTAATAAGACCAAATCAAAAACCCTAAAGGGCAATTTTGGGAAGCAAAAGCCCTTGCGGAGGGCACCTTCATAAAATCAAGGGACACTTCAAACGAAAAAGAATTTCCTTCGGACAAAAAGCCCGAACGAATTCAAGGAAAAGATCTGACGAAGGATATACCCAGACAAATAGCCCGAAGAAAATCAAAGGGCAAGACATAAGGGCCTAAAAGAATAAACTCGAGAAAATTGGCAAAGAAACGAATTCCTTCGGACTTTTTGTCTGAAGGAATTCGGGAGGACAAAAAGCCCGATAGAAAAGACAAGGACGTAAGCTAAGGCCAAAAAAAAAAAAAGGAAATGCCAAGCCCGGGAAAGAGAAGAGAGAGAGTCCTTCGGAAAATTTGTCCGAATGACGAAAACTAAAATAAAGCCCGAATCCCCAATTAAAGAACACGGGAAAAACCAGAGAAAATACAAATAGGACTGAGCCAGAACTGAACAAGTAAAACAAATGCAGAATAAAGACAAAGGCAGGGTGAACAAAGATCATGCACAGACTAACGTGAGTGACTCCAATGAAGTGAACGCGTTTAAGAAAACAAGCATTCTTCAATTCTAAAAATAGAGTTGTCTTGCATAATGAACGGGCAAAGCGTTGAATGTTTCAAACAGTCAGAAATTCCATGCACACACTCTCGTTTGTCTCAAAGCTCGAAACATTCTGGCGGTTTAAACGCAATTCTTAATTTGGCATTTGCATTGATTTCATGCAAAGGGGAGACTTTCAAACGTTTCCGCAGTTTGAGTGAATTTGACTACTCTTGGTTTGAAGTTGACTAGTTTTCAAGTCAAAACATCTATTCGTAGATGTCATGCATCCAAAGCTTGTCTTTTTCTTCTTCTTTTTCAACACCAAGGATTCTTCATGCAAGACAGTCAGGTATAAGCCAAGAAAAGACAAATTTGGAAGACTCGTGCAATGCAATTTGGACTTAGGCTAATGAAGAGTTAACTTCCTCTCATTTTTCCAACGTCAATCTCTTGGCTTTTTGTAATTTTCTATATTAATGGCTTTTCAGCCTTGTAAAATCTATCCCTCTTGGTAAGACCAGACTCTGCTATTGGTGAGTTGTGTAACCTCTTCAATCAATAAAAAGATTGTACTTTCAGATTTCAAGTGCTAGCATAGTGTACATTCATTCAACAATTTGCATACGTGGTAGATTTCTCTCCCTTCTCAAATTATGATTCGTACCTAGTTGCTAGCTCATCATGTTATGCAAGTCATGTTCAGTGTTTTATGTCTTTTGTTGAAGCTGTAAGTGAATGTTAGGTGGCTGCAAAGTGTCTTGTATTAGACCTCTCTCCATTTTTCCTCACGTTTTTGTCATTGGATCGAACCTTCTCATGAAATACTTATGCATAGTGATCAATTGAAATCAAAAGTCTTCATTTTCCCTTGTTTGATTCAGTGTTCAAGGTTCTAAGTAGAGTGGATCAACATTCTGGTGTATCATCGTCATTAGGTAGGATTTCCCCTTCAAGTTTCTTTCTCCCTTTTTCATGGTAGTCCGCAGCACAAAGTAGAGATCCGCATTGATACATCTTACAGGGACCAGTCTTCTCTGAAGGTTCTTCTCACCATTGAGGCACCCACCCTCATGAGAAGATCCCATTGTTTCAACTGGAGAGAGGATTAGCCATTTCAACACGTCTTCGTTTCAGGGTGCAACTCTAGGTTGATAACAAGTTGGTCGATTACTCATCAAAAATTGCACCCAGTGACTAATAGTCGCTCGAAACCGCAGGGACAGTTAAAAAAAATGAACTGGCAAGTAACTGTCAGTTGCTCGTGAGTAACCGGCAGTTACTTGCCGGTTTTGCATTCCGCAGAACCCACGTGGGTTAAACGCTGCAAACATGGATTTTACCCCCCAAACGCTCCTCAAACACGGAAAATACGCAAAATGGAGTCTTATAAAATGCAACACACCTCACTCACATTAGATTTAGAGCATTCTAAGGCGAATTGAGGAGATTTGAGAAAGAAATTTTCAAGGTAGTTCATTTTTTATTTTATTTTTTCAATTTCCAAGCATGAAAATGAATTCTAAATTAATCGAAAACATGTTTGATACATATTTGTAATGCTTAGTATACAAATTTGATGCATTCCATTTTAATTGCATGCATTTCGTGAATTTTCATCAAATTTTATGCATTTATTTAAATTTTTTTTTTTAAATTTCCAAGCATATAAATGAATTCTAATGCAATTGAAAACATGTTTGTTGCATCTTTGTGATGTTTGGTATACAAATATGATGCATTCCATTTTTATTACATGCACTCTGTGAATTTTCGTCAAATTTCATGCATTTATTTATTTATTTATTTTAAAAATTTCTAAGCATGTAAAATTTTGTGATTTAATTAAATACATGTTTGATAAATATTTTTGATGTTTAGTATACAAATTTGATGCATTCTGTCGAATTTCATGCATTCGATTAAATTTTCATGTTTATTATTTATTTAAAATTGTTGTTTATTATTGCGTTAAATAACCGTTATAGATTATATTTATAATTTGTTCGTTAAAATTGTAAATCATAAATGTATTTTAGTTTTTGTTTTATAGTTTATAATTATCATTTATTTATAGTATTTTAATTAATAATTTGTATTTAATGTTTTTATTTTTTAATTTTTTTATGTTGTTTTTAACATGTTTGCATTTTGCAGGTTATCCATTAGCAAACAATGGCATCCAGTAGTGCATCAGGGTCACATTCAGTCAATTGTAGCCAGTCGGCTCCCCTTCATGCTCGCACTGGTGTATGAAAGTATGCCATGCAAATTAGAACGTCCCAAAATATTTCAATTTAAATGCCATGAAATAATTTTTTTCGAAGAGGATGTCAGGGGGCATCAATCGCATGAAATACCATCTTCCATGCATTCCTTGTCGTGACATTGCGTCTTGTCCCAATGTCATTAAAGAGGCGAACCGAGAGATGATGGCAGAGCTTGCTTCACTAGATAAAAAGAAACTAGAAAAGGCAAAGACGCAGGCAGCTCTAACAATGACTATTGATGCCACATCAGTAGAGGAAGAAGCGACAACGATGACATAGATTAGAGGCTCTAGTTGTGGTCCACGCAAGCGCCATGGCACATCTGCACCACCTGCGTCTCAGTTGCACTCCTTTTTTGTGTCTAGAAACACATTTGGAACACAACCTTCACTCCAAGCTACAGGATGGAACAAACAGGGACATGCAGAAGCAAATAACGCATGCACAAATTTTTAGTACTTCAACAACCTTCCCTTCAACGTGGCGAAGAGTCTGTACTGAGAATGTTTGGTTACAGCTTTGCCAGTTGAAGAAAAGGGTACAAAGCACCCTCTCCAAAAGACTTCAGTGGGAAGTTGCTCAAGAATTCAGTTGAAGACGCACAGTTGATTGTCGACGATCAGAAGAGGTTGTGACATAAATTTAGATGCACCATTCTTTCTGATGGATGAACAAATGGAAAGAACCGCACCCTCATCAACTTTCCAACGTCTTCAAATGGTGAGCTAGTATTTTTGAAGTCTATTGACATCAAATAAAATTAAAAATGTAAAAACTGAGTTTGATGCTAGAGGAGGTTGTCTTAGAGGTAAGCATCGAGAATGTTGTCCAAATTATTACAAACAATGCAACAACATATGTGACGGTTAGAAGACTTCTTAAGGAGAAACATCCATCTCTCTTTTGGACACCTTGTGCGGCACATTGCTTTGACCTTCTTTTGGAGGACATAGGCAAACTTAATTGGGTGAGACCAATTGTCAAAGAAGCTAAAGAAATAACTAAGTATATCTACAATCACTCTTGCGTTCTCATCTTGATGAGAGAGCACACCGAGGAAAAAGAGCTTGTTCAAGCAGGGGTCACCAAGTTTGCAATAAACTTTCTTACATTGCAAAGTATTTGTATTTTGTTGACTCCTTTAAAGTAGATCTCTCAAGCATGGATGGAGTCATTTTATTCTAAGAAAGCTGATGGAGTGAAGGTTTCGAAAACAATTTTCAATGAGGCCTTCGAAATGAAAGCTACAGAGATTGTGAAGGTAACCTGAAATTGCATTTAAATGTCAAGTTGTTTCCCTTGTTTTCAATTTTTTAAACTTAAAGTTTTAATTTTATAATTTATCTATAAGTTTTTAACACTAATTTTAATTTGTTTGTAACTTTGTAGCTTTCGGAGCCTTTGGTGAGGGTTTTACGATTGGTGGATGGAGAGCAAAATCTAATGAGATATGACGCCATGGATAGGGCCAAAGAGGCAATGCAGCATTATTATAGATGGGTCGTGTTAGATTTGATCCCATTTGGGAGTTGATTGATCAGAGGTGGAACAATCAACTCCACCAACCCATCCATGCAACATGATACTACTTTAACCCAAGTTTTTCTATTTGATGGCTTCACAGATGCTAGTGGAGAGGTTATGGAGGGGCTCTCAACATGCATTGAAAGTATGACCTCTGACATTGAAGTGAGAAACCTCATCATTGCAGAGTTGCAAAACTACAAGCAGGCAACAGAAAGGCTCTTTTTTCAGCACTAGCCATCTGAGGGAGAGCCACGCAGTCACCAGATAATACAAAATGAAGTCTTTACTTGTAGTTGTACCTTATCAATTACATATTTACATATTTACAATTATTAATTTCTTACAAAGTTTTGAATATCTTGTTTGCAGGGTCGTGGTAAGAAGATTGGGGTGGAAATACCCCAAATCTTCAAAAGCTAGCCCTCTAGATTTTATCTTGACCTTGTAGCATTTTTGGATGTGAGCACATTTGAAGTTTGTTTGACACCATTCACACGAAGAAGCACAAGTTGAGTCGACAACGGCTCAATGACTTGGTGTTTGTGCAATACAACCTTCGACTTCGCACAAAGAAGTTGGATAACACATCGGAGGAGCCTATCGATCTAGATGAGATAGATTCTTACAGCGATTGGATTCCACAAGAGGAGGGCCCCTATTCACAGAGGAGAAGATTGTTGATTTTGAGAGTCAAGCTAGGGAGGGTGCAACTGAAGCATAAGGAGAGATTGGATTAGAGGACATCCTTGGAGATGAAGCAGAGGTAGAGGCAAAGGCAAAGGTGGACCGACAGAGGCAGGTGCAGTGTTCTAAATAAAGCGAGGCGGGTCAGCCAAGTGGGAGTAGAGTTTCACAATCTCCCTTATTTTTTTAGAGGACAAGAAAGAGAAAATTCTAGATTATTGTAATTTGTACTTGTAGTCTTTTGTACATTCTTGTATAAGACTATAAGTCTATTTGTACTTTGAGACTTTGTTGTATTCGCATGATTATGCGATTTTGTACATTCTATGTATTCAAATATAATAGAAAACACTTTTCCTATGTTTTACAGACTCATTGCATCTAATTTGTTTCTATAATTTTTTTAAAAAAAATGTTATTTTTAAAAAATCAAGTATTTTTTGCCTTTACTGGTTATTGCCGATTATTCAACCAAGTGGGTCGAATAACTGAGGATTACCCATTTTGGGCCCTCGACGATTACTCGCCCCAACCGGTTATGCAAACTATTGCTGAGCTAATAAATTACAATAATTAGCAGAAAATAAATGAAAGTAAATAATTGAAAAAATACATAGATTCACTTACCTTGTAGAATAGAAGTTGTGTGAGAATAAAGTAGAGGCGTCCAATGTGTGGAACATTAGGCAACCCTGAAAAATAAGATAAAAATCGATTTTTTTGCAAAAATATGGGTTAAGTATAAAAAAAATCTCTACGTTGTCAGGGTTCCAAAACTTTTTACAATTTTGAAAGGGAGCTTGTAGAAACATAGTTATGATCAAAATACTGAATTTTTGATAAATAATTGGCAGCTAAAGAATTTGTAATGTGAAATATAAATAGGATTTTTAATTATTCATTTGTAAATTTACTATTTTGAGAAACTAGAGCTATGTGTGACCAAAATGAGTGACGAGAGAGACTATGGCACAAAGATGAGGAGCACGAGGTGGACGCATAGCAATGGTTGTAGCCTAATCCATGTATAGAATGTACTGAGTTCTGAATTTTTGTAACTTTTAATTGGAAAATGAGGTAGATTTAAAAAACTAGGTGTCAAGACATATCCATGTAACGGAATTTGCTCTAGAAAATTTTAGGGTAGAGTAGGAATTAAGACGGTAAATGGGTAGGGGGCGAAAAGGGTCATTAATGCCCAAGGCATTAATTACAAATGGGTGAAAAAATATTGCAATAACTAAACAAGATCAGCCAGGCTGACGTAGTTAAAAATTGATAGGTTAATGTAGGTGGCCGATGTAGTTTGTCATTAATTGGCCAATTGTGTATATACAACCAATCTAGTTTAACAACTTATAGATGGCTGACCGCATACATCTTGTCCGATGCAATGATGTATGTAGGTGGTTGCTCTAGTTTTAAGGGGTGGCCGTCTTCATATAAAATGGCCAATGTAGTAGGATTGCATGGTTGACTGCATATCAAGTGACTGATACAATTATGTTAGTTGGCCGACTTCATATAAAGTGGCTGATTTAGTTTTAATTTAAAAGCGACCAATGTAGTTAGATACATGGCTGACTTTGTATAAAGTTAAATGTGGCCGACGTAGTTAGATACATGGTCAATTTAGTATAAAAGTTTGTTTTTGGCCGACATAATTAGTTATGTGGCCAATGTAGTGTAAAATGTAAAGAAAATGTCAAAATGGGTTGTTGAAGTAGTTAATTTTGATGTAAATGCATGTATTTTAAATTTTATAATGTAATTTGATTCTTCGCTGATGTAGAGGATTAATAGGTGCTTTTTTATTTGATATTTGGCAGAGGCAATGGAGACTCTAGCATTTAGTAGATGCAGTGTGGTTACCAAACTTATTAGAATGATTAACAGCGGACGATCATACATGTTTGACATCATTGGAGTTTGGATGGATCATGCAGATGTGTCGTATCCCATTGAGTGTTGACTTAGTCGCTATGTTCTTAGGGACATGAGAGCGACTAACCAACACTTTCGGATGGGTGGTGGATGGGGATATCATTGAAGTGGGTATCACCTTAAAGGATGTCCATGCTATACTAGGACTTTTTATTGTAGGTACTCCTGTGATTTGTGATACCCCTGTTACAAATCCTGAGGAGCCCTAGCCCTATGGGCAACCGGTTTAGAAAGGTATTTTGATGGCTTAAGAGTGTCTATTTGATGTTTATGTATTGGCCATTCCAGATATCTAAAAGGCCATTATTGGCCTTGTGACAGCTCATGTGGTATGTCACAAGTCAGATGGGAAGATGCCACTATACGTGGTTGTCTTGTGTCACTTTATATTAGAGTAGGGTGAAATGTCTCCAAATTGGACAATTTTCTGAGAACTGATTTTTTATGTCAAACCCTAGCAAAAGAAGGAATTCTAATTTGTAGAACAGCAAACCCTAGCTGATTTAATATTTCAAAAAATAGTATAAAATATGTTGATACCAATGCATTACTTAGGCGACCCAAACTTGCCAAAATAGCCCTTCAAAGGGTGAAGAGGAGCTTCAAACCCTAGGCATCCCCCTATAGAAAATTATCAGATTTATTCCCTGCTGTTATGACAAATTTCAGAATGTTGTACTTACTCCAAATTTGCATAAAATGTTATTCAAATACTCTCAAAATATTATAGAAAAATACAACCAATGTTGGGGTGCAAATGACCTTCCACAATATATCAAAAATTAGGAATTAATTCAAAAATATTCCTATAAAATTCAGAATCATGCTTGGGCATGAAAAAGCCCTCAAACCCTAACAAACAACCTCCAAACCAAATCACCCAATTCTGGAAAAATATATAAAATATTGCAAAATATTCTAGGGCAAGAAATGACCCTCAAAACATGTCAAAACCCTTCCAAATCAAATCGCCCAAATGCAGATATAATACAATAAAATCAGAATATTATTTAGGGCACAAAATCACCCCAAAGCATGTGCAAATCACTCTCCAACCAAGTCGCCAACCTTCACAAATAATTTGCCCCACTTGGAAACCTCTATTTTTGTCTTTTTCTGAAATTAAGGAACAATGGCAGCTCCTAGATGACGTTGCTCCACAGAAAAAAGAGGCTTTGCATCCTCAATTTCTTTGCTTGAAGGTTTTCTTCTTCAAAGCAATGGCTCAAGCATTTTCGTGCTCAAAATCCAAGATTTGATTATCAAAATTAGCATCCTCTTCAATTAATCCTTCACTTTCTTTTTATACACCTCCCCAAGGGCGGCGCCCAAATTGGAAGGAATTATCTAATTCAAATCTAAAAAAGAGTAACTCTTATAATTTCCACTTAAGTCCTTGGGTTCCCATGACCCTCAAAAAAACACAACTTAAGTGAAAATTAGAACGATAAAGTGTTTTTTACAATTACTCTTAGAAAGCAAGATGTTTCCCTTTCTTTTTCTCTTTTCCCTTAGTTCTTGGGAAACAAGTGAGGCTAAGGATCTTCAATTGCTTCATGTCCAAAAGAGGGACATGACACAGGGTACTATGTATGATCCAGGGTCAGTTATTTGGGTATAGTTAGTACATGATATGTATAGCATTCATTCACGTGGACAGATGACTATGGGTTCTATGATTTTACTTAGTTGTTGGATTTACGAAAGATTTCCTATGTAACGGCCAACTAGATTACCCCATGTTATAGATGATAGTTTACCTCGCGTCTTAAGATGGCAACAGGACCATGTGTTATGAGTTATACCTCATGTCTTAGTAGTGCAGACTGTCACTCAAGGGGATATTGTTTGGCAGCCATATGCAAGTATTGCAGCTAGTTGGCCCTATTGGCCAACTGTTTCTCATGGAGTGCCCTGTGTTCGGATTATTAGACATCATACTTGGTGGGTAGAGCCACATCCTGTTGCTCACTTCCCTGGTCATCTAGGGTTTCCACCTCCAGTGGCACCTATGGTAATGTTTGGATATTCGACACGACATGCGAGGGAGCATAGGGGCAATGGAGGTGTAGGAGTACCTACGAATGTGCCTATCATTCGACCACATCGATCAAGACCTTAGACAGGAAGATGATAGTAGCAGTAGAGAGAGGCGAGCGCATTTGCAAAGGAGGATGAGGAGGTGGCAACTGTTGTGCCACAGCAGGTGTTGCAGTTACCACCACGAGCACCAAAACAACACAGACAATGGTAAGTGCAAATGCAAGTGGAGGTGCAAGAGGAGGCAGAACCGCAGGCAGAGGTAGTTGAGTATGGAGATCCTATGGCACAGTCTACAAAGAGCTGGTCCATAGAGCGATAAATTCGCACTATACCACGGCATGCTCGTGTCCTCCCACCTGGTTTTGCAGCACCTCAGAGACATGCTCCAGTGGAGGTACTTGGTGGACGCGCTGATGGAGAGACTATTGTTGGTAAGTGTTTTGTGTTTTGTTATGTAGATGATGTTGATTACGTTGATAGCTTAGATATATATTTGTTTTGTTAGAGTATTTTGAGATATTATGTGTGTGTCATCTAATGTTTGGTTTTGTGTTTTGTAGATACTTCGGAGGAGTTTAGATGGTTCACGGTAGTGCAAGTAGCACACCATGATATTTTGGATGATGTGATGCTACATCATGATATTACTAATATGCTTGATCCTGTTGTACCCTCCACCCCAGTTTATGTTAGTTTATTTCGATTGGTCGGTGAGGCAGTGCGAGAGTTGCAAAGATGAGGAGTTACAACACAATTACCACTAGGAGTGGGTGATGGAGAGTTGCGTGCCTGGCAGACAGTGGCTGAGGAGCGGGTTGTTCATATGACGACATTTAGAGGGTTGGGATGTGTATAGGCCGAGGTGGCTAATTTACAGGAACAGCTAGAGGCCCTGCATTCGCAGACAATTATTACAGCGCACCATTCGGAGGGATCAATCTCAAGCTTTGATGGGTAGTGTGGCCCATCCACCAAATGGACAAGGTGGACCACAGCCATGGTGTTGTTATTGTACTATGCTCATAGCATGTTGTTATGTTGTATGAAACATTTGATCCAATGATATATATATATATATAGATCTATATTTGTTGTTATGACTTATGGATGTTATGAATGTATGTAATTTCTTTTTAGCTCATGTTTTAAGATATATGCTTATGAAAATGTATGATGTATGTTGGATTCTTTTCTAGCAGTTGTGAACAAATGCATGGTTAAAAAGAATGATAAGAAAAGAAATGTAAAGATGTAAAAGTGTAATGTAAAATATACTAGATCTTATGGAAAAATGTAAAACACACTAAATCATATTGAGAAGCGTATAAAACATTAAATAAAAGAATTTGTAAAACACACTAAATCAAGTTGAGAAGTGTGTATGACATAAGTGAAATGAAATGATAAAATGTAAACCATAAGACATACTAAATCAAGTTGGGAAGTATGTAATACGTAAAATAATTTGCAAGTAATAAAATGTAAGATGCACTAAATCCAGTTAAGAAGCGTGTAAAAACGTAAGTAAATGTCAAAAATGGAATGAAATGTAAAACACACTAAATCAAGTTGAGAAGCATGTAAAATATAAATGAATTTAAATAATGAAATGTAAAACACACTAAATCAAGTTGAGAAGGTGTAAAACGTAATTAAATGAGATAAAAATAAAAAGAATGTCAATGTCAATAAGTATAGTTATTTTTATGACTAATCTTGGTATGAAGCTTTAAGAATACTTTGTGAGGAAAGTCTGATCCTATCCAAGGCCTTATACTACAACTCACAAACGGTAAACCAATGAGGTTAATAGTAATAATGGAAAATAATAATTGATGATAAGGAGGTGTTTGTGAGGAAGGCTTGGTCCTACCCAAAGTCATACATTGCAACTCACAAAAGGAGAACTAAAGGAGAACTAAAGGGGTATGATCAGTTAACAAACAATATTTATCAAGGAAAAATATTGGGAATGTTATAATGAAATAGGGAATAAAAAAAGCATGACATAGGTTTTGGAATGAACCTTGGTATGAGGCATACTAAGTAAATAAGTTCTAAGAATTTATTGGATGCCAAATTCCAAAGATATTTGTTCGTAATAAACACAAAACTTTGTAGACGAATAAGTGTAGTACTAAGATCATCTCATGAAGGTTATATATACAGGAAAAGTAAAATGGACCTACCTTCTCACAATGTGTTCCATGTTCTTCAAAACCCCTTACAGAACCGTCGGTCTACTATGAAGATTGGGTACTTGCGTGAGAAAGTATGTAGCATTAGAGATAATTTTGAGATCTCCTATCCCAATCCTACTAGCTCACCTCACCCCAATGGACCTCGGTTCTATCATGAGGCCAACTGTAGAGTTTGAACTTCACCTAGGAATTAGAGATGTGCTAAGTTAATATGAATCACGTCTTTTGGTGTGATTTTGACTTTTGAATGTTTATTTTTGCCTTTTATCATTGTCTTTTGTTTAAATGATTTGGCTTTTAACTTTTTATGGCTTTTTCGATTCCTCATCCATATGGATTTAGAATAACCAAACACGAGTGATAAAAGTGACAAACACAGATAAGCCTTAGGCTTAGATTATAGGATACAAAATACCTAGAGATTTTGTCATGTTGCTAAATAATTAGGCTTTCCAATAAACAAGCATGTTATCTCAAACCTAACCATATGCATCCTTATTATGAAGGGAGGATAAGGGGAAAATAAAGATCGAAGAGGTCTGTATATATAGTGATACAATGAGAAATATGCTTGTTAATTGATCATATGGTAAAAATAGGATATTGAAGAAGTGTGGATTTAGAACCATGTCACAATAATAACTACCTTTATTTGAACAAGATGACATATCAAGCGTAAAAGAGAAATCATCCTTAAGAAAATATGGGATAAATAAATGATAATGAAATTAATCCATGAAACATTTCTAAGTGATAGGTAAAACATAAAATCCATAAATGCTCATAAAACAAATTCAAATCATATGAAACTGTGTTAAATAATGTGATGAAACACCATGATGTGTTCACAAATACTGATAAATTTCGCGGCAAACATTATCCATAACATCTGATAAATCCTTGTGTGACTGTATTCTGACTTTAATCAAAGCCTCATCAATCTTCGCAGAGTCGTGAAAAGACTTTTGGTGCACTCTCTACTGAAAAAGTGGGTATGCTAGAAGGAGAATGATGCTCATGCGTAGTTCCTATGAGGGTTATTGAATTCAAGGAACTAATGTCGAACTGTGATGAACATCCTCAGATTTGTGAGTAAATGTGGACTGCAGAGAAGATTGAGCCTTTGTCCGCGAACATCCTGGAGAATGTGGCTGAGCCAGTGAAGGCGTAGGCTGTGGCAAATCACGAAAATATTGTTGTAGCACTCGACATCTATCTGTATGGTGTGTATTACACTGATGCCAAAGACAGTAAACCTTCCCATATTTAGGGATGTATTTTGAAAGTATCTTAGGATGTGGTAGGCTCTTGTTTGTAGACTGTGCTTTCTCTAGACAAAGTGTATCAATATACTACCAAAGCTAACAGCAATGAGTAGAAGAATGATTACATCACACGTGTACCATGAAAGAAATAAGTACATCTAAAAGTAGAATGTGCAGGTTAGCTATCTGTAGTAGAAATAGACCCTAAGGCTTGCTACTGCTGATGTGCATGACAATCCTTGGTTCAATGACCAACAACTCTATGGATCTCACAATATGGCTCATCCGTCCATCGTACCGGTAGAGGGTCAACCTTAAGCAAAGGTAGTGAGCCATCACCAATAGGAGAACTCAAAATAGGATCATGACTAGCCTAGGCCACATCACAAAATGAGCTCACAGCAAGTCGACTTAGTGTAGCCAACATTTCTAGAGGAAGTAAGTTGGAAGGGTCGTGGTATCTAGTGAAATTGTAAGGTCCTATCACAACATGGTCAAGAAGCATACTCCAAAGAGGCTCAGCAGTAACTAGAGTAATGTTTGTGCTCCATCTCAGCCCTGTGAACATTTGAAGAACTAATATCAAGAACTATAGAAGGAGAAGGAACTACATGAATAGAACTAAGAGAATGTTGTAAAGAAGAAGGGTATCCAAGTATCTCTGTATTTTTATCTTGAGCAAAGCTAGCTAAAAAGGGGTCGTCTAAGGAATATCCATCATCGTAATCAGGAGAGTGAAGGTTAATAGTACATGTGTCAATGATTTTATTGGTTGATGAGGCATGATGAATAGAGTGTTTAGTTTTTGTTATACTTATCAAAATTTTGTCTAATGATTTTTGACGAGACGAGGTCGGAGAGGAGGTAGTTGAGCGATTTTGTTAGGAGAGAGATCAGAAGTTTTGATTTTCAAACTGATCTCATCTGGTTCATTATCATCTGAATCTAAAATATTAGGTGGTATGTTTCCTGATAATTCAAGATGACCATTGTAGCCTCTAGTAGAATTGACAGGATAATTAAAGCGTTATGATTCGCAAAATGGGATACTAGGTAAAGGTTCAAGGGTAGGTTTTTTAAAAACACCTCTTTCTTGAAATTGTTCAAAATTCCAAGGATTGGTATCTCTTTGAATCTTGTATATAGCATCGTTGTAAGGAAACTTAACATATTGGCATGCTAACAAGGTTGCTACTCTCATGCGGTGTGTCCAAGGTCAATCGAGTAAAATGTTATAATAAAGTGGGAAATTAAATATCATGACCTTGACATGCACCGTGACAAGGGGATTTGTGATAGGGAACCAAACACAACCTAAAGGAGGCATTTGTCTTCTATCATATCCTTGACAGGTACTTTGAGTAGATTTGAGATTGTATTCAGAATATCCAAATGTTTTAATAAAATCAATGGAAGCCACACAAAGTGTTTGAACCTTCATCAATTAATGCACATTTAACTTAGATATCTTCTATTTGGACGTTAATGAACAATGGAGGATCATCTGCACAAAGCAATATCTCATCAGAAATCATGGAAGAGATAGGAGATTTGAATGAAAGAGAAGTGTCTATCATTTCATCAACGTGGATAGACATTTCTTCACACTGTTGAAAGATGTTATATTCAGACCCCAACAAAGTAGCTTCTTGCCCCATAGGTGGGGGACAAGGGATGTTTGTTTCAAATAAAAGCTCATTAGACGATTACGATGATGAGGAGAAGTTCTTATGAGTTTTAAGAAAGGGATTTGAGATCGGAGATGTGAAATTTTAGCTATAGGATCCCATTTGTCATATCCCATTATAATTTTATTGGATAAGGGTGCATAGTGTTGCAATAAATCCTTTGAGAGTGTAGCGGAAGTGCATTGAGACTGATGTTGGTAGGGTGGGTGTGTTTTAGATTTGGTTGATGTGGGTTGACTAATTGTATCTGATTGTCTTGTTTTAGAGGACATGGTTGAATTATTGGTTGTTTGTTGTGTTTGATAGGAAGTACCAATGATAGAAGTTTGTGGGATTTCTGAGTGAGGTGTCTTAATTGAAAGAGGAGTAGAACTTGTCTGGATGGTATGCAAGGTATTGTCTAATTGTATTATTGGATTTAACACTTGTGAGTTTGTTGAATTTGATGGAGTTGTTTCTACATGCCTCAATTTCGTGAGGTGAGATGGGTTAGAGTCTTGAACAGTGTGAAATTTTGGGAAATTGTTATAGGTAGAAGCTGGATAGTGATCGATATTGGAAACTACTCTCCTCATGTTAATCATATTAATAACATTCTCATCATTCATGTTAGGATCCATATAACTTTTGACATTGTTAGTAGTAAGAGGTTGGCTAGTGTTAGCTTGATGATTAGGAAGGGGATCCTTGTAAATAGCTAAATGAGCATTTGCTTGAGTCAAGGCTTCATGTTTAGTTTTTGTTTTATGGACCTTAGTTGCTACTTCATATGCCTGTTGACATGTATGTATGAGCAATTCATAATTAGGTCCAAGGAGATAATCAATAGCAAAGTTTCTTAGTTGGCAACAAGTTTCGTAAGAATGGCCCCAACTTGCATGAAACCAACAAATTTGTGGGGATCATACCAATGTTTGGCAGGGCGAGTAGGATCGATATCTCATGGCGAAGGTTGAGGAAGACGCTTTTGAATTACTGCTAAAGGAAAGTAGTTTATGGACATCTACATTATGTACTTAAGAAAATGTGGAACTAGGATGAGAATTATTGGAAAGTGACAATGACGAATTAGGCTCCGTGGGATTACTTGGAGCAATCGCTTGAATGGTGTGTATGGAATCATAAGTATCTGTATGCAATGTCCCCTTTCTGATTTTTTTATGATATTTAAAGCATCTAATCAGATTTTAAAACCAAACAACCAATATTTCAAAGATCCACCAATTTCTCAATAAAACCCAAATCGGGTATGTCCGAAATAGTGCCAAAAACTTCATGGCTTCACATATTATTAATAAATCTGAAAGTGGACATTTTTACAGAAATTTCACCGACATAACAGCCTAAAAAAATGACATTTCCATATCTGTATAGCATTTACACAATAGCTCCCAAATGGAGGACAAAACAATGCTCATCAAGCTCCCGAAAATAACACAATAGCCCGGAAACACCACAAAACACTAATAATCTATCACAGAAGTGTAATCACAACCAAATACATATATTCAACTCTATTTTAACATCTAAATGTCTGAAATATAGCAGCAACCCAAACTGATATGAAATACTCAATCGAAAACACCAAACTCTTACAAAAACACACCCGAAAACCCACAAATTTGCATTGTTTAGCACAAGGGCAAACTCTGCATGAGCTTGCACATGGAATGGCTTTAAACTCCCGTCTTTAGCCTTCCTGGAAACCTGCAAACTCCCGTCCTTGGGTCTCCTTCTCCACAGGTTTGGCAGCCTCTGAAGAACAACAAAGCAATGAGCAAAAATCAAGTTCTGGAATCAGCCCAAAATGCCTCCAAATCCCTTTAAAAGAGGGCATAACCCTAACTCACGACCAAGAGGGGTTAATAAAACATATTTTAATAATAATTTTCATTTATTAGTCCATTGGTTTCCAAAGATTAGCCCCTTTTGCCGAAACTTCACCTTTTTGAGCCTGTCTGCCTTAGCAAAGATTATTATTTTTTTAATTATTTGAAAAGGGGACATGACAAGTCCTCCCCTCCCAAATATTGCTAGTCCTCAAGCAATGAAGGTTGGAATGCTCAAGAATATGTGCTCCTTCCCAAGTTGCATCCTCCAATGGTAATCCTTTCCATTTGACCAAATGCTCTATGATGCTCCTATTTCTCAATCTTTTCTCTCTTGTATCCAAAATCTCTTCTGGTATCAAAACTAATTTCCCTTCATCATCAAGAGGTGGTAATTCTGTAGAGACTATGGTTTGCTGGCCTAGAACCTTCTTCAGGCAAGATACATGGAAAACATTATGTATTTTGCTATTTGGTGGGAGCTCCAATTCATAAGCTACCTCTCCTACCTTCTTGATGATCTTATAAGGCCCATAGAACTTGGGCTTGAGCTTCTCTGCCCACTCCTCTTCAAGGTGCTTTGCTTATATGGCTGCAACCTGACAAATACCAAATCTCCCACCTCAAAAGATCTTTCAGTCCTTTTCCTATCAGCATACAACTTCTGTTGGTTCTGTGCAGTTGTAGATTATCCTTGAGGGACCTTATAATGTCTTGGCTTTGCTTGACAAAATCACTTGTTGCAGGTACTCTGCTATCCGAAAGTACTAGATCAACAAAAGAAAGGGCATCATAACCATAAAGAGCACGAAAAGGAGGCATACCAATAGACATGTGATGAGATGTATTGTAACAATACTCCCCTAGGTGCAACCATTTCACCCAAGCATGTTGTTGATTTGAAACATAGTTCCTCAAATATCCCTCTATCCATTTATTAACTATCTCTGTTTGTCCATTTGTTTGAGGGTGATAGCTAGTACTGGGAGTGAGTTCAGTTCCTGCCAAATGAAAGAGTTCCTTCCAAAAAGAGCTGAGGAATCTACTATCCCGGTCACTGACAATGTTTTTAGGCAAGCCATGTAATCTAAAAATTTCCTTGAAGAACAATTCGGCCACTTGTGATGCCTTGAAATCAGATGTGATAGGAAAGAAATGTGCATACTTAGTTAGTCTATCTACCACCACATATATGCAATCCTTACCTTGAACCTTGGGCAACCCAGTGATGAAGTCCATGGAAATACTTTCCCATTTTTGTTCAGGAATAGGAAGTGGCTACAACAACCCTACAGGAAAATTTTGCTCACTCTTGCTTTGTTGGCATACCATACATTCCTTAATGTGTTTAAGGACATCCTCCTTCATACCCTTCCATGAAAACCGCTCTCGAATTTTCCTGTATGTCTTGAAGTATCCTTGATGACCAGCCAAAGGTGTGTCATGAAAGGCCCTCAATATCCTCTCAGTTTTTGATCCTGGCACTAAGAAGAACCTGTTCTTGTAATAAATCAATTCATCAACAACCTTGTATCTGTTATCATCCACTAACTTATCCAAAATCTTGGTGGCAAAGGAATCTTTAGCATACTCTGAAATTATGGAGACTTTCCAATCAGCAGAGATAGATGTTAAGGAACACAAAGTGGGCTTTCTTGAGAGAGCATCAGCAACCACATTATTCTTTCCTTTCATGTATTCAATATCAAAATCATAAGCTTGCAATTTGCTTACCCATTTTTGTTGACGATCATTCAAATCCCTTTGGTTCAAGAAGAACCTGAGGCTATCATGGTTTGTCTTTACAATAAATCTCCCACATACCAAATATTGTCTAAACTTATGAAGTGCATGCATGATTGCCAACATTTCCTTATCATAGATGGAGTAACCTTTCTTTGATTGATTTAATTTTCTACTCTCAAATGCTATTGGATGTCCCCTTTGACTTAGGACAGCCCCTATACCTTCTCCAAAAGCATCACATTCAACAACAAAAGGTAAAGAGAAATATGGAATTGCAAGCACAGGGCATGAACTCATTACCTCCTTAAGCTTATCAAATGTTTTTTGTGCCTCTTCTGTCCAAACAAAAGCTCCTTTCTTTATCAAATCAGTCAAGGGGGCAGCAAGCTGAGAAAATCCCTTGGCAAATCTCCTATAGTAGCTACACAACCCGAAGAAACCTCTCAACTGTGTAAGATTAGTGGGTGGAGGCCAATCCAAAATTGCCTGGATTTTTTGTTGATCAACCTGTACTCCTTTAGAACTTATAATATGTCCCAAATATAGGAACTCTATCAAACCAAACTCACATTTAGATAGCTAAGCATAGAAGGATTGTTGCTCCAAGATTCCCAAAACAGTGTCTATGTGCTTTAGATGCTCTTCCCATGTTTTACTGTAAATCAAGATATCACCAAAAAATACCAAAACAAATTTTCGAAGATGCTGGCTGAATACCTTATTCATACAAGATTGGAATGTTGCGGGTGCATTAGTGAGGCCAAATGGCATAACAAGAAATTCAAAGTGCCCATAGTGACATCTGAAAGCAGTGTTTTCCACATCTTCACTCCTCATTCGGATTTGATGGTACCCTGATCTTAAGTCAATTTTTGAGAAGTATACAGCACCATGTAATTCATCAATGAGTTCATCTATGCGTGGTACGGGATACCTATTTTTTATGGTCTTCTTGTTTAGAGCCTTGTAGTCTATACACATTCTCATTGTACCATCCTTTTTCTTGACAAGTACCACAGATGATGCAAATGGACTAGAGCTAGGCCTTATGAATCCCATGTCGAGGTGTTCCTTAATAGTTTTTTCAATTTCTTCCTTATAACCTCTTGGATGACAGTATGGGGTTGTTATAACTGGTTTGGCACCCTGTTCTAACTCTATAACATGCTCAAAACCTCTATCTGGTGGTAATCTTGGGGGCAAGTCATTGAAAACTATACTATGCTTATCAAGAATATTTTGAATTTCAAAATGGAAATTACCTTGATTCTTTGGAGAGCTTGTTGGATGGATTATGACTCCTGCTGCCCATGCTACTTGTCCTCTTCGAAAAGTCCTCTCCATCCTCTTTGCAGAGACCACCTTAGGTGCTCCATTCGATAAGCCTCTCAATAAGACTTCTTTCCCATTGGAATGAAATTTAAACTCCATAGTTTGATGGTTCATGTAATAGCCTCCAATAGAGTGCAACCATTGAACACCCAATACAAGATCTGTCTCCCCAATGCCAACAACATAGAAGTCATCACATAACTCATAATCTCCTAAGGTCATCTTGAGTTGTTTCACCACCCGTGTGCAAGGCATCGTGAATCCATCAGCTACAGTAACATTGAATCCCTCAAAATCTTCTGCCTTAAGCCCTCTTTTCATGACAAATCCCTCATCAATAAAATTGTGAGTTGCCCCACTATCAAGAAGAACTGTCAACCTTTGCCCTGCTAGTACCCCTCGAATTCGAAAGGGATGGTATCTTGGGACTCCTGATAATGTTGCTAAAATGCCATCCTTGCTGATTTCTTTTTCTTTCTCTTCTTCTTCCTCCTCCTTAGTGTCATGAAATTCCTCATGCTCATCTGAATCAGATTCTGAAGCAACTTCAATATAGTGCACTTGACCTTTTCCCAAACATCTGTGTCCTGGGACCCATGGTTCTCTACAAGTGAAACAAAGCTTTTTCCTTCGTAATTCACTCCTAGTCTCTTCGTCTACCTTCTTTTTTGCCACATTTATCACATCTTTTGGTGGTAGTGTTGGAAAAGTCTTTTTCTGAAAATTCCCCTTATGTTGCCAAAGATTTGGGGGTTTTTGATTAGTGACTGGTTTCATAGGCACACAAGTTTCAAGTTGCAAGCTTCTTTTGATAGCTTCCTATAAGGTTGAGGGTGAGAAAGCCTTAACCAAACCCTTAACAGAATCTTCCAAACCATCAAGAAAAAGATAAACAATCCTCTTTTCACTCATATCAGGTACCATAACAGCCACTTTTTGAAACTCTTCTATATGCTCATTAACTGATTTGGTTTGCTTCAACTTTGACAATTCTTTAAAATACTCTTCATCATCCTTGAGGTCAAATCTATCTATCACTCTTTGACTGAAATCATCAAATGTAGTTACCTGATCATGACTTTGAGTAGTCATTCCATGATACCACCAATCATACGCTGCATCTTCCAAGTGTAGACTTGCAAATTGAACAGCATCACTCTCCTTCATGGGGTTAAGTGTGAAGAAGGTCTGTAATTTTTGTAGCCATGCTCTAGCTGAAATTTTATTTGTTCCATCAAAAGTAGGTGCTGTAAACTTGCTTATTTTATTTTTGAGCTCTCTTCCACTTATGTCATGCTCCCTCCTGTACTCTTTCTTGGGCATCAAAGTGTTCATCATATCCACATATTCTCTAAAAGGAACCAAACTGTGAAAGTCATCATCTAAGCCATTGTAAGTAGCTCTTAATGCAATCAAGTTACCTGTACCCTCTTCCACGGGATTAAGGGCTAGATCTGGTACTGGTGGCTCATCTGCAGGCAGGAAAATAGTTTTTGTTGATTTAGAGGGTGTGGGTTTCAGATTTCTTGGCTCCTCTGAAGTGCTCCCTTTCTCATTAGTAGATGCAACTCCTTGTAGTTTTTCTGTCAATATTCGCAAAGCCTCTCTAGTTTATGCCAAACTATCCACTGTTTGCTTCTGAGTATTCTGGATGTCTTGGAAAAATTTCTTTGCCATCTCATCTGGGTCAGCCATACTTTTTCCTTGGATTTTGTACTTTTACTTTTAACTGGAGGTTTGATCAAAATTTCTTTATTCTTTTCTCGCTGTAAATATCTCTTTTCTCTTTCACTTAGTTGCATGCAAACTTCTACAAACCCTCACGCTGGCAAGATCATAGCTCTGATACCACTGCAATGTCCCCTTTCTGATTTTTTTATGATATTTAAAGCATCTAATCAAATTTTAAAACCAAACAACCAATATTTCAAAGATCCACCAATTTCTCAATAAAACCCAAATCGGGTATGCCCGAAATAGTGCCAAAAACTTCACAGCTTCACATATTATTAATAAATCTGAAAGTGGACATTTTTACAGAAATTTCACCAACATAACAGCGTAAAAAAATGACATTTCCAGATCTGTATAGCATTTACACAACAGCTCCCAAATGGAGGACAAAACAATGCTCATCGGGCTCTCGAAAATAATACAAAATAGCCCGGAAACACCACAAAACACTAATAATCTATCACAGAAGTATAATCACGACCAAATACATATATTCAACTCTATTTTAACATCTAAATGTCTGAAATACAGCAGCAACCCAAACTGATATGAAATACTCAACCGAAAACACCAAACTCTTACAAAAACACACCCGAAAACCCACAAATTTGCATTGTTTAGCACAAGGGCAAACTCTGCATGAGCTTGCACATGGAATGGCTTTAAACTCCCGTCCTTAGCCTTCCTGGAAACCTGCAAACTCCCGTCCTTGGGTCTCCTTCTCCACAGGTTTGGCAGCCTCTGAAGAACAACAAAGCAATGAGCAAAAATCAAGTTCTGGAATCAGCCCAAAATGCCTCCAAATCCCTTTAAAAGAGGGCATAACCCTAACTCACGACCAAGAGGGGTTAATAAAACATATTTTAATAATAATTTTCATTTATTAGTCCATTGGTTTCCAAAGATTAGCCCCTTTTGCCGAAACTTCACCTTTTTGAGCCTGCCTACCTTAGCAAAGATTATTATTTTTTTAATTATTTGAAAAGGGGACATGACACTGTAACACCATCATTAGTTGCATGTCGATTTTTAGCTTTCATGAGCATTCGAGTCCCCGTTGGAGGGTGTGACGGCTCAAATTGTTGTATAAGGAAATCTTGACGTTTAGCTTGGTCAAGGGCTTCTTTTAAATATTTTGAAGAAAGAGCCCTTACACGATATTGTAATTTGGAGTGAGGAGCATTAGTGAATAAATGAAATAGATTATCATCAAACATGTTATGCTCAGCTTTGTTAGATAAGGGTTTCTATTGTTTGACGAAAACTTGTGTTGTTTCGCATTTTAATTGTTTGTAATTGATAAAATGAGCTAAGTTGTTTTCGGGAAGATCACTAGTTTGAAATTCTTGAACAAATCATTGACTAAGTCTTCCAGGCTAAGCTATAGAATGGGTTTTAAGTTGATTATACCAATATAAAGCATCCCCTGCAAAGGTTTTAGCTAATAGCTTGGTGGCGGCAAAAGTGTTAAGTTTAACCCAATCTTTGTATAAATTTTCAAAAATCTTCTAATGCAAGGCTGGATAAGTGGATCCGTTATAAGTGATAGTGGGAACTATACCACCTATGTCAATGTTTGCACTTTGAAGGACTAGATGTTCATTTTGTAAATGTTTAATAGCCTTGTTAATAAAGTGGAGGTTGTGGTATAAGGTTGCCATGTGCATCTCTAAGGGGGGGTGTAGGGGCATTAGGATTTTGCATTCCCATTGAGTAAGTTGAGGTTGGTTTTGGAGATGCATTAATTGGTTTTGCATTTGCATCATTTGGTTGGCACTATTAGTTTGAAAGGTAGCCATTTGATTTAAAGTTAGCAATAACAATTTATTAGTGTTAATGGTATTTTGACTAGTGAAAGCAGCATGGGATGCACTAGCATTATGGGAGGCAGTAATAGTTTGGGAGGCACTATTAGTTTGAGATGCACTAGTAGTTGTATGGAATTGAACATTAGTGTGGGCATTTTGGGTAGACCCACTAAAAGTCACACCTTCCATGTTTGTAGAAATGGATGGCATGGAGGATGAAGAAAACATGGAAGATAATGTCATACTAGTATAAGAAGATATGAGAGGAAAAGGGTGTGATAGAAGTCATTGGATGACTTGCCCCAAATCCTATAGAAAAGCTAGGTGAAGGTGAATGAGGTTCTCCAATATAAGGTCCTATCAAGAGGTTGTAAATGACTATGGGATCCTTGCCCCGATGTTGAGAGTTTTCATTGATGAAGAGGATCATTTCAATCATATATTCAAATTCACTTTCATTTTCTACTATTTGTAAGAATAAAGGATTAAATGTAGTGGAATAGGGAGGAGTCCCATAGTTGGTAGTTTTAGTAGTGCTAAGATATGCACTATCTACCGCATGGTATGGTAAATGCATTTTAAGGGCTTTACGAGGATTAGTAAAACTCATCATGTTACTTTGATTTTGTTGTGTAGCTTTATCAAACAGATGCTACATGATGAAAAGTTGATTCAAACACTCACTACGGAAATGAGAATTTAAAAGCTAAAAATGAATAAGATCAAGCTGGTCGATCAAGTTAGACTAATAGGATAACAAAAAAAATCTATATCAGACTAGGTCTACTTGGTCGATATAGTTGGGAAAGCAGAAAAACATAATTGTCTGTAAACTAACTAGGTCAAACGGGTTGAGCTTGTTGGAAAAACAAAAAAACAAAATTGTCTATACACTGACTAGGTCGAACTGGTCAAGCTAGTTGGAAAAACAAGAAAACAAAATTGTCTATAAAATGACTAGGTTGAGCTAGTCAAGCTAGATGGAAAAACAAGATGACAGAAAAATTTGAAAACAGAGTAGGTCAAGTTGGTCGATCTAGTTGGGAAAGTAAGAAAACAGAGCAATCTGTAAGTTGGCTGGGTCGAGTTGGTCGATTGAGTTGGAAAAGCAAGAAAAACAAAACAGTTTATAAACAAACTAGATCAAGTTGGTCGACTAAGTTCTGAAGTCCAACAAAAAAATTTAATGATTTAATTATGGACAATTTAGTTCTAAATGCAGAAAAGAAATTAAGGACACAAACAACTAGGTCAAGCTGGTCAATCTAATTGAAACACACAGCGCATAACTTGTATCAATGCTAGCTAATATGGTCTACAATACAACATAGAATGGCAAACAACAAGCAGCAAAAATGTAATTTATATGCTAATTAATTGTTCAAAAATAAGATCAAGAAGTTGTACTAAAGGTTGTGATTGATAGCGTAGGCTTCTAAATATACTTGCTTGTCCATTGAATAGTGTTGGCCCAATGTTTCATATCACTAACTATGGAGGAAGTGATATTCCCATAGCTCACTAAACCCGGTTTCAAGGGTAAGTTGAAAGTAACTTCTTAACACTAACCGCTAACCAATGCACCACACAATCAAATGGATAATTGGATTCGTAAGGTTCAATACAAAGAGAAATCTTAGGCATTTTCAAAATATTGTGAGGTACGTGAAAACTAAAAACCATGTTTAGCTCTGTATTATGACTATGAGTATTGGAGCAAGCCCCTCACGCCACAATATCTGTAAAGATAGACAAAGACCGTAAATAGAATATCGCATAGCCCTTCACGATAGTAGCTAAGTAATTTTAAAACTGTCAGTACATAGTTTCTAGGGAAAGCCAAACAAAGTGAAAAATAAAAGCAAAAATCCATATTTCAAAAGCCAAGTTGCAATTTTTGAAAGTAAATAAACAAACAGCCAACTGAAAAGTAAAGTGATTATCATTACTATCAGATATAGGTTAATTTCCTTTGTTTAAACTAAAAAAGTGAAACATACAAAACAAGATCGAGTAGGTCGATCAAGTTGGACACAAAACAGAACGAAGTCAAACTGGTAGAATTAGTTTGTTGTAAAAACAGGGCAAAACAAACAAGATCAAGCTCATCGACTTAGTTTTCCTGGCAGAAAACAAAAACAGAACTAGATGAAGCCGATAGATCTAGTTGACTGTGTAGGTACAGTTTTACAGAACTGAAAATTTGGAAAAAACAATATTGAATTTAAATTTTAACTAAAAAAGCAGGGAAATAAACTTTGCTTAGAATTTGACAAAGTGAAAATACTTAGTTGTTTAGAGTGACCTTGGTAGATAAGACAAAATCGACCACGTCAATGTAGTAGCTTTTCCTAAAGTTGTCATGTCCCCCTTTGTGGACATAAAGCAAAAGAAAACCCTTAGCCTTGTTTTCAATGTTTCTTATAGGTTAAGGGCAAGGAGGTTTAAAAAGGAAACAATAATTTCTCTCTTCAAATGGTAAAAAAGTAATTTTTTGTTAAGTTGATCTAATTTTGAGTTGAGGAGGGGCCTTTTTAAGTTCATGGGCTAATTTTAGCTCTTAAGTGATTTTAAAAGAAAAAGTACCCTTATGATATGTTTTATTCACTTCAAGTGGAGCGCCCCACTTTGGGAAGGGTATTTAAGGAGGTTGAAGGATGATTTGGAAAGGTTATGCTATTTGGAGATTTGATTTTGGAGTCTAAACACAAAAAAACTTAACTCACACCTTGAAGACGAAAACCTTCAAAGGTCAAGAGCAATTAGGGACAAAACCCTCTAATTCTAAACTAGGGAAACATCATTCAAGGGCTACATTTGGGCTAAAATATTCGAGAAATTTAGAAAATAACCTTTTGGGGTGTGGTGACTTGGTTGGAGTGGTCAGTGTCTTGGTTGGGAGCACATCTAGGGCAGATTTCTTCATTTTCAGCTTGAAGACCCCTTGTGAAACGCTGTGTGGAATCTCTAAGGTTTGAAGACCCCTATTTAGGGTTGCATTGGAATTGTTGAAAATAACATTTTTCTAGCTAGGACGGCTTGATTGGAAAGCTGAAATTGAGGGCTTGATAGGCAATTTCAAGTCTATAACCTATTCTAAATTTTTCTATAATTATTTTATTAATTATCATTATTTTTAATCATATTCTCCAGTGCTTTTATGGAGAGAAAATCGCCCAAATCCGGTATTTAAGCTTGTTGTAATTCTTTTGCATATTGATGCCTTTGTGGCTAAGTTTGATGGTTGATTAGAGGCCCTAATATTCATCACAACATTCAGTAATTTTCAGCTAGGGTTTAGATCATTTATTTCAGCATTTTGTGAGATTTTTGGCACCTAGGGTTTGTTGGAAAAATCAGAAAAATACTATTTTTGGTTAGGGTTTTGTGATAAAATTCAGATTTCAAGGTTTGCCCCAATTTGGGGACATTACAGTGGTATCAAAGCCTAGATCTTTTCAGCTTGTGGATTAGATCAAAATTTTAATGCAACATGATGAAAGAAGTTGAGAAAGAGAAGCTCTATAGAGCACGGAGGAAGCTGAAGCGTCCATGTCAATCAATAAGTGACCTAATCAGCATCTTGGAAGAAGTAGAAAATGGGTTATCCAAGGTAAATTAGTCATAGTATGTGAGAATGGAATGGGCGGTGCAACCCTCCATGATTTGCTTGGTCCAACCCCAACTCTTGAGACACTCAGACAAAAAGGTAAGGCTTTTGGTTACCAATTGTATTATTGAAATTACAAGAATGACAGCCCCTAAGGTTACAACAAAACTATGAGGGATATATTTCAACAGATTGTGGAGAGTTTTCAAGGTCTGGAGGACAACAAAGGACCTTTTGCTAAGAGGGTTACTATTGACAATTCTTCCACAGGTCAGAGTGTCTCTTGCCATTCGGAAAGTTCACGTCTCTAGCCAAGGAAGAAATAATACATTGGGTAGATGTAGACCAATTGAAATAACTCATTTGCAAAATCCTTGGCTACAACAGGATTTCTTTCGGACAAAGAAGGCTTGATTTCACATAGCTTCGGAAAAGTTCAAAGGACATGAGTTCGCGGGAAATTAGCCAAGAGTAAGGAGAAGATAACAGATATCCTTCGGGCAAAAGTCCAAAGGAATACTTCGGAGGATTTGTAAATAAAGAACCCGCAGCCTCCCAAAAGGCCCACCAAAGAATAAAGCCCAAGGAATAATTCCTTCGGACTTTTTGTCCAAAGGAATTCCTTCAGACAAAATTCCAAAGAAATCCAAGAGAAGTCAAAAAATCCAAAGGTCCGAAGGAATAAGGACACCTACAAAAAAAACTGGGTGCCCTACAAAAAGCCCAGGTGTCCCACAATTTTTCTGAAAAGCCATTTCTGAGAGACAAGCCCTTACAGAGGGCACTTGATCAGTGACAGGGTCTTTGCGACTTTCCCGAAAGGCACAGAGGGAGGACACAAACCCTTGCGGAGGGTACTTGGTCAGTGGCAAGACCTTTGCAATTTTCCCGAAGGACATTCTGCCGATGGCCAAAGAAGACAAAGAAGAAAATACCTTCGGACTTTTTGTCCGAAGGAATTCCTTCGGACAAAAAGTCCGAAGAAATTTGGAGAATTTACAAAGCAAAAAACCCGACAGAAAAAAGTCCGAAGCCAACAAAGCAAAGGAAATTACAAAGGAAGATATGCTTCAGAAAAAAGTCCGAAGGAATTCCTTTGGACTTTTTGTCCGAAAGAATACTTCGGAGAATAAACAAAGAAATAAAGCCCACAGGAAAAAGTCCGCAGAAATTCGAAAGAAATAAAGCCCGCATGAAAAAGTACGCGGAAATTCGAAAGAAATAAAGCCTGCAGGAAAAAGTCCGTGGAAAATCAAAAGACAAAAAGCTTGCAGGAAAAGTGAGGACATAAAGCCGAGGGAAATAAAGCCTAACGAAAAGAAAAGGCCAAGGATAATGTCTCGGTCTTTTTGTCCGAAGAGCGATGTCCGAAGGCAGAGAAGTACAAACTATCCGCGGGAAAGTGGACTAACAAAAGATCCGAAGAAAAATTCAAGACCAAAGACAAGTCCGCGGGAATAAACCCAAGAGCAACGCATGCACAGAAACAGAAACAGAAAATACATAGCCAGGAAATAAATTCAACCTGAATTTATCTCACTCAGCAAGATAGTTTTCCATGCAAGCACTTTCGTCCGTCTCAAGCTCGTAACGTTCCAACAGCTCAACCAGAGTTCCAAATTCGGACATCGAGTTGACTGTTCCAGATTTAGAATTGACTAATTGTTAAACGCCACATCTACTAGGAGTTTTTCATGCAAAGGAGAATAATCTCTTCATCCAACTTAGCCTTTCAAACGTTCCAACTCAGCGTTTCAAATGTTTCAACTCGGCTTCCAACGAATCAAGTCAAAGTTCTAAAATTGATATTGGCGTTGGATTTCATGCAAACTATTGTCATCACATACTTCCAAATGTTCCAGCAGCTCATGAAGAAACTAAAATTGACATTGGCGTGGATTTCCATGCAAAGAGAGGTGGGTGTTTCAATAAACAAAGACAAGTCCACTTCCTCTAACGCCAAGGAGCTTCATGCAAAGACAAAAGGAAAAAATATTTTATTGAAAGGCAAAGTCAACCTTGAGTTAATCTAAGTTGATCTTCCTCTTCTATTTTTCAATGCTAATCTCTTGGCTTTTGTAATTCTCTATATTAATGGCTTTTCAGTCTTAGATTTTTTTATCCCTCGCTTGGCAAGACCAGACTCTGCCATTGGTGAGTTGTGTAACATCTTCAATCAATAGAAGCATTGTACTTTCAGATTTCAAGTGCTAGCATAGTGTATATTCATTCAACAATTTGCATATGTGGTAGATTTCTCTCCCTTCCCAAATTCTGATTCGTACCTGGTTGCTAGCTTATCGTATTAAGCAGGTCATGTTAAGTGTTCTTTATGTCTTTTGTTGAAGCTGTAAGTGGATGTTAGGTGGCTGCAAAGTGTCTTGTATCAGACCTCTCTCCATCGTTTTCCCTTATGTTTTGGTCATTGGATCGAACCTTCTCATGAAATAGTTATGCATAGTGGTCGATTAAAATCGAAGGTCTTCATTTTTTCTTGTTTGTTCAATGTTCAATGTTCCAAGTAGAGTAGACCAATCTTTTGGTGTATCACTGTTATTAGGTAGGATTTCCACTTAAAGTTTAATTCTCCCTTTTCCATGGTAGTCTGCAACACAGAGTAGAGATCCTCATTGATACATCTTACAGGAACCAACCTTCTCTAGAGGTTCTTCTCACCATTGAGGCACCCCACCTTTGTGAGAAGATCCCATTGTTCAACCAGATAGAGGATTGGCCATTTCATGCACGTCTTCGATTCAGAGTGCAACTCCAGGTTGACAACAGTTTTTGGCACGCCCGATGGGACCACGAAAAGAGTTCTTTATATAGAGTTTTCGCAGCAACGGAGGATATTCATTTACATCCAGTTGCAGAGTTCATAGCATCATTCAAGGAATCCATTCATGCCAAAGGTTATCACAAGATCAGCAAGTAAAGGTATTCCTTTTGAATTTGTAACTTATAAAAGAGCAAGGTCTAGGAGGGCAAATCCATATCCTCAAATGGAATATTTACCTCCCCCTCATCCTATCGTTCTAGACACTGCAATCCCCACCATCCAAATGGCCATTAGAAATTAAGTGTTTGCTCCATTCAATAGGGGAAGTCCACTAAATCTAGCACAGTTAGATGACATTCCAGTATCTACCCTCAAAAGTATTCCATTTTTCTCAGGAGAAAATCAAACAACCCCTATTGAGCATATCCAGGGTGTGGCTAATCTTTGTTCAGTTCATAATGTTGTTGAAGATAATGTTGCTACCAGATTGCTAGCTGCTTCTTTCAAAGAAAAAGCATTACAGTGGTATAGAACCCTCCCACTTAGATCTGTTTCTACTTGGGATGAATTGGGTGCAGCCTTCGTTAAGCAGTTTGAGGTCAAATCTGATCACTTATCTTTAGTTGAGCAATTAACTGCCATACAGAGAGCTCCTCATGAGTTCATGTCCGATTTTAATCTCAGATTCCAAAAGACATGGCACAGGTTATCGGTTTTGATTAAGCCATCACCTGAATATGCATTTCTATATTTTTTGAAAGCTCTCAATTCTGACATTAGTGTGATGATACAGTCAATGGGTGGTACTACTTTGCCAGATGCTTATGACGTTGCAATAAGGGCAGAAAATAGCTTGATTCAAGCAAGTAAGCTTTCTCCAAGACCTCCAATGCCCATATTTCAAGAAATAAGTTCTGTTCCAGCGCCTCAAGTTCCTCAAATTCCATCCTTGGCTCCAATTCCAGCACCTCAAGTTCCTATTGCAGCCCCTACTAGTCAATCTAATGAGATAGAAGAGTTGAAAAGTTTGTTGCAATGAGACAGCAATTTCAGTCAAATAGGCCCTATCAACAACAAAATCAGAACAACTATCAGCGCTTCAAAAATCAAAGGTCTCCTTATCAGGGTTTCAAAAAAAATAGACCACCCTATCAAGCACAAAGAGCCATAACCCCAATTAAGCCATATGTTGCTCTTGATCCGAATGCTCCTTCCACTTCAAAAGCAATTGTTCCAACCCCACCTCAAAATAATTTGGTGCAGAATTCAAGTTGGCAGCCCTCAAATCTCAATGATGTTTAAAACCATAACTTGGTATCACCAAGCAGCACCATGCCACAGATGACACAAGAAGAGTTCTCTTTTCAAGGGGGTCAATATCAAGATACAGGTTTAGCATCACAAGGAGCGACTCAAGCACAGCCTGACGCTATCAATGTAAATTGGCAGGTAGATGATCATGTCGTTTTTACTTAGAATGTTAAAAATAACGTTTCAAATGGTCAAGTTGCAGCTATAATTTATCAGAGAACTAAAAGAAGAGTTGTTGAGGAAGCCCAAGCAGTAGCAAATACTTCAAGTGCTCCTAGTATTATTGCTCAAGGTACAAAAGAGCAGCTTGCTGCCCCCACAGCCCCAAAAAATCAGAATGTAGAGGTTAGTGTTGTAAACCTGGAGCTGCGCTCTGAATCGAAGACATGCATGAAATGGCCAATCCTCTATCCGGCTGAAACAATGGGATCTTCTCACAAGGGTGGGTGCCTCAACGGTGAGAAGAACCTCCAGAAAAGGCTAGTTCATGTATGATGTATCCATGAGGATCTCTACTCTATGCTGCGGACTACCATGGAAAAGAGAGAAGGAAACTTTGAGGGGAAATCCTACCTAAAACGGGTGATACACCAAAAGTTTGATCCACTCAACTTGGAACCTTGAACACTGAACAAAGGAAAAGGAAGACCTATGATTTCAATCAATCACTTATGCATAAATATTTCATGAAGAGGTTCGATCCAATGACCAAAACCTGAGGGAAAACGATGGAGAGAGGTCCGATACAAGACACTTTGCAGCCACCTAACATCCACTTACAGCTTCAACAAAAGACATAAAAAACACTGAACATGACCTGCATAAAGATAATCTAGCAACTAGGTATGAATCAGAATTTGGGAAAGGAGAGAAATCTACCACATATCCAAATTGTTGAAGAAATATACACTATGCCAGCACTTGAAATTTGAAAGTTCAGTCCTTCTATTGATCGAAGAGGTTACACAACTCACCAATGGTAGAGTCTGGTCTAGCCAAGAGAGGGATTGGATTCTTTTTTTTTAATCAAGGCTGAAAGCCATTTTATAGAGAATTACAAAAGGCCAAAGATTGGCATTATAAAATTGAAGAGAAGGATTTACTTAGGTTAACTCAACACTGACTTGGTCTTTCAATAAAATATGTTTTCTTTTTTGTCATTGCATGAAGCTTCTTGCGCTTGAGGAAGTGAACTTGTCTTTGTTCTAAACCGCCCACCTCTCTTTGCATGGAAATCCACGCCAATGTAAAACTTAGAACTCTACGTGAGCTGCTTGATGCTGAGTTGGAACGTTTGAAAGCTAAGTTAATCGATTGGTAAGTTGAGTTGGACGAAGAGATCCATTGAGTTGACTGTTTGGTAAGCTAAGTTGGACGAAGAGATCACTCTCCTTCGCATGGAAAGCTCCTAGTGGATGCGGCATTTAACAACTAGTCAACTATAAATCTCGAATAGTCAACTCGACATTCGAATTTAGAACTCCGGTTGAAGCTGAGTTGGCCTCTCGAATGCGTGAGCTGATCCGGAGATGAATAGGACCTCAATAATCAGTCAATTGAAGCTTTGACCGGCATTCGAAGATAGCCCCTGCTTGCATGTATTTCACCATGTTCTGGTCTGCCTGTTCATGTCTATTTCTGGCAGGATTCTATATTCGGATGTATTTGTCTATATTTCCTCCGTTTGGCCTTTTCAACTTTTTTGAAGCTTTGGATTTCCTTCAGAATTATGCTTTTGGTTTCATTTTCCGAAGTATTCCTTCGGACTTCTTTTCCGAAGGGATACTTTCCTTTGCTGTTTCTTTGCTCTTTCTTTGCTCGGGCTTCTTTTTATAGTCGGGTCCTTATTGTAATTTCTCCGAATTCCTTCGGACAAATAGCCCGAAGGAATTCATTCTCCGTCTTTACCTTTGTTTTCAACTTTTCCGAAGCCTTTTGATTTTGCCGTCGGCTTTTTGCACGGGCCTCTTTCTTTGTAGTCTTCCGAATTTCTTCGGACTTTTTGTCTGAAGGAATTCCTTCGAACAAAAAGTCCGAAGAAATTATGCCTTTGAGTTTGCTCTTTCCCTGCGAAATGCCCTTCGGAAAAGTCACAATGGTCCTGTCACCGACCAAGTGCCCTTCGCAAGGGCTCCTGTCCCTCGTCTGTCCCCTTCGAAAAAATTGCAGGGCACCCAGGCTTTTTGCAAGGTTTTGAATTTGCTCCTGTACCTTCTCGAAGGGTAGGTGCCCTTCGGGAATGTTTAAAATGACCCTTCCAAAGGGTACCCTGCCCTTCGGGTTTCTTGTAATGGACTCTTTCTTTCAGCCTCTTGTAATTTTCCCCTTGGATTTTTTGCAAATGGTCTCTTGGCCGATAAAATGACCCTTCGGCAAATGAATGAACCCTTCAGCATCTTTGGTAGTTTCGACCCTTCAGATATTTTTTACTAAGGTCCTCTCCTAGTGATCCTTTGGGTTTTAAACAAGTGCCATTTCCTTCGGACAAAATGTTCAAAGCGATTGAATCTTCAGCTAGTGACCCTTCGGACAAAAAGTCCGAAGGATTCAAACCCTTTAGAACTTCGAAATGATCTTTGCCCCTTTGTAAAACCACAAAACATCTGTTCTCTTTTAAAATTTGCTCCTTCCACTACTTGAATAAATTTGTTCTTTCTTTTGGTGTAAAATTGTCAACATTCTAGTGACTCAACTGGGAAGCATGCCTACTATGCTTGAGAACTCAGACCATAAACATAATATTGAACTCACAAAACAATGGTAACCCTGGTCCATGACTGCAAATCTCCTTTGATCATCTCTGAAGTAACCTCCTTCAAAATAAGAAGGGAAACACACGAAAGCAGAAAACTAAGAAGCAAATGTGCAAACAAGCACTTATTGGAAAAAACTGAAGCAAACTACTGTGCTTGAACAGCACTTGGAGGAAAGCAAAAACAACTAAGGAACCTAGCTAACCATGATAAAGCATGTTCCCCTTGGATCAAATGGGAAATTCTTGAACTCGCTCCTAAGGGATGATACAATTTGCAAAGCAGGATGTTTTTTAATCATAACCTTCGATGAGGCATTTTCCTTGTCCACGAACTGTATTAGCATCTTCTCAAATGGGTCATCAACAGTAACAAGAACAAACTCATCAAGTACCTCTTGATCTTTTTCAGATTGCTTATCATCTACCACCTTGTCAAGTGATACCTCATCTATGCATGGTTTTTGAGTGACCACATCCTTCTTATTGACTGCTGCAAGTTCATCCAGCTCTTCAAGGAGCTTTGAGTAGGCAACCCAATATGTACTGTGACTTTGTCATGTCTCCATTCCGACTGACATCGTTTTGCTTGCCGGGATCAGTCTATTATGGACTCTCGTAGACTGATGGTCGTGATGAGAGAGTCATTTAGGCGTTTATTTGGGGATCGAATGGCCTATTTTGCTCTTAGAGATATGATTTTCATTATATTTTATTATATGGGGCCAAATGTTATATTTTTAAATTGAGGTGCACTTTTTTTTTTATTTACTTTTTATTTAAAAAGTGCAAGGAGATTTTATAAGAATATTATGGATACTTCTAGAAAAAAGTAAGTGGCTTCTAGAGGAAGATTCCAAAAAGTGAATAAATAGACCCCTTGGGTCTCTCATTTGGCATCGAAGTTTATTTTCTCATCCTAGTCTTCTTGAGCATTTGTGAGGCTTGATAGTCTGCAAATATTCAGCAAAAAAATCCTTGAAAATGATACCTCTCAAGAGATTGCATAACTGAGGAAGTGAAAGATCTTCTGAAGGGTTGCACATTGGAAGTGGTCTTCAGCGATTTCATGTTGAGCTTCATTGGGTATTCAGACTGAGTTCAAGAGATAAACAATTTGGAGTTCCTTGGGTGAGGCGATTGCATCAGTGTCCCATTTTAAGGGCTTTCCAAATTATATATATTTTTATACAGTCCGTACAGGTACGGCCTGTACCTATAGAACAGTACTGCAGTTTTTGGGCGCTGCCAGCAAACTGGGATTTCCCAGCCGAATTGATATTATTGTCCAAAATTCATGCTTGGTTGAGAGATTGAAATTTTTTTTATGGTGACCCCAGCCTAGGCGACCATGTTCAGCACAGATGTGGAGACAGGAATTAAAAGCCAGAATCGTACCAGTCTGTACAGTACGGACTGTACCCGCAACAGCGTACGGACAGTATTTTGTGCATGTGTACGGACAGCTATCTGAGCAGGTTCTTGTCTTCAGTGATTTCCTGTAAGGTTCTATTTACATTTGCATACCTCAAATAAAGGTCCGATTATGTGCCAAGCTTTGTATTATGTTCTAAAAAATTATTTGGTCCATGTTTGTTGAAATCTGGAAGTTGCAAATCTATTGTAAAAGGGATCTATATTACCTTGAATAAATTGGCGCTAACTTTTGAATCATTGAGCTGAGCGAATTTGTTTCATATTCAGTTTATGCTTACAGTAGTATAATTTGATTGTTGACCAACTGTTTGACAAAATTCCATACTAGTATTCTTGGTGATTCTACCAACTGTTTGACAAAATTCCGTAGTGTAAATCAGTGTTTTAGTGATCTTACTAGTAAGGGTCATTACAGTGGTATCAGAGCGGTTACCTGCCAACCTGATTGAGTTATTTCAGATTGAATTCGATTATCAGTATGGCTTTAACAAGAGACAAGGATTTGGAAGAAAGAAAGCACAATGCAAAGAAGAAATTAGATCGTCCATTTCAGCGAACAAAGGACCTTCTAAGAACTTTGGAGGAGTTGGAAACATATATAGGCAAGGTTGATCAGTCAAATTCCTATGCTATGCAAACAGCTTTATCTCCAACATTTGGTTCGTTGGTGAAGCCCCGATTATTGAGACATCATGATGAGGTGGTAAGACTTGCAACTCTCTCTTGCATTAGTGAAATCACGAGGATAATAGCTGGCTTTAATTTTTATGATGATCAGATTATGAGAGAGGTACTTCATGCCATGGTGAAAAGCTTTGAAAAGTTGGATGACATCAGGGACCCTCATTTCACAAAGAGGGCAAGATTACTTGAAGTATTTGCAAGCTGTAGATTTGAAAACATTATGCTGTCAGTAGGTTGTATTGGTGACATTCGCAGGATGTTTAACACATTTTGGAATATTATGGATGAGTTTCATTCCAGCGATGTATTAGCATCGATGCACTCTATCATGTTCACAATCTTGTTTGAGGATGAAATTTCTAAATTTTTGGCAAAAGATTTATGGTATGTCTAGACAAAAGAGAGGAATTTGTCACCTATGGCATGTACGTGGCTAAAGAGTTTGATTGATAGGCCTAAGGATTGTAGTACTCTCCCTATGACAGGCAGAAACTTGAATGATGAGTTTGACAGACATGCTGATCTAGTACAAGGAGACATTAACACATCTTTAGGTAATGATTTATCTGCATCATCTTCACATGCAAAAGCGGTTAAAGATGTTGTGCAGGTTGAGCCAGTTACATCAGATGGTGATATCACAGGCACACCAGATTGCATGATTGACACAGATAGTGATTCCAGTACAATTGGTCCGGATGAAGTTACAACAGTTGAGGATACTGTCATGTTTGAGGATAGTACAGTTGATCAGAAAGTGAGCATTCAGGACTTTGCAGAAAATGAGTATCAGGCACAGTTGGATGCTTCTTCACATGAGATAGAGGCTAGTAGTTCTTCCTGTGGTTTGGCGAGCCAGCTGAAGACGAGGGGAAAGGATATTGTCGCGGCTTTATCTCATCATGATAGAATGCATGGATTGATCGAGAATCACATTTGGATGATTCAACTGCAGGAGAGACAGAAAGGAGTCACAACACGTTCTTGTGACGACTTACAGCAGATCAAGGAGGGCATGGAGGCAATGAAGGTAAGTTACATACACCTACTTTCAGATCGCAATCATCTCCTTAATCTTGCGGGAATCTATTTAGATGCATTAAAGAAGAAGGAAGAGGAGGTTGACCGGCTTTCTCATGAGCTGGAGGATACTCGAAATTCCTTGGTGTGTACTCAGTTGGCTCTCCAGGATTCTGAGAGATATGTGGACGAGCTTTGTCTTGAGGTGAATTCAGTTCAGGAGTTAGTGCATGTGGCAGGGACTCAGCGTTCTTTTACAGTCAGGTCACATGTTGATGATGATATGAGTATGTCTAGCATTCACACTCCGGATTCAGAGATTGTAGTGGGTACAGGAGACAGGTGATTGAAGTCAGTTGGTATTGTTCACATTACTCAGAGATATCTATCATTCTTTGGTAGTAGTATCTGTTGCACTATCATGGACTTGATTAGTAGTTTACCAGGGGTAGTTCTCATCCATGCCAGCAACTTGTCTGATGCTGGAATTAGTTTTTATACACCTATGTTGGGCATTGTTCAAGTATCTAGTGAACCATTCATGTTGGAATGAGTTGATGATCTCTCAGTTATGGCAGAGTCTATAGAAGAGTCCCAGGATCTGATTATTGCAGATGACACCCAGGAGGATGTTGTGGACAGTGTTGAGGACTTAGTCTCTTCAGCGGGTTCCTTTGATACGGAGGTTTATGTGGATGCTTCAGTCACTCCATTTGATGATACGAGTTCAACAGTTGGTCTGCCGAATTTGGATGGCAGTATTACAAATGATAGTTATTCTGAGGTTACTCCTTTGGACAGTGTGCCAGGGGTGGAGTATAGGAGTTCGACCAGCCAACCCAATCATGTGTCTAGTCAGCTAAGAGTTAGTGAGCAAGACATTGCTATCGCTTGCGAGCATTTCGATGTTACTCGTCAGTTTTTAGCAATTTATGGGTGGGGTTCTACTAGTGATGAGCAGGGAGGCAGTTATTTTTCCTTGACAGAGATCCACTCTTTATGGGAAGCTATCTGGATTCTGAGACAGGGTTATATGCGGTTGGTAGTCGACAGAGATTATCTTAGGGAGTGGGGTAGTACAGCATATGATGCATTATTGGTCAAGGAAGATAAAGTGAGTGAGCTTACTCAGCAGCTCAAGGTGACTTCTGAAATTCTTGAGAGTACACAATTGGCTTTCGAGGAGTCACAGTTTCATTTGGCTGAGGTGACCATGGAGTTAGAGCCACTTCAATCTTTACCAGAGTCCGTACAGTCACAAGGTGTGGTATCTGGTGACCCGAAGATGTCCATAGTCGAGATCGTTAGAGACAGTGGAGATGAGCATATATCTATCCTCGATGCTAGTATTGGCTTATCTGGTTCGTTTCCACTGAAGTTAGATTCAGTTGAGTTGGGTGCTGTAGTTGAGCATGGTAGTCAGCCTGATATGGTGATGATCTCTACTACTGATGGCACGGGGACTAGTGAGGTTGCATCAGGGATCAGTTGTGATGTTGGTGAGCCAGCAGTTGGTTTGGTTCCTGTTTGTGATACTACTCCTTTGGAGGTGTCTTCGGAGGTAGTAGTTGGTTCGGGTTGGTTAGCGATCAGTTGCAGTTAGTTTCTTTTGGATTGCAGTCTGAGCCACTAATTGAGAGTGGCACATTTTATCGACATTACACTATAAGTGCTTGTCATCAATTATGGGATGGTTTGACGCCATGGGATGAGAGTTGTGATAGACATGGCATGGTGATAGGTGCTGGGGTTGACAGCTTGTTGGTGCATGACTTAGAGCAGGTGTTGATGGCAAGCAAATTTGGTTTGTGTTATTGCTATCTAGCATGTGATGTCTCTTCATTATCAGCGATGCATAGGAGTTTGGGTGATGAGACCATGGCTGGTGATCTGCAGAGATATGTTGATTACAGTGGAGGTACAGTGTGTGGATTCTCCGCACTTGGCGTAGTTCCATTCGGAAGTTGTAGAGTTGGAGTGTGCCTTCCGCATAGCACGGTGGAATGTGTATATGTATTTGTGGTGTTGGCAGTTTGAGTTGTCCACGCTACTTGGGTTCTGATATCTTGAGAGTTGGTGTCACATGAGTTCCTGACTTTGGCAGTTATGGAGTTGGGGTCCAGCTGAGCAGTGGTTCACGATTCATACATGGATTCCTCTTGGTTATATTTCAGAGGTTGTTGCAGGAGCCTGCGCTGATTGACAACAGTATAGTTCATGATTACATTTGGGATCCAGGTGGATGGATTGGTTTCTTGTTCAGCCATTGCTTGGGGACAAGCAATTTCAGGAAGGGCGGATTGTCATGTCCCCATTCCGGCTGACATCGTTTTGCGTGCTGGGATCAATCTATTATGGACTCTCGTAGACTGATGGTCGTGATGAGAGAGTCATTTAGGCGTTTATTTGGGGATCGGATGACCTATTTTGCTCTTGGAGATATGATTTTCATTATATTTTATTTTATGGGGCCAAATGTTATATTTTTAAATTGAGGTGCACTTTTTATTTTATTTACTTTTTATTTAAAAAGTGCAAGGAGATTTTATAAGAATATTATGGATACTTCTAGAAAAAAGTAAGTGGCTTCTAGAGGAAGATTCCAAAAAGTGAATAAATAGACCCCTTGGGTCTCTCATTTGGCATCGAAGTTTATTTTCTCATCCTAGTCTTCTTGAGCATTTGTGAGGCTTGATAGTCTGCAAATATTCAGCAAAAAAATCCTTGAAAACGATACCTCTCAATAGATTGCATAACTGAGGAAGTGAAAGATCTTCTGAAGGGTTGCACATTGGAAGTGGGCTTCAGCGATTTCATTTTGAGCTTCATTGGGTATTCAGACTGAGTTCAAGAGATAAACAATTTGGAGTTCTTTGGGTGAGGCGACTGCATCAGTGTCCCATTTTAAGGGCTTTCCAGATTATATATATTTTTATACAGTCTGTACAGGTACGGCCTGTCCCTGTAGAACAGTACGGCAGTTTTTGGGCGCTCCCCACAAACTGCGATTTCCCAGCCGAATTGATATTATTGTCCGAAATTCATGCTTGGTTGAGAGATTGAAATTTTTTTATGGTGACCCCAACCTAGGCGACCATGTTCAGGACAGATTCAACACTTGCTAGTGGAGACAAGAATTAAAAGCCAAAATCGTACCAGTCCGTATAGTACGGACTGTACCCACAGCAGCGTACTGACAGTATTATGTGCATGTGTACGGACAGCTATCTGAGCAGGTTCTTGTCTTCAGCGATTTCCTGTAAGGTTCTATTTACATTTGCATACCTCTAATAAAGGTCTGATTATGTGCCAAGCTTTGTATTCTGTTCAGAAAAATTATTTGGTTCATGTTTGTTAAAATCTGGAAGTTGCAAATCTATTGTAAAAGGGATCTATATTACCTTGAATAAATTGGCGCTAACTTTTGAATCATTGAGTTGAGCGAATTTGTTTCATATTCAGTTTATGCTTACAGTAGTATAATTTGATCGTTGACCAACTGTTTGACAAAATTCCATACTAGTATTCTTGGTGATTCTACCAACTGTTTGACAAAATTCCATAGTGTAAATCAGTGTTTTAGTGATCCTACTAGTAAGGGTCATTACAGACTTGGAATAGGTGATTCTTGATCAAATTTCTCATAAACATGCTCTTCAATAGCCAACATATCCATACAAAGCTCTTCAATATCTTGTAGAGATTCAAGGTACAACTGTCAATCATCTTTTTGTTCCTCATTTTGATCTATTTGAACTGAATCAGCTGTAACGCTATCTGGATCCTTCTCAATAAGAGATCCCTGTAACTCATTTATAACTTCAATTTGTACCGGTTCCTCTTAAAGTTCTTCTACATCAAGATCAGTCTTCCCACTCTCAGCTATAATTGGATGCTCAATTACAACCTCAAGTGAAGTATCAATGGGAAATTCTTCCTCAAACACTCCTGAAGCATCCTCTACACACTCTGCAAGAACTTGTCCTGTAGCTGTAACCTCTTTCTCAATCCTCCAAAGAATAGGCTCCTCCTGAGGAAGGGGGATGGTGGAAGGGTGATAAAATTCATTTGTTTGAGAAGCAAAATGAAGCATGGGAGGTCGATCATGATCAGATTTTGGAATCTTGAGGGCAATGGAATTATCTAGAGAGTTTTGGAGGGGAGAGAAAAAGAAACTCTTAAAGACCTTTGTATTTTGTTCCTTCCATTTGGCCATTACCCTATCAAAGTCTGCGACCTGCTTGTCTTCTTGGACAACCTGAACTTGAGGGATGATTGGTGAGGAAAGGGGGCTATAAGAAGGTCTAGTCTCATGAATAGTCACTTGAAAAGGGTCTTGAATATCCTCTTGAATAGGCTCTTGAATATACTCTTGAATAGGCTCTTGACTCCAACTAGGAAGCTCCCTTGGCACGCATTGGGCATGGTTAAGGACTTCATGAGAATAAGAAGCACAATAGCCCTTTGTAGACAATTGGTTTAACTCGATTTTCTGCCTTTCCCAAGCCTCCATCTTTTTCAATACAAGAATACATAATCCATTTGCCTCTTCTGGATCATTGGACACATTTCGAAATAGACCATTCACTTCCTCATACTGCAAGTTAGAACAAACCTTTCTTGCATATGCTAGTATTCTAGCTCTATTTCATTCATTTTTTCTTGAAGGCAATACTGCTCATATGCAACATCATAGCCATATGGGAAAGACGAAATCCGGTCCTGACACTGATATGGCTCACAAGGTAAGATTCATGCTCTTGATAATAAGGATCATGAGAAACTTGATAAGGCTCAACATAGCTTTGATAATACTCTTGACAAGGCTGATTAGGCTCATAAAGACGCTCATAGGTGTCATGACTAGGCTAGTATGATCCATCATTGGGCTGATAAGGAAACATAGCATAGGAATTCCCTTCATACACAGCCATCAAAATTCATTCACGATAATGCAATAAAAATAGACTTACATGGGAGTTGTCCCTGAACTGTTAGAAGCAATTGCTTGAGCTTGGAATCACCAAATACTTCTTGAAGAACACTGCTACAACTGCAATTTCATCAAGACCAGCTAAAAAATACGTCCCACTGGGCGTGCCAAAAACTGTTGTCAACCTGGAGCTGTGCCCTGAATCAAAGACGTGCATGAAATGGCCAGTCCTCTATCCGATTGAAACAATGGGATCTTCTCACAAAGGTGGGTGCCTCAACGGTGAGAAGAACCTCCAGAGAAGGCTGGTTCCTGTATGATGTATCAATGAGGATCTCTACTCTATGCTGCGGACTACCATGGAAAAGGGAGAAGGAAACTTTAAGGGGAAATCCTACCTAAAAGGGGTGATACACCAGAAGTTTGATCCACTCAACTCGGAACCTTGAACACTGAACAAACAAGGGAAAAAGAAGACCTATGATTTCAATCAATCACTTATGCATAAATATTTCATGAAGAGGTTCGATCCAATGATCAAAACCTGAGGGAAAATGATGGAGAGAGGTCCGATACAAGACACTTTGCAGCGACCTAACATCCACTTACAGCTTCAGCAAAAGACATAAAAAACACTGAACATGACCTGCATAAGGATAATCTAGCAACTAGGTATGAATCAAAATTTGGGAAGGGAGAGAAATCTACCACATGCAAATTGTTGAAGAAATATACACTATGCCAGCACTTGAAATCCGAAAGTACAGTCCTATTGATCGAAGAGGTTACACAACTCACCAATTGCAGAGTCTGGTCTAGCCAAGAGAGGGATTGGATTCTTTTTTTTTAATCAAGGCTGAAAGCCATTTTATAGAGAATTACAAAAGGCCAAAGATTGGCGTTGAAAAATTGAAGAGAAGGATTTACTTAGGTTAACTCAACGCTGACTTGGCCTTTCAATAAAATATGTTTTGTTTTTGTCCTTGCATGAAGCTTCTTGCGCTTGAGGAAGTGAACTTGTCTTTGTTCTGAACCGCCCACCTCTCTTTGCATGGAAATCCACGCCAATGTCAATTTTAGAACTCTACGTGCGCTGCTTGATGCTGAGTTGGAACGTTTGAAAGCTGAGTTAACCGTTTGGTAAGCTGAGTTGGACGAAGAGATCCATTGAGTTGATTGTTTGGCAAGCTGACTTGGACGAAGAGATCACTCTCCTTCGCATGGAAAGCTCCTAGTGGATGTGGCGTTTAACAACTAGTCAACTATAAATCTCGAACAGTCAACTAGACGTTCAAATTTAGAACTCCGGTTGAAGCTAAGTTGGCCCCTCGGATGCGTGAACTGATTCGGAGATGAACAGGACTTCAATAATTAGTCAACTGAAGCTTTGACTGGCATTCGAAGATAGCCCCTGCTTGCATGTATTTCACCCTGTTCTGGTCTGCCTGTTCATGTCTATTTCTAGCGAGATTTTATATTCGGATGTATTTGTCTATATTTCCTCCGTTTGGCCTTTTCAACTTTTTTGAAGCTTTGGATTTCCTTCAGAATTATGCTTTTGGTTTCATTTTCCGAAGTATTCCTTCGGACTTCTTTTCCGAAGGGATACTTTCCTTTGCTTTTTCTTTGCTCTTTCTTTGCTCGGGCTTCTTTTTATAGTCAGGTCCTTATTGTAATTTCTCTGAATTCCTTTGGACCTTTTGTCCGAAGGAATTCCTTCGGACAAATAGCCCGAAGGAATTCATTCTCCGTCTTTGCCTTTGTTTTCAACTTTTTCGAAGCCTTTTGATTTTGCCGTCGGCTTTTTACACGGGCCTCTTCCTTTGTAGTCTTCCGAATTTCTTCGGACTTTTTGTCTGAAGGAATTCCTTCGGACAAAAAGTCTGAAGAAATTATGCCTTTGAGTTTGCTCTTTGCCTGCGAAATGCCCTTCGAAAAAGTCACAGTGGTCCTATCACCGACCAAATGCCCTCTGCAAGGGCTCCTGTCCCTCATCTGTGCCCTTCGAAAAAATTGCAGGGCACCCGGGCTTTTTGCAAAGGTTTTGAATTTGCTCCTGTACCTTCACAAAGGGTAGGTGCCCTTCGAAAATGTTTAAAATGACCCTTCCAAAGGGTACCCTGCCCTTCGGGTTTCTTGTAATGGACTCTTTCTTTCACCCTCTTGTAATTTTCCCCTCGAATTTTTTGCAAATGATCTCTTGGCCGATAAAATGACCCTTCGGCAAATAAATGAACCCTTCAGCATCTTTGGTAGTTTCGACCCTTCGAATATTTTTTACTAAGGTCCCCCTCTCCTAGTGCTCCTTCGGGTTTTAAACAAGTGCCATTTCCTTCGGACAAAATGTCCAAAGCAATTGAATATTCAGCTAGTGACCCTTCGGACAAAAAGTCCGAAGGATTCAAACCCTTTAGAACTTCAAAATGATCTTTGCCCCTTTGTGAAACCACAAAACATCTGTTCTCTTTTAGAATTTGTTTCTTCAACTGCTTGAATAAATCTGTTCTTTCCTTTGGGGTAAAATTGTCAACAGTTAGTAAAGTGCAGCAAATACCTCTAATTCGTGAGCAGCAAGTACCACAAAAGGCGCAATCAAAAGTTAGTCCATCTCAGTTCAGTATTGTAGATCAGATGAAGAAGTCTAACATCAGCATTAGCATGTGGGATTCTCTTTCAATTCCAGGCCAAAAAGATAAACTCATTCAAAAACTTTTAGCGCTTGAATTGTCTCTAAAATCAATTGATAAAGAAAGTGTTGTCTTGACAAATTCGGATCAGCCAACTAAGCAACAAGTGCAGCAAGGAGATAAAATATCAAAAGTGGACAATACTGAGGTAAAAATGAAGAAAACTCCCCCTTTATATCTTTCTTTGATAGTGGGTGATACTTTGGTTCATAATTGTAGGGTGAATAGTGGAGCTAGCAGTACAGTGATGCCCAAACAGATTATAGAGAAGCTCGGCCTTGTTTATGAGCCAAATACTAACAGGGTACTGTAGTTGGATGGTTCACCAGCAAAAACAGTAGGCATTATCAAAGATTTGAAATTGACATTACATACCTGTCCTAACGTGACTATTTAGCAAGACGTTGTAGTGGTGGCCCTGCCTTCTTATTTCATTATGTGCCTTTTAAGAGATTTCACCTCAAAGATTGGGGGATATTTATCCGCTGATTTGACCTACTTATTGTTCAAGACCAAATATGGCACAAAGGTAACAATTCATTCAGAACCTATTGCACGTTTTCACATGGAGCCTATACACCAAGTGTGGTCAATGCAAATTGTATCATCTCAGATAAAATACTACAAACTAGTGATGTAGAAAATGACTCACCTTTGGATAGAGTTCCAGATTTGTTTCTTGATGAGTGGGCTTCCACCTTGCATGAGCATGATCCCTACAAGCTGATTGAAGGTCTTGGTTTGTATTGTCTTCATGAGAACGATGCAGCAATTCCAGCCATGGTCAAAGAGGACAAATCTAATGAAGGCTTGTGGCAATTATGCTTTGATGGATCAAAAAATAAGTATGGGACCGAAGTTGGAATGATGTTAATTTCTCTTACAAAACAAAGGTATTTCTCCTCTATTAAGTTTCAATTTGGCTGTTCAAACAACGTTGTTGAATATGAAGCACTAGTCCACGGTTTGCAATGGGCTAGGAAGATGAAAGCAAATTGTTTGCAAGTGTTTGGAGATAGTGAACTTGTAGTCCACCAAATAAGAGGTTTGAATATATGCAAGAATATGTTGCTTAAATCTTACAGACACAGAGTATGGGATTTAATTGAAGATTTTCAGGGTTTTAATATTCAAGTAATACCAAGAGAGGAATAAACATGCTAATAGGTTGGCTGTTGTTGGGGCACAATTTGATATCCCAGTTGATGTAAAAAGTGACATTATTCAGTCACATATAGAGATAGTTGTAAGACCTTTCATTCCGGACAACCAAGAAAATTGGTACGTGTTTGAAAATGACAATCAAATTGTGAGATTTTTGCAGGAAAAAGCTGAGTTTTCTTTAAGAAATCAATCGAAACGCTTACAGCAGTATGGTGATCAGATTGTACAACTGAAAACTAATAAGCTACCCAAAGGATTGGTCACTCTTGAAAACATTTTCAGTAAAGATGATGAGCTAAGAAAAGAGAAACCATCCTTGTCAACAAAGAAAGAGCACTATGCCAATGTAGAGATTGCAGCTGGTAAGATTTTGAAATTGGGCAAGGTATGCACTCCACAAAAAAAAGCTTTCATTGAATTGTGCACAAATTTTGCTGCTATATTCGCAGGACAGTATGTGATCTCAAAGGTTTTGATCCAAGTTTGGCTCAACACACTATTGAGTTAGAAGACAAAGCTAAACCAATAAGACAAAGACAAAGGCAAATCAATCCAAAGCTTGAGCCTTTGCTGAAAGCTGAGCTTCACAAGCTCATAGAATCGGCTATCATATTTTCAATAAAGCACTCAACTTAGTGATCCATTGCCATCAATGGAACAAATTTTACAGCGTGTTGCAAGTTCAAAGAAGTTTTCCTTGTTGGATGGATATAGTGGTTACAATCAGACTTTGGTCAAAGAAAAAGACCAATTCAAGACAACCTTCATGACTAAGTGGGGGGCATTTGCATACAGAAAGATGCCATTCGGTTTGCCCAATGCAAGAGCAAACTTTCAGAGAGCCATGGATATGGCCTTCTTAACAGGTTTGTGCTTGTCTATTTGGATGATATAACAGTATTTTCAAAAGATGCAGAAGATCACATAGTTCACCTCCAACAAGTTTTTGAAAGGTGTAGGCAATTTGGGATATCTCTAAATCCCAAAAAGTGTGTATTTTCAGTTCATGAAGGTAAGCTTATTGGACATGTTGTTTCAAAGCACGGTTTAAACATAGATTCTGAAAGGATTCAATCCATTCTTGCACTCTCCTTGCCTAAGAGCAAAAAGGCTTTGCAAAGTTTCTTTGAAAAGATCAATTTTATAAGGAGATACATTTCAGATTTTGCTACTGTAGCTAAACCACTTACAGCCATGTTAAAGAAAAATCAAAACTTTAGTTGGTCCAAGGAGGGAATAACAAGTTTTGAAGATGTTAAGAAAGCCATAGCAAGTGCTCCTATCCTTTTAAATTCAGATTTTACGAAAGATTTCATTCTGTATACGTATGCTAATGTGGACACCATTTCAAGCATTCTTATGCAGCAGAATCATGAAGATTTGGAGTAGCTAATAGCTTTCTACAGCCAAGGCTTGCAGAAGTATGAGACAAGGTACTCTTTTGTTGAAAAATATGTCCTTTCAGTTATAAGATCTCTGAAGAAATTTAAGCACTTGTCTAATAATAAAATACGTCTAATGGTTGCTCATCCAAGCATCAAAGAATTTCTTCTGAACAAAGACATAAATGAGAAGAGGGCTGGTTGTATAACCAAAGTAATGGAATATGATGTAGAAATTAAAATTACAAAGTTGGTTAGAGGCAAAGGACTTTGTGAGCATCTAGCGCAGGACTTGCAAGAAACTAATGAAGTTCTTTTCGTGTCGAATGATGAAAAGATTGTTGTTCACACCTCACCTTCCAGCGAGTTTCGTGATTTGGTAAGCTATCTATAAGATGGTTGTTACCCTTCTCACCTAAGTGCTTCAAAAAGAAGGTATTTCAAATTGCAATCAATTCTATTCTTGCTCGTTGACGGCGTTTTGTTCAAAAAGGATATCAATGGAATGTTACTAAGGTGTGGAGCCAAGCCAAACTCAAAAATTACTTGAAGAATTCCATGATGGACTTGGTGGAGGGCACTTTTCCACAAGAACTACAGCACTTAAAATCATGAGAGATGAGTACTATTGGCCTACTATATTTGGCGATTGCCATACATGGGTTAGGAAGTGCAAACAATATGCTATGTTTGTAAGAAAAGTTAAACTTGCAGCCCTGCCCCTTCAGCGATTTGCAGTGGATCAACCTTTTGTCCAATGGGGATTGGACTTTATTGGTCTCATTAACCCCCCTTCAAGTTCAAGGCATAAGTGGATTCTAACAGCTACGGACTACTTCACACGTTGGACAGAAGCAATTGCATTGAAAGAAGCAAACGAAACTAGCATTATTGATTTCTATGAAGGTTTGATCACTAGGTTTGGAGTTCCTTCGACTATTATTTCTGACAATGCAATGGCTTTTGTGGGATCTAGAATCAGCCAATGGGCTGTCCAAAATGAGGTTTATCTCAGTACTTCATCGAACTATTATCCACAAGGAAATGGCCTTGCTGAATCTACAAACCAGAAGCTCTTAAGGATCATACGAAGGACTATTGAAGACAATCAGAGGTCATGGCATCTCAAGTTGAAGTCAGCTCTATGGGCTGATAGGATCACCTACAAGAGGTCAATAGCCAACTCTCCCTACAAGCTAGTCTATGGTAATGAAGCAAGGTTACCTATTTCTCTCGAGTTTCCAGCTTTAGAACTAATGCATCAACTTGGGTTGTTGGAGAATGAGCCTATGGAGATCAGGTATGCAGAGCTTATGGAGTTGGAAGAGACAAGAAATCAAGCCATGCTAGCCATGGAAAGTCATTAGGGATAGGTGAAAAGAACATTTGACAAAGGAGCTTCCTCACGAAGCTTCAATGAAGGAGATTTGGTCCTCAAGTGGGATGAGGATCGAGCCAAACCAGGAAAGCACACAAAGTTTGATTCCCTTTGGAGTGGCCCATACACGATCTCCAGCTGCAAATCCCATAACGCCTTCCAACTTGCCAAGATGGACGACCAAGAGCTTCCAATTCCAGTCAATGGGATACATCTGAAACATTGCTATTAAAGAGCAAAACTCTATGTACATAGTTGTTTTTTGCTTTCCTCCAAGTGTTGTTCGAGCACAGTAATTTGCTTCAATTTTGTCCAATAAGTGCTTGATTGCACATTTGCTTCTTAGTTAGTTATCCTGCTTTCGTGTGTTTCCTTCTTATTTTGAAGGAGGTTACATCAGCCATGATCAAAGGAGATTTTCAGTCAGATATCAAGTTTATCATTGTTTTGGGAGTTCGAATAGCATCTATAGGGTCTGAGTTCTCAAGCATGGCAAGTATGCTGAGCCAACTGAGTCGCCAAAAATGTTGACAATTCTTCCACAGGTCAGATTGTCTCTTGTCATTCGGAAAGTTCACGTTTCTAGCCAAGGAAGAAATAATACATTGGGTAGATGTAGACCAATTGAAATAACTCATTTGCAAAAGCCTTGACTACAACAGGATTTCCTTTGGACAAAGAAGTCTTGATTTCACATAGCTTCAGAAAAGTTCAAAGGACATAAGTCTGCGGGAAATTAGCCAAGAGTAAGGAGAAGACAACAGATATCCTTCGGGCAAACGTTCGAAGGAATACTTTGGAGGATTTGTAAATAAAGAACCCGCAGCCTCCCAAAAAGTCCGCCAAAGAATAAAGCCCAAGGAATAATTCCTTCGGACAAAAGTCCGAAAAAATCCGAGAGAGGAGAAGTCAAAAAATCCAAAGGTCCGAAGGCATAAGGACACCTACAAAAAAACCCGGGTGTCCTACAATTTTTCTGAAAAGCCATTTCTGAGAGACACAAGCCCTTGCGGAGGGCACTTGGTCGGTGACAGGCCCTTTGCGACTTTCCCGAAGGGCACAGAGGAAGGACACAATCCCTTGCGGAGGGCACTTGGTCAATGGCAAGACCTTTGCAATTTTTCCGAAGGTCATTCTGTCGATGGCCAAAGAAGAAAATATCTTCGGACTTTTTGTCCGAAGAAATTCGGAGAATTTACAAAGCAAAAAACCCAACAAAAAAAGTTCAAAGCCAACAAAGCAAAGGAAATTACAAAGGAAGATATCCTTCGAAAAAAAGTCCGAAGGAATTCCTTCCGACTTTTTGTCCGATGGAATACTTCGGATAATAAACAAAGAAATAAAGCCCGCAGGAAAAAGTCCGCGGAAATTCGAAAGAAATAAAGCCCACAGGAAAAAGTCCGCGGAAATTCAAAAGACAAAAAGCCCGCAGGAAAAGTGAGAAGGGCATAAAGCCGAGGGAAATAAAGCCGAAGGAAAAGAAAAGGCCAAGTATAAAGTCTCGGACTTTTTGTCCGAAGAGCAAAGTCCGAAGGCAGAGAAGTACAAACTGTCAGCGGGAAAGTGGACTAACAAAAGATCCGAAGAAAAATCCAAGACCAAAGACAAGTCCACGAGAATAAACCCAAGAGCAACGCATGCACAGAAACAGAAACAGAAACAGAAAATACATAGCCAGGAAATAAATTCAACCTGAATTTATCTCTCACTTAGCAAGATAGTTTTCCATGCAAGCACTTTCGTCCGTCTCAAGCTCGTAACGTTCCAACAGCTCAACCGGAGTTCCAAATTCGAACGTCGAGTTGACTGTTCCAGATTTAGAATTGACTAATTGTTAAACGCCACATCTACTAGGAGTTTTCCGTGCAAACGAGAATAATCTCTTCATCCAACTCAGCATTTCAAACGTTCCAACTCGGCTTCCAACGAATCAAGTCAAAATTCTAAAATTGACATTGGCGTTGGATTTCATGCATACTATTGGCATCTCATACTTCCAAACGTTCCAACAGCTCATGAAAAAGCTAAAATTGACATTGGTGTGGATTTCCATGCAAAGAGAGGTGGGCGTTTCAATAAACAAAGACAAGTCCACTTCCTCTAACACCAAGGAGCTTCATGCAAAGACAAAGGGAAAACATATTTTATTGAAAGGCAAAGTCAGCCTTGAGTTAATCTAAGTTTATCTTCTTCTATTTTTCAACGCCAATCTCTTGGCTTTTGTAATTCTCTATATTAATGGCTTTTCAGTGTTAGATTTTTTTCATCCCTCTTGGCAAGACCAAACTCTGCGATTGGTGAGTTGTGTAACCTCTTCAATCAATAGAAGGATTGTACTTTCAAATTTCAAGTGTTGGCATAGTGTATATTTATTCAACAAATTGCATGTGGTAGATTTCTCTCCCTTCTCAAATTCTGATTCGTACCTAGTTGCTAGCTTATCGTATTATGCAGGTCATGTTAAGAGTTTTTTATGTCTTTTGTTGAAGCTGTAAGTGGATGTTAAGTGGCTGCAAAGTGTCTTGTATCAGACCTCTCTCCATCGTTTTCCCTCATGTTTTGGTCATTGGATTGAACCTTCTCATGAAATACTTATGCATAGTGGTCAATTAAAATCGAAAGTCTTCATTTTCCCTTGTTTGTTCAGTGTTCAAGGTTCCAAGTAGAATGGATCAATTTTTTGGTGTATCACCGTTATTAGGTAGAATTTCCCCTTAAAGTTTTCTTCTCCCTTTTCCATGGTAGTCCGCAGCACAGAGTAGAGATACTCATTGATACATCTTACAGGAACCAGCCTTCTCTGAAGGTTCTTCTCACCATTGAGGCACCCACCCTCGTGAGAAGATCCCATTGTTTCAATCGGATAGAGGAAGTGCCATTTCATACACGTCTTCGATTCAAGGCGTAGCTCCAGGTTGACAACAGTTACAATTCTAGAAACTATGGCAAAAATCAAGGCATGTGAAATGATATTGGATTTAGAATGTGATCTTTTTATTGAAATGTTTCAACATTTTCTTGCAACTGTCAATGAAAATCATGCAATAAATGTGGTAACTTCTATGCAAACAATTATGACTTTGACTTTAAATGAGAGTGATGATATTTATCAACAATTATTATTTATTTTTGGGTTAATGTGAGGCAAAAAAAGAAATTTTCTCCAGCTGCACATGTGCTAATGGAAAATATTGTTAGGAAATGTGAGAAGTTGAGGCCTTATTTGACAGTAGAGCAAAAGGGAGAAAAGATTGAGCTGTAAGTAATTGTGTATGGGAAAGATGGAGGGTTGATGAAGGAATTAGAAAACAAGAGAATTCAGATATGAAAGGGGTTAGTGAACAATTCATAGAGGCATCCACCATACCAAGGGAAAGTGGGAGAAATATCCCAATCCAAGAGGAAGAAATTATGCCCCTTGAACAGCAAAAAATTAGCACTTTGGGGCCCTTTGAACAGCAAAGAGGCAGTCTCGGGTTGCAATTTCAGGGCAACAAAAATCAATCACTTTGGGGCAATAAGAGCCCTACCAACAGGGTTTGGGGCAGCAAAAAGAGCTGCCAAAGATGGATAAAAATGAAGAAGAGAGGTCAACATCAAAAAAAAATGACGTTCTTAAAGAACCTGAAATGGAGAAAAAAGAACACTCAGAACCACCCCATGAAACAAAGAAATCAGAAGTTGCAAATGTAGAGTTAGATCAACCGGAAGGTTGGTTTGAACAAGAGGATAGAAATAACTTTCAATGTTTTGATAATCCACTTTTTGAGAGGGATGTTGAGATAGTTTGTAGCTCAGATTTTATAGTGGGTAATGATAATAGAGAAATACAACAGAAGCCATCAATATCACTGAAAGACTCAAGCATTGGGAGCTGCAAATTCCCCATACTGATGTGGGATCCAAGTGGAATTTTCAGACCTAGGAAAGAGGCTTCAAATTCCAAATTTGAGCACCATTACAGCATGTGGGAATTCACCCCACTCCATGCTTGGCAAGTGTCTGAAATTTTTTAAAAATTTGGTCAACAAAGAAAGTGAAAAAAGCTGCAAATTTTGAGTTGGCGCAGCCACTACAGCATGAGGGAATCCACCCCACTCCGTGTTTGGTAAGTAACGAAAGTTATGAAAATCTCTTGTTGGGATAGCCCCTCTATTTTGCGAAAACTCAGCCCATGTCAAGAGAAGAAAATTCTGAGTTTTTTGTGAAAAATCAGCTCACTTCGAGAGAAGAAAATTGTGAGTTTTTTGTGGACAATCAGCCACTCCCGTGTGTGATAACTCCGCCCATTTCGAGTGGAAGGAATTCTAAAAATTTGGTATTGGGGCAGCTCCTTGCAAGAACGGAAACTCAGCTCATTCTCAGCATGGTAAATGCCCTTGATTTTGCAATTTTGTGTTAAGGCAGTGTCGTAGCGCTAGAATTGCACCCTTTGTGGGAGAGTTTTTCAGGCTCTCTCACTCCTAGCTACAAGCGTTGGGACAACCTCAAGTTGTGGGTATCCTGTAGTGAGGTTGAACCTCCGGAGAAGGCCAGCTTCCTCTTTGATGCTCCCCTAAACTAATGCTAAACTAATGATTCACAGGGAAAAGGATTTAGCAAGAGGATAAGGGCTCCTAAGAAAGCTAACCAGGACATGCACCAAAGTAAAATGGACACTCATTTATGCTTGAACCCACACTAGATCAGTCATAAGACAACTATGGCTTACACAATCTCGACATCAAGTTAACACACTGGAATAGTTTCAGGTAGAAGACTAATCCGAACCTACAAGAGCTTGAAAATACATTAAAAAGGCAAGCATAACGTTGATAGATTAGGAAGAATCTCCTTCACGAATCCACCAAGCACAAACATACTAAGGCACTGATCAATAACAAGAGATAGGCAAAGAAATCATCTTATTACATCAAGAGGTAGTTCTTACAATAGACTCGACAAGGTCGAACCTAATCAAGCGAAGCATACTTTGCAGTATCTCAATGAATGTCTGTCTCCCAAAAAGATGGAAAAGTCTAATGTAACAATCCTTGCTCAATTTGCTACCTTGTAATTTTTTTCAAACACTTTGTATGCAAAGTGCTTCTTGCTGGTTTTTTGTCACAGTTTGATGATTTGTTTGAATGACAATGGATTAAAGCTTCAAGTGTTTATAGAACAATGCAAGAATGACAATGCTAAGTTCTAGATGCAAGAATGACTTTTTTTTTGTTCTTTTCTATGCAATTAGATGAATTCACAAAGCAAACTAATCGCCTATAGCCAATGAACATTTAGTCGAACAGTGGGTATGCAACCTACTATCTCAATTCAAATGCTCAAAAGATAACTATAAATGACCAGCGACTTGTGATTCTTATTTGTATTGATGATTTGATACAATGTTCCACTAGACTCGCCAAGACTCTTGGCATAATAAAGGAATTACAATTATATGGTATGCTAGTATGAAAGATGCACACCTACAGCTACAAATATAAACTATACGAAAGGATGAATTGTATGCAATGAACCCTGGTTGGATTGAGGCGCGTTTGAGAATAGATGAAGGAGCAATTTCCAAGTGAAAGGATGATCTCCCAAGCCAAATCAAATTTTCCAACCCAGCTGCCCCTGTTCTGGTCTGATCTCAGATTTAAAATAATATGCAATGAATATGCGTTGTCTCAAGCATCTAATATCATCTCCATGCTCCAAGGAAGTGGGCGCACCAAGCCAAGCAAAGAATCGATGCAAATTGGAACCCCCACAAGCAAAAACGTCCCTCCTAATCACGTCCTTCCTTGACTGTAAATATCTGATTTTTATATCAGATTTCTCTACAATGCAATCTGCTCTCTTAACCAAGGAAAATCGATGCCAAGCTATATAGAAACCAACACCAAAAGATAGCTATGCAACCTCCACAAATTCACCAAATCGATTTCTCCAAAATTGGCCAATGGCCACAAATTTTGCTCCAATTGAAATGACTAAAATATCACCTCCAAAATGCGACCCTTCAAGAGATATTTCACTCCCTCAGTTATGCTATCAATGGGAGTTATCGTTCCCAAAGACAGATTGATTCACTGTAGAAAACTCTAGGCTCCACAAGCATACCACAACAAAGACAACATCAAATCTGGATGATTCATAATGGCAGCCCACACCTCCCTTTATACTTTTTTATTTTTTCCTTTCCTTCATTTGGGAAGCTTCTAGAAACATCATAATATTTTATTATTATTTTTCCCTTTTAAAATATTATATTTGCACTTTAATATAAAATAATGAATTATAACATAAAGTACAAATATAACATCATTTTGTAACATGAGGTTTCTAAAAATAGAAACATTCTAATGAATCATTAGAAAACCTCCAGAATATGTCGAAACTTCCCCAAAGAAACCAACTACCATTTGGGCAACTGCGGAGAAAACCCTCTAACCATGCCGTATTAGCCTACAAGGGCCACTGATAGGCTAATCATGCCGAAAGTACAATGTCTAGCTAGAAGGGAACATTACATCTAAAGCCTGGGAACCCTTTACAAAATGGAAGATGTGAAATATATAGAGAAAGGGAAGAGGAAGAGCTTGCAGCCGATGGGGAACTTGAGAGAGGAAGTCGTTGATGACCGGAACTGCTACCGCTTGTTGTACTCGAGCTCTTTGCATTCAAAGCATGCAACTTATTTTGACCATCGAATGAACCGTCCAGATCGCCACCCATCTCCTCGAGCTCCTCATGCATTCAATTCTTCCTCTTCGGAACTGACGGAGCCATACCGGAGGTAGCTGCATGTTCCTGCCAAGCGTGAGTGATTTTGTCCTTTGCATTTAAAACTCGACGTGTTTCTTACTGCAATCTGGACTATCCCGGTTGGTCTTTGCATGTTCACTGCTCCACCTGGACGCGTCTAATCCTTGTTTGACCACTTTGCATGTTTTGGAAGTGAGTTGTATGTACTTGTGCCACTTGTCCTTGATTGATTGGCCCTTTGGATTTGCTGACCATTGACCTTAATGTTCCACAGCCGTTTGCTTTCTGCAGACTATTTTCCATAATTTTCCTTTCGAAACTTTCCATTTTACTCGTTCGGGCTTCGCACTCCTTACAACTTACTTCGGACTTCTCATTGCTCATTACTTGCTTCGAAGTTTTCATCCGCAACTCCTTACTCTTCGGGTTTTGTACTGCTCGCGACTTATCCCTCGGGCTTATTTTACCCAGAGCATTTTCCCAGGTCTAATTCTTCGAAACATTTTCCCGGGTTCTTTGCTCTTTCGGATTTTGGACTTGGGCATGGGAAAGTGCCCTTCGGACTTTTCGATTTGACCCCCAGGCTTTTTGATATGAACCACTTTTGGGTACAAAGAACCCTTCAAAAATATCGAAATGGCCCTCGGATCTTTTGTATGTGCCCTTCGACAAAATTGTTTGGTCCTTCGGAAATATTGAAAAGATCCCTTTTGTCGAAAAAGGGCCCTTCGGCATTTTCAAAATGCCCTTCGGTCTATTTGAAGTGTACCTTTGGGTTTTTGAAAGACCCTTCGGAAAAGTGAAAAGGACCTTCGGGTTTTTTGCTGGGACCACCTTTCGAAAATGACCCTTGGCTTTTGGACAAGACTTGTCCCTTGAAGAACCCAAGAAGCACTATTTTTCGAGACCAAATCGGGTTTGTCAAGCCCCTTTACTTATTTCGGGTTTCTGACTGCTGATTACTTATAAAGTTTTTTAAGTAGTGCTCCTCTGGAAACCCGAAGTTGTCTTCGTCAAAGAACCCAAAGTCTTCTTTAAGAGAAAGCTTGAAGTCGTTCACCTTGGAGAATCTGATCTGCACTGTCCATGAGTAATTCGAGTTCGTAAACCCGAATTACTTCTACTTATAAAACATTTACAAGTCAAGCACCGCTAGAAACCCGATTTGCACTGTGCCCTCAGAAATCCAAAGTCTTACGACTTCGAAAGCCCAAAGACTTCTAAGAGAGAGAACCCAAAGACTTCTCCTTCCAAGAACCCGAAGTTGTCTAAACTTGCCACTTTTGCTTGAATGTCCACCTTCTCACACTTGGGCAAAATTTTGGTATGTGGGCCAAAAATGGCCAACAAGCAGCAATACATCAACATGAAATTCACTCCTTTTTGAAGAAGTATGCTTTGGGTGAGGGAATTCAGAATTTTGAAGCAGAAGATTGTGTGGAGGCCAAAAATACTCTCCATCCTGTGGGGAAGGGAGGGCGAGCTAAGGGCAGCTCCAAAGGTGAGAAAATTCTACATTTGTTTTGCACTCACATGCCACTTTGGATGTATAAGTGGAAAGGGCAGCTTGGAAGTGAACTATGGGCAAGATTGGTGCTTCATTGGGCTTCATGGTAGGGCTGCCTTCTTAATGATGGTGTTCACATGGAAGTTTGGAAGGGGAGTACTCAATGGGAATGCAAGAAATGTATGGTTTCAATTATGTTCAAAGTTACATTATTCATAAAAATTGGTAATCTATGCCATAGGCTTGAAGGGAGGTCCATGAGGATCCTTGGAAGCTATAATGGGTGCCCCGGCACCACAATAAATGAGGGCTACTTAGAAATTTTGTGGAGCATTGGCTGGAAATGGAGTTTCCAACAGGGAAGGGTGCAAGGTTCCCCCAAGGAAGAAGGATGGCACCCCTCTGAAGACCATGTATGGCTGAATTTGACAAGAAAAACCATGAGGGGCAGAGCTGTACACATTTTCGCCATGCTGCCAACCACAATACCAGCCCCTCTAGCGTGTGCATGACAGTCATAAAGTTCATTTTGAAGACATGTTTCAAGGGGGAATTCCGAAAGGGTGAGTTCTTGTCAAAATTACTCACAACTAAGGGTCATAAGAAGGCTGTTATGCACAATTACAGCCAACTAAACACAAGGTACATAGCTGTAATTGTCATTTCATTTGCATGTATGAAGGGTTCCTTGTTTGCTAGAAATGGGGAGTTGAGTTCAGTCATGTTGGGAGTGGTCCCAGCCCATGGAATAGGTGCAATTCTGAGTTTAGGGGCAAATTCAGAGCATAATGGCAGTTATTCTATGCTTGGTGCTATTTGGCATAGCATAGGCAGCCCTTTAATGCCTTTTTGGGCCAGCATGAACATGTTTCCAACCGCCAATTGGGAAGAGAGAGTGGTTAAGGGTGCAAGCAAGGAAGGAGATTTGAACCACACTCCTATATGGCATGGAAGGAGTGAAAAGGGCAGGTGGAGAGCCTTAATTTTAATTAACATGTTTGTTTTTTGTGTAGGAATGGCAATGGGGACAGCCATACCCCAAATTACCAACAATCACCTTGCTGTAGCAAACATCCTCAACCCTCATGGTGCTGCAATTTCAGAGAATTGTCTTTTACCAATCACCTTCTCAAGGCTTATATGGTGCATGCCCTTAATTTGGAGTAGGGGGAAGGGAATATATTGTTGTTATGACACTTCCAAAACACTTCAATCGCAGTCATCCTTCAGGGACAGTTGTAAATGGTTTCAGAATAAAGTTTTTTCTTCAAGGGAAGCTACTGGGAACAAGGATCAGCAGAAATACAGTAACAGGGCAGCCACCTTGCATTACAATTGGAAAGAAGAGCTTACAACATCATCAATAAGGGACATCTCAAAAAGGTGTACTGTGGAGTACGCACATGTCATGACCATATCGTTTTCTGAGCTGCCAAGAGGCATCATTGTTGATGGGATTGAGAGCTACATTTGTGGTCACAAATTCCCAAGGTTGAAATGGGATCTAGGTATTTCAGAGGATGATGGAATGGTTGAACCAAGGCAAAAGAATTTGCAATTGCTTGAGGACAAGCAATTTTGGGAAGGGACAATTGTCATGTCCCCATTTTTGGACATAAAGCAAAAGAAGACCCTTAGCTTTGTTTTCAATGTTCCCTATAGGCTAAGGGAAAGAAGGTTCAAAAAGGAAGCACTAATTTCCCTCTTCAAATGGTAAAAAGGTACACTTTCGTTAAGTTCTAATTTTGAGTTGACGAGCTTTTTTCTATTCATGGGCTAATTTTAGCTATTAAGTGATTTTAAAAGGAAAAGTACCCTTCTAATATGTTTGATTTTCCCTTCAAATAGAGCACCCCACTCTGGGAAGGCTATTTAAGGAGGTTGAGGGCTCATTTGGAAAGGTTATGCCATTTGGAGATTTGATTTTGGAGTCTAAGCACGAAAAAGCTAACTCGCACCTTGAAGACGAAAACTTTCAAAGGTCAAGAGGAATTAGGGACAAAACACTCAAATTCTGAACTAGGGCAGCATAATTCAGGGGCTGCATTTGGGCTAAAATATTCAGAAAATAACCTTTTGGGGTGTGGCGACTTGGATGGAGTGGTCAATGTCTTGGTTGGGAGCCCATCTAGGGCAGATTTCATCATTTTCATCTTGAAGACCCCTTGTGAAAGGGTTGTCTAGAGTTTCTAGGGTTTGAAGACCCCTATTTAGGGTTGCGTTGGAATTGTTGCTGGAAATAATATTTTTCCAGCTAGGGCAACTTGATTGGGAAGCTGAAATTGAGTGTTTGATAGGCTATTTCATGCCTATAACCTATTATGAAATTTTCTATAATTATCACTATTTTTTTATCATATTCTCCAGCCCTTTTATGGAGATAAAATTGCCAAAATCAAGGATTTTAGCTTGCTGTAATTCTTATGCATATTGGTGCCTTTATGGCTGAGTTTGATGGTTGAATAGATGCCCTTATAGTCATTGCAACATTCAGTAATTTTCAGCTAAGGTTTGGATAATTTATTTCAACATTTTGTGATATTTTTGGCATTATATATATATATATAAGACAAAATTGACCAGGTCGATGTAGTAGCTTTTGCTGAAGATATTGATTGATATTTTAACTAGGTTGTCTAGGGGAGTGTTTGATCCTCCAAAGGCAGAAAACAATAAAATTGAACAGAATCGAGCCAATCAATCTAGTTTACATAACACCGATAAAAAACAAAAAAATAAAGCTAGATTGATCAGATTTAGATCGATCAGATCGATATAGTTAGCTAAAAATAAAATGTAAAAATGAACAAAATTGAGCAAGTCGATTCAGTTAGGCATGGAAGGCAAAAAAATAAGCTAAGTCGATCGGTTCAATCCAATTAGTTGAGACTGCAAACTTTGCATGCAAAAGACAAATTTCGATCGACAGACTCGACAAAGTTTAAAAACATGTGCATGGAATGCTGAACTAGGTCGACAAGCTCGATGAAGTTGGAAAACCTACGCACAAAATGTTGAACAAGGTCGATAGGCTCAACGAAGTTAGAAACCCTGCACACAAAAAGCAGAACTAGGTCAACAGGGTCAAAGTTTAAAAACTTGCACACAAAATGTTGAACTAGGTCAACAGGCTTGACGAAGTTGGAAAACCTGCGCACAAAATATGAAACTAGATCGACAGGCTCGATCCAATTGACTGTAAATAAAATTTAAAAATTACAAGGGTTAGATTCACGTCGAGTTCACCAGAATGTATGCAAACAAAATAAAACAAATCTACAACTTATCCTACTAAGTAATACCCAAGCTCAGAGAAGGTAATCAACTAACAATCTGCTTAAGAATACTTTGTTGTATCGGAGTCAAGACCAATTATGGATCCACTAAACTTAATTAAAGGATATTTTACTACACAATAGCAAAGGAAAGGTTTCCAAAGCCTCTAGTCAAATGTCATCATGTAATAACCCTAACTAGGTCTTATAATATAATGAAAGAAAGCAAGGTAATCTATTAAATGAACATGCAAGCTAATCTAGAAAATAAACATACAAGCTAATCTAGTGCTCACAAAAGCTTGTGGCACAAAGGAGGAAGACAATAAACAAGCAAAGATAATTCCATTAAAGACAATATAGAAGTAAACTAAGCAAGGAGAGATACAATTCAATTCATTAGTTGTGCAATATCTACCTATCAATGAAAAGCTAAGAATACATACCTTATTGGAGTGAATACATCGTGCCTCAATCTCTCCCTTAGCCAATGGTGTTTTGCAAGAGATTGTCGTTTGTAAGGATTACAAGGATAGATCAGCTCTAAGCTACAAGACTTCTATGAATCCAAGACCTCCACAAGACGAATGCTACTACTCCAAGGCAAAACCCTAAGCAATGAAACCTTCAAATGATAGTATAAGCATATTTGTGAACTACAATGATGTGCAATTGAATGATCCTCTCTTTATGAATGAAGTTAAGGGGGTATTTATAGCCAAGGATTGACCCTAAACCCTCCCGGGAATTTAGCCAACAAGGTCGGCCAGGTCGATCTTGTTTGGCGAAAAATAGAGTCATTTAGGTCTCGAACTAGGTCGGCTTGGGCCGACGGAGTTCCATAATGTGCGCTAGATTCCCAAGGTTGACCAAGTCAACATAGTAGGAAAAATGAATAAAATGGGTGTTTGCTTAGGTAGGGGCTATTTTGGTAGGTAAATTGCTTAGGGGAGTGTATAAGCGGGTTTTTATTGCTTAGGGAGTTGGATAAAAATAGCTTGTAGTGATCTTAGGTAATGTTATAGGGACCAACAATCTTGCAAAGCACCAAAGGTCTGCCAACCCCTTTTTCGATGCACCCTTTAAGACATGCACTAAGAGAGATTGAGACTCAAAAAGTTCCTGCAAGAGAGAAAGCATCAGTAAATGATAAAAATATTGTGTATACACGTATTACCATGCAAGTAACTCATTTCACAGCTCCTACACTTAAAACAAGAATATTTCGACTGGAATATCAAGTCTTTACTCCGAAAAGAAAAGGGATAAGGATCACTCTCCGTGCAAGTGCCTCCAAATGGCGCACCACTCAAGTTTTGTGCAGAATTCAATCAAAATGGCACACAAACTTGTGCAAACTATGTTACCTGTGATACACCCAAACTAGATTCACAGGCATGCAAACTTTGATATTTGGGCACAAACTTCCAAAGATGTTGTAATGGATAGAAGTTGAAGAGTCACAACAAGGATATGAAACATCACGCATGGGGTAACTGACATGGTTAAGCTTTTGTAATGGTTCTTGGAGAACACCTCTATAAAGAGATGAGTTTCTTCTATGAAAGGGGTTCGTTCAACTCAATTCGGTAGATCTCAATGGCTAGAGGTTAGAAGGTGGCATAGTGTTCTTGGAGGAAGCCATTAGAGAGCTGCTAGTAGAGATGATGTATTGTGCAGGTCTGAGTAGTGAGCTGCAAGAATGAACCACATCCATAAATGGATTAAAATTGTAACATTGCATGTGTTTGTAGTTTGAACAAGACTATACATGTTTATTGAGTGTGCATTGTAATTTCCTCATTATAATCAAAATAGATTATGTTTGATGTGTTATGTTTGTGCACGAACTGTGTGTTTGTTTGGTTATTGAGTGTTGAGTCCTCTGCCACATGGTCTACAGTTGTTGCTCATTTAACTCCCTTACCATGGCTACATCAATTAGTATCAAAGCTGGTAACAACTTTGAGACAAGTGAGAGTTGAGTGTTCTCCATCTTGTGAAGGTGGGAAGAGAAAAAAGTGTTGAAAGAGTGATCTAGAGGTGTGTGGCCTATCTATGTAAATTTGCAAACAAGATATCGTAGTAGTAGGTTCAAGTTGAGAGAAATTCCAGATGCCTCCAACATGTAATGTCCCCTTTCTCAAGTTAATCGTGAGGATGAGACCCCTAGCTTGTGCGTTCCCAAGGGCCAAGGTATTCTAAGGAAAAAAGGGAACATTTGGAGCTTCAAGGTTACATTGTGTAAAAGCACTTTATTATTTCTTTTCGGATCTTTTTTAAAGGTTGTTTTATAAGTGTTATTTTAAGAAAATGGTGATATATCTTTTTATAAAAAGGAAAAAGGTAACTCTCCCTTACTTGTTTTGGGATGCCACTTTTGGAGGTGGCATATTTAAGTGGAGAGAGGCCTCATTTGGAAGGGTTATGCAATTTGAATAACGAAACTCTTGTGCAAGTATGTCAAGCTTGAACAAGTGACTTGAGGAGGAAACCCGTCAAGTGCACCATGAGTTGGGAACGAAAACCTCCAATTCTCTATTAGGGCAGCTCTAATCAAAGGTTCTATTTGAGCCATAATTGTACATAATTGTATGCAGAAAATTCTACAAAGGTGTCTTTTGATGCCATCTACATCAAGGATTTGGTACTACCCTCTGGAAAGTTGGAATTCATCAAGTTGCAGGAAGAAAGGAGATTGGCGAACTCCCGTGGAGAAGCTCTAATATCATTTGAGGCCTTCCAAGGTGTGGCGACTCCCTTTGGGAGGGTGGTAACCTTGCATAAGGGTGGAATTTGATCTTCGGAGCCCTATCCAGAGGTCTAGGTAACTTTCCTATTTTATTGGTCATGTTTGGCATGCATAAGGGGTCATTCAAGGTACGAAATATTCCTAAAATTATTCAAGTAATTTTGGTACTTGAACGACTAGTGTGGCGAGCGTCGGGAGGTGTTCCAGTGAGCAAAATTCAAGAAATAAATTCCAGATTTATTTATATTATTTTTCCGGGTGTAGCGAACCTCTTGGGAGAACGTTTGGGGCACTCAAGGGTTAGAAAAGATAGTTGTAATATCAATTAAAAATCTGAATAATTTGGCAAGGTATTTTCATTAATTTGCCATAGTTTTGGACTCCAAAAAGGTACACAATCTTCTAAATAATTTTCAACTTCCTGTGGATTTATTTGGATGTTTTTCCGATTGAATATCATGCACTTTTCCAACTAGGGTTTGGCTGGTTATTTATTTTCAGAATTCAGTGGGTGCTTGGCTTATCTAGGGTTTGTGGGGAAACCCTCTTATTTGATTGCCATCTTAATTTGAGGACATTACAGTAGTATCAGAGCCATATCTTGGCCATTTGTGGGATTTGGAGCAGGAACAGGGAAGGATGAAAGGTACTTTACAAGCCCAAGGTCATGAGGACCAACCCTTGATTCGTTGGGATCTCATGGAGGATTATGATGAGTACATGACTCTTGCACCTATATACCACATGGGAAAAAGCTTCAAAGCTTGGCTAAGCTTGAAGTATGGTAAGAGACATTATGGGTATATGGATACACAAGATGATTTGGAGAAGATAATTCTTCCAACGTTTGATGGTGATCTAGGTAATTCAGTGAGAGTTTGGGTGGATATGATGGTAGAGTACCTTGACTTGAGGCCCAGAGGTCAGAAGGAGGCAATAATTTTTGTGATTCAGCATTTGGATGGGGCTGCCCATAAGTGGTGGTTTCAAGAAAGAATGACACAAAGGCCTAGCTTGATGGGAACACACGAAGATGCGTTGAAAGAGATCATTGAAAAGTTTGAAAGGAAGGAAGGACTAAGCAAGTCTACATCAACAAAAACACATGATATAATACCTCCATCTAGGGAAAGGCAGCCATTGAAACAAGTGGCAGAATTATATTTTCAATTATACAAGGGCAGCCACTTCATGGGCTTGTCAATGTACAAAATCCAGTCAAAAACAATCCCTTTATGAGGCAAGAACAGCTAGGGGATAATTCAGAAAAATTAAAGAGATCACTAGCCAAGGAAGCTGATTTTGAAGGACAGCCACCTAATGGGGAGACTTTAATGATAGGGCATCAAAAAGAGACCACTAATGAACCCAAGGAATCAAGCCATCAGCTGAAGTTAAGAGCAGAAAAATTAGAAGATTCAAAGGCACAAGAAGGAAGCATAGGAGGGCAGCCATCTAAGGGAAAACAAATTGAAAGTGGGGAGCAAATGGATCATAACAAAAAGGACAGCCAACATATAACAAAGGAAGAAGTAATCGCCACCCTATCAAGTGCCAATAGGTGTCACCTTTTTCGTGTTAGAGGAACCATTAATGGAAAAAAGGTCATTACATCTATGGAGAAGGGAGCCACTCATACCTTTATAAGTGCTAAAATTGTTGCAAGGCATAAGCTGCCCACTCAAGCAAATGAAGAGTTTAAGGTGACTACTGGGGATGGCTCCTCCATCTCTTGCATTTCCAGCACTATGAGGTTGAAATTGACCTTGGGCGAATACACATTTGAAGGAGAATTTAAGGCGATTGATCATGATGAGATAGATGTAGTGCTTGGAGCCCAATGGTTCCAATCCCTTGGTGAATATACTCAAAACTTGCAAAAATCAGAACTGAAATTTATGGCAGCCAACAAGGGTATTGTTCTCCATAGGTTAAGCAATGGAACACCTATGATTGTGATTTCAAAAAGAATGGAACAAGCTTTTAATAAGGGGCAGATTATTTGGGCAGCAGAATCGTTAATGCATCACACAAGAGCTGAATCGAAACAACAATGGCACCACAAAGATGTTCCAGCCATTCTTGACAAGCATGAGAGAGTGTTCGACGATATACCACATGGGCTGCCCCCGGATAGGGGATTTGAGCATATCATTGAACTTGAAGAAGGCACTAGAGCGGTGATCACCACCCCCTACTGTCACCCACGAATCTACAAAGAGGAAATCGAGAAGGTCATTCAGGAGTTATTTGAGATGGGCACATAAGACTGAGCTCTAGCCCATTTGCCTCTTCCGTTGTGCTAATAAAGAAGGATGGAACGATGAGGATGTGTATTGATTATATATTTTTAAACAAAAAGACCATCAAAAATAGCTATCCCATACCTATAATTGATGAATTCATTGATGAGCTTCATGGGGCAGTTTACTTCTCCAAGATATATTTGAAGACCAGTTATCATCAAATATGTGTGAGAGAGGAAGATGTTCAGAAAATCACCTTTCGTTGTCAATATAGGCATTATGAGTTTTGGTTATGCCTTGCGGACTCACTAATGCTCCTATTAAGTTCCAATCTTGCATGAACCATATTTTCAAGCAACACCTAAGGAAGTTTGTGCTAGTATTCTTTGATGACATATTGGTATATAGCAAGACTTGGGAGGAGCACCTGCGGCATTTGGACATTGTCTTGGGGATGTTGGGGCAGCAAACCCTCTTTGCAAAGAAATCCAAATGTGAGTTTGCCACTTCCAAATTCTTGTATTTGGGTCATGTAATCAATGCACAAGAGGTTCAAGTTGACCAACAAAATATTCAAGCTATATTGGATTAGCCACCTCCCACCACTATGACCCATTTAAGATGGTTCCTTGGTTTATGTATCTATTATCGAAGGTTTGTGAAAGGCTTCTCCCAAATTGCTGCTCCTCTTACTAATTTAACAAGGAAAGGTGCTTTTGTATGGTCTCAAACCGCTTTGGAAACTTTTGAGAAACCCAAGGTAGTGATGAGTTCTTGTTCTATGTTGGTTGTTTCGGGTTTTTCACACCCTTTCACATTGAAATGTGATGCTTCGGGAGAAGGAATAGGGATTGTCCTCATGCAAAAAGGACATCCCATTGCTTTTGAGAGTAAGAAACTCAAAGAAGGGGAGAAGAAATTTTTAATTTATGATAAGGAAATGTTGGCTACATGCATGCCTTGGCCAAATTCCGTCGATATCTAATTTGTGGAAGATTTATAGTTAAGACAGATCACAATAGCCACAAATACTTCCTCACACAAACCGATTTGAATGATAGGCAGCGAAAATGGGTGAGCAAGTGTAATGTCTCAAAATTGGAACAAAGGCTAAAAACAGAAATGTCCTTCAATCCTTGATCCAAATGACACATAAACTGAATTCTGAAATATAAATCAATAACTTCGCAATTCATAATTTATTTGCAATTTTTCACCCTTCACACACAAATCGCCCAAACCCTAGGCGACTAGGATTTTATAGTGATTTCAGCCCCTAAAACACCTCCAAAAATTATGAAACTTTGTAGGAACGTAGAGAAAAATACAAATGATTTATTTTTCTAATTAGATTTGGCAAAAACTAAATTTATATGGCGAAAATATAGCTGAAACTTGTAAATTCAATAACTTGCAAGATACTTCAAATTTCTAAGCAAATAATAGCTTGAATTGAAGATAAAAATATGCTCCTTCAATTGAAATAAAAATCAAAATTTTCCAACCACTGAAAGACCCCCAAGTGATGCCCCGAAGTTCTGAAAACCTAGTCTTTCCTTCAAAATTAAGCAAATAATTACTGGATATTTTGTAGGCATAGATTAACCCCAAAAACATGCAAACATAGCTCAAAACAATTCGCTCCACCAAAGAAATTATTCATAAAATTAATGCAATCCTAGGAGAGGTTTTCACCAACAACAGGGCTTCGGAAGATGTTTTTCCAAGCCTCCAAGCAAGTCGCCCGAGGAGAAATCAGCGACTTTCATCCCCAAGCAATTTCGCCTCTCCAATGACCTCACAAACCAACCAAGAGATTCGCCCAAGCTCTCCCAATCAAATCGCCACAAGCTGAAAATATTAGATGAAACTCCAAAATAATCTTCAAGGATTGAACACAATTTTCGATCAAAGAGTGGTGTTGATAGACACCGTTTGTAGAACATTCAGTGGAACTTGAAGGGTAACATTCTTCAAGTGTCTACCTTCAATAACTATTAGTAATTTGCCCTGTCAAGGCCAAATTACTACCCCTACTATTCGAAACTTTCCCAAGAATGGTCAATTTCTCTATACAGCTAGTCAAACTAGTAAATTATAGTCTAAAAACATGAACAAACGAATATGTAGGCAGTCAAGTATCAAATACAGTCATGATGAAGACCTACAGCAATGTTACACAATCAAGTGTGTTCCAAGACAAGACACCTACAGCATGTTCAAAAGCATATCTCCTACTCACAATGTCACATGCAATGATAAAGTTAAACTACAGGTCTATAGGAGGAATAAATCCATAAGGTGGATAAGAGTGTCATGGAAAAGGTGCAGTTCAAAATCAAGCTACAGCCATTACGCCTATAGAGGATGTTCCCTACAGCAGTCTCCTATAAACATTCAATGAATGAGAGAACTATGTTAAAGTGAAGGATTGATTGGTGGCTAAGGCGGCTAAGGAAACTTCATACATATACATGATATCCAATGCATGATGGATTGTGAATAATGCTCACAGGCACTTCTTCGATTAGGCCATCCATCTAAGGGCCACCTACAAATCACAACGGTACCTACAGTTGAGTTTGATTACCAATCAAACATTTGCTTCAATCTAGGTTTTGAAGGCCACGGTGACAAGTCAACTAATGCACCAGACATTAAGGAATATTTATTAAGGAGATAGTTTCAAGTAAAGTTACTGGTCTATATAGCTACTGCCATCCTTAAAGTTAACCTACAGGTCTGTAAGTTCACTTACAGATGAAAGCAAGCGATCAGAGGCACGAGTACAGGTTTACTTTTTCGGATTTTACATCAAGTGTTTTATTTTCTAAGTGTTGTCTTCCTCATAATTCTTTCGGGCTAAGTGTGGAAACAATTTCCTCGGACTTTTTGTCCGAGGGAAAAGGTCTGAGTGAAAGGAGATTTCAAAGGACTTTGCAAGAGGTCCGAAAGATTAAGGTTCATTTGTTTTTTCTTTCCAAGGGACAGACAGTTCAGCAAAGAGAAAGGGTGTTTTACAAGAAACCCAAAGGGTATCTGCCCTTCGGGAAGGTCCATTACAAAAATCCCGAAGCTCAAGACAGAAGTCCGAAAGGACAAGTTCGAAAAGTTCGAAGGAAAAAGGGTCATTTCAAAATTCCGAGGGGCAGTTCCAAAAAACCCGAAGGGTACCTACCCTTCGGGAAAGTACATTTTTAGAAAATCCGAAGGGTATGTACCCTTCGAAAAGATCATTGGCAAGGATCCCAAAGGGTACCTTCCCTTCGGGAAGGTTCACTTCATGATTTCAAGGGACATTACAAAAATCCCGGAGGGTAGCCCTTCGGGAAAGTTCATCTACAAGATTTTTGAAGGGTAGGTCATTTACAAATGGGCAGAAGAGAAGACAATTCCTTCGGACTTTTTGTCTGAAGGAACAAGGAAATGAACAGGCAAAATGGTTAAGGACAAAAAGTCCGAAGGAATTCCTTCGAAAAAGGGAGAGAGCTCAAAAGGAAAAGTCTTAGACAAATTCCCGCAAACATTTTGTCCGTGGGAAAGTGAAATTCCGAATGGGACAATTCCTTCTAACTTTTTGTTTGGAGGAAAGTCCAAGCTATAGAAAAGACAGAAAAGTCATGGACTTTTTGTCCGAGGATATCAAGGAAAATTGCCATAGACAAAAGCCCAAGGAAGAACCGAAGGAATAAGGAAATGGGCAATTCCTACAGAAAATAGCAAAGGAAAAGTGATTAAGAAAGAAGTCTCGGACATTTTGTCCGAGAGAAAAAAGTCTGAGACAAACAAATAGCCAAAGCCCTGTAAGGCCACAAACAGATAAGTGCCAAGAAATGCATGCACAGAAACAAAGAAACTGAGAGCAGAAGCCTGGGAAATCGAAAGGGACTCAATCTAAATATATCTCCCACTCATCAAGATCCTTGTCCATGCAAGCACATGCTATTTTTAGTGGATTGGTCAATGCTTCAGTTGACTGTTTGACCAAAATTACGTTTTTCCTTGGTTTTCATGCAATCCAAAGCTTTCAACATTTCTAGCAGTTCAAGTGGCGATCTCTATCTATGATGTGGTGCAGCTTTTCATGCAAGTGGAAACCATTGAAGTTTCATTGGTCTTGAGTTGGAGTTGACTAGACAAACTTGTTATACATCTTCCTGGTGTTCCATGCAAATGGGATTATCTCTTCCTCCAGCCCAGCTTTCAAACAAATCAAATGGAGTTCCTTATTTAGAGACTTGGCGTAGTCTTCCATGCAAAGGAGAAGTTTGACTTTCAATGGGACCACTATCCACACTTCTACGCCACCTTGGATTCATGCATGTTTGAAGACTTTGGAGAGTGTATTGTTTATTTTAAAAATTAATCTTTCAAACTTGGCTCGACCACTTATTTTCTACACCAAGGTTTGGAGATGCATGCAGATTTTGTAAAGGGAAAATATTTTATCGAATATTCTAAATATTGTAAAAGGGTTAAGTCTTGAGTTAATTAACCAAGACCAACCCTTTCCCTTTTTAGAAACTCCACGTAGGCTGTTTTAGATTTTGGAAAAGCTTATTTATTGGCTTAATCAAGCCATTTAGAGACATCCCTGAAGTTAGAAAAAAGAATTTGTAAGTTGGACCAGTGATCAATATAGAATTTTTGTTTTGAATCTAAGTTTTGGAAAGGAGAATAGTGTGTATTTGATTGTGCATCAGCGTATAAGTGAGATTTTTCTCCTTTTGCAGGTCCCCTCTTCACCTATCTTTCTCTATCTCAACCTTTTGTAGGTCATTTAAAAAGGTTTTCAACCCTTCATCTAAAATATTTATGTTTAAGGATGGAATTATAGATTTCATTTGATTATGTGTGCATTGATTTTAGTAACTTCAGAGGATTTGAACAGTTCAAGTGTATCAACCCCTTTTTAATTAGATTTTCTTTCAGTTCTTTCTTTCCCTTTTCATCCAAAAATCACAATAGTCAAATTTATTGAAAAATCTAAAGGGAACCAGCGCTCTCTGGAGGTTCTTCTCATCAAAGAGTCACCCACACTCTGAGAACTTCCAATTGTATCAGCTGGAGTGAGAGTGTGCTTTGCACATCTTCAAGCAGGGTGCACTCCAGAGTGATAAAAATAACCAAGCTTAACATACTTGATCACCAAAGGCAATTATCATATGTGCATCCCCTTCAAATGAATCCTCCTCCTTAAATACCCTCCTTCAAGTGAAGCACTCCAAAATAGAAAGGGAGGGTTAAATTTAAAAACAACTTACGTCTTATAAGTTAAAACCCAAAACTCCCCACTTAAATGAAATAAACATAAAGTACTTTTTCCTGAAAACATAATACAAAATTAGAATTAAAAGAACCTTTCCTTTGAAATACCTCTTCACAAGTGGTGCACCAAGTTCCTTCTTTCACCCTTAGTTATTGGAACAAAATTAACCAAAGGGCCTCCAAAGCTCTAGATTAAAAACAGGGACATTACAGTCTTCCCTGCCCAAAATTGTTTGTCCTCAGGCAATTGCAAAATCCAAAGAGGTGTCCCAACATCTTTTACTATGCAAACTTTACATGTTCTTACTTCCCACAAATATGGAGTCTCCAAACTGAATTCTAAACCTATTGTACCTGTATTTTGGGGGCTGCCCCCAATTACCAAAAGTGTCCTCATAGCCTTCCAAAGGCTCCATATACTCCCCATCAACCATCCCTTTCAATTCCGAGTGGAAGATAAACAAGCTCCTCTCCCTTATATCCTCGATAAGTGGCCAAGATTTGCAAATAAAAATATGATAAAAGATGATTAACTTGCTGCCCCTTGAGTGATGTCCTCTCAAATGCCATGTCACAATCATCCAACAATGCAAAAAGAAATCAGAACTGTACCATCTATGGGAAAATGCCTCCAAGAGACATTTGCCATCAAGTATGGACATCCAAGTGTGAACTTTGCACCCCATAAAAGGCTTCCCCATCTTACTTTCCTCCAACATGCATATCATAGTTGGAAAACTCGCTTAAAACTCGGCAAGTTTTGAAAAAAATCACGAGTTTTTTTTCGAAATGAGTTTTTCATGCTAGAACTCGCAACCAGAAACTTGCCAAAAACTCGTCGAGTACTTGCAAAAAACTCGCACGATCTGGTTATGAAGTCTGTGGACGGCAAAAAGGGCATTTTGTTTTGGTTTTTCATCTGTTCTTCACTCTTGCTTGACCAAAAACCCACTCCAAACCATTTTGCACCATTTTTCAATGATTTTGCATCGAGACAAGATTTGAAGGAGATTTTCATCAGATTTCGAAAGCAAATTGGATTTCCAAGTAGGTTTTCTTATTTTTCTTTTTTTTTTTTTTCATTTTTGTTGATTCTATGTTTAAAAAACATATGAATGTACTGTAAAAAAGATTTAAACACATTTATATTGTTGAAAAGAAGATTTAGATTCATCAAAACAAAAAAATGACACATTTTTTTGATTTTTTTACATTTTTTGCTCATTTTTTCATTTTTTTGAAATTTTCTTCAAACCCTAGTTATTTTTTTAATTTTGAATCCTCCTTTTTGTTGAAAACATGTTTACAATCTTATATTAGCTTTAATTTTTTACTAATTTAAATTGATTTTCTGATTTTTACATTTTTTTCACATTTTTTTGAAAACCTAGTTTATTATTTTCTTTTTTTAATCCATTTATTTTTGATGAAAATGTTTAGAATCTTATATTAGTTTAGATTTTTACTAATTTAAAGTAATCTATTTTGATTTAATCTAATTTAGCTTGTTTTTAAATTTTCAATCAAAAAACTAACAAGTTGTGCTTTCACTTTGTCATTGTGTGTAAGTTAATTGATAATGGCTTCTGAATCCGCTTCTGCTTCAGGCTCAGCCCCATCCATGCCTGGGGGATTTGTAGGCACTCGTCCAGCAGGAGCTAGAGATCCTGCTTGAAAATATGCATATGAAAGACCAAAACATAATTCAATCTATTGCATTAGATGTCAAAATGTATATCGTGGAGGCATCAATCGCTTCAAATACCACCTTGCTGATATCCCTCAACGTGATGCTAAGGGTTGCATAAACACCAACGAAGAAATAAAAAGACAAATGCATGCCATACTTGCAGCTGCAGAAAAAAAAAGTGCAAAGAGCGAAGGCAAAAGCGGCAATGCAAGCAGCCATAGCTTCTTCTCAAGGTGCTCCAGTCAACCTTGAGTTAGATAATGATGTAGTAGGCATAGTGGGCTCTCTTTGTGGTCCACGTGTGCGAAGGCAATCACTGAAACCCACCACCACCTCAATCCCTTCATCTACCTCTAATAGAGCACCAAGATCAGCACCTAAGGGTTCACACATGCATGATTATTTTGTGCCTAGAAACACCCCTAGTGCACAACGTTCCTTAGAGGCAACTAGGTGGAATAGGGAGGTGCATGAGCAAACAGACGTTGCTTGTGCAGACTTTTGGTACTTCAACAACATCCCTTTTAATGTGGCAAGCTCACCTTACTGGCACAATTTGGTGACCGCATTAAAAGTTGCAAAGAAAGGCTACAAGGCATCTTCTCGCAAAGATTTGAGTGGGAGGTTAGTTTATGTTTTTTAATTTATGTTTTTTTAGTTTAATTTATGATTAATTTAATCTATTTTTTTGTTTACAAATTAAAATTGTGTACTTAGTTTCACTTTGTACTTAGATTGCTTACTAGTGCAACTGAAAGGGCAAGGGCAACGATAGAAGAACAAAGAGAAGAATGGCAAAAATATGGCTGCACTATTCTTTTTGATGGGTGGACGGATGGTAGAAACCATACCATCATTAATTTTTTGGTTTCTTGCAAAAATGAGGTGGTGTTCTTGAAATCCGTGGATGCCTCCAACATAGTAAAAAATGCAGAAAATTTGGTTAAAATGTTGGAGCAAGTGTGCATGGAGGTTGGGATTGAAAATGTGGTGCAAATCATAACTGACAATGCAGCAGCATATGTGGCAGCAGGTAGAATCCTCCAAGATAAACACCACACAATTTTTTGGACACCATGTGCTGCCCATGTCCTTGACCATTTTTTGAAGGAGATAAGCAATTAGATTGGGTCACACCGATTGTAGAGGATGGGAGGGGGATCACTAAATTTATCTACAATCACCCTTGGGTTCTTCATTGATGAGGGAGCACACCCAAGGGAGAGAATTGGTGTGATCCGGTGTGACAAGGTTTGCAACAGTTTTCTTAACGTTGCAAAGCATTATTGGTGCATTGACGGCTTTGAAACAAATGTTTGTGAGTCAAACATGGCTAGACTCAACTTATTCGAAGAAGCCGGAAAGAGATAGAGTTTCATGCATTCTCTTCGACGTCTTCTTTGCACAAAGAGCTACGGAGATTGTGAAGGTAACCTCAAAACTTTGAATCTAAATTCAAATTGAATATTTTTTTTAATGTCTTTCATTGTAAATTTGTAAATTGTAGTGAGTACAGTCACATCAACTCCTATGAAGACTATTTAGAAGTTACATGGGGTCCTAAAAATCATGGTAAAAGATCATGATTGTATATTTCCCGGGAGTTTTTGCGCTGATATATTATCATGTTTGGGTACTCAATTGGTGCATAGTTCGTTTTATTGTTGGGTCGGTTGATCCAAAGTCTTTTACTTTCTATTTATTTGGTTTATTAGTATTAGTTTGCTGAGTGTGTTAGCGAGAAACACACTCACCCCTTTCATAGTTTTAGTAAACTTAATAAATAAATGGTTAGTTGGGGTTAGTGAGTTAGTTGGGGTTGGTAAGTTAGTTGGGATTGAACCCGTTGGGTCCCCTAGGATAACTTCCCGCAAAAGCTTTATAAGCTCGGGACCATTGTAAATACTTTCAATAATACATTTTTACCTTTGAGTGATACATTGTCAAATTATACAATGTAATCTTCTATTTACCTATGCATTGCAAGGTCCTATCAATGGTATCAGAGACGGTTAAAAAGAATTTGTTGGTCAAAGATTTGAAGAGCCACATGAAGATGAATAGTGTGGAAGAGAGATAGAAACCATTTGAAGTTACCATAGTCTTATATATTATTTATTGTCTATGATTTATTTATGCTAAAAATCACCAAAAACATGATTTTTATGGCTCACATCTTCAATATATCCATCTTGTACTACCAAGTCCAGATTTGTATGGGTTGAAAATAATTTAAAGCTATTTTAAATGATCCAAAAAGAAGTAAGGACTCCATTTCAATTTGGAATTGTAAAATTTCATATTATGCGCCCTGCACACCCTAGTTTCTTCTTTGTACGACTTTTAAAGACTTAGAAAATGGTTTGATGCAGTAGTTTTAATCTTGTATGCTTTAAAATTCAATTAAAACCCTTGTTTCATTGTTTGCATGGCTTGTTGAAGCAATCAATGCAGTAGTACAGTCAAGCAATGCAGTTATACAATCCTAGAATGCAGTAACGGCATCCATTTGAGAAATTTTAGATCAGTAACATTTCATTTGTTGTTGACAAGTCCAAAACTTCTCCAAATCTACTTTGTACAGCCTTGCATGGCCTCCATCTCTTTCCTATAGCACTATATGGAATACTATGCTTAAGCATGGCGTTTGAAGTTGGGATATGGCGTTTGGAGCACTAGTTGCTTTGAAAAGTTTAGCTTTTCATTTGATTTTTTCATATTAATGGTTTGTGGGCCCCACAAGAAGGAAGGAAGAAGCAATTTTTACTAAGTTCAAAACATGGGTAAATGCATATTTACCATGCAAGTAATTTTTGTTTTATTTTGATACACAAAAAATTAACACTTCAAATAACAAGTCTTCATTTAATGTTTGAACAAAGCTAGTAGAGAGGTTGGTCAAGATTATTTTGTAAGTCACTCTCAAAAGAGAGGTCAAGAGTTCAAAACCTCCAAAGCTTTCATTTTGATCACAATTTTGTCACATTCGTCATTGAGTAGCTTGTACTGCAAAGCTTTTTTCGACAAATCACTATTTTGTATGAAGGTGGCCGTGTGACCAGTCGATTTATAGGTTTTTGGACATTCCGAACACATTGAAATGGTCATTTTTATGTTCTGAAGCTTCTTTATATGATTTTTACAACAAATGTATTGAACATAATGTATAAAGGTGCATTTTCGATAGAAACCGACACCTTCAAAATACAAAATTTCATAATGTCCTCGCATGCTTGTGCTCTCAGAAAACCTATCGTCCATTACAAGGCCATCAAGATCCTTTTGATTGACAAAGTCGAAGAGAAAAAATGGAGGTCAAAGGATCCGTGGGACATTGGAGGACTATTCCCCTTCTCCAATTAGTTATTCAATTGGAGTTTGGGTAAAATTCTTAAAATTAAAATTTTTGGTACCAATAGTGTGTTTTTTTCAGTTTTAGTTTTGGTTTTCTTCACTTCAGAGATGTTCTTGATGAGGAACAGATAGAGTAGTTTTAGTTTGGTTTTTTGCTGCAAAGACTTCTCACCTCTTCCCTGATGGAGGGAAGATACTGCATGGCTTTTGATCAGTCATCGGTGATTGTATGAGTTGACATAGGAGTCGCTACCACCTTAGTGTTGAGCAAAGGTTTGTTAGTGTTTGTTGGATATCAGAGAGATGTGCCATACACTGAAGAGTCACTTGGACGGGTTTCTATGTGACACCTTATGTGGATCGATGTTGTTGAATAGGGCTTGATCATGTTCACTACAGTACAGTACAAAATGGTCAAAGGAGATGAGCAGACCTTGATCGTGTTCGTCATTCATGCCACAACTCATATGGTGGGCCTCAATATGGAGCGACATCGATTGATCAGTGCCACAATGTACAGCGTGTCAGTTGCAAGTGCGAAGAATACTTTTGATGACTTCATAGTCATAGCTCCAGATCATCTTCAATATCCCTTTTTGAATCAAGGGGGTTTGTTGGGTCAGTTGATCCAAAGTCTTTTACTTTATATTTGTTTGGTTTATTAGTATTAGTTTGCTTAGTGTGTTGGTGAGACACACACTCACCCCTTTCATATTGTTGGTAAACTTAATAAATAAATGGTTAGGTGGGGTTAGTAAGTTAGTTAGGGTTTAACCCGTTGGATCCCATAGAATAACTTCCCGTAAAGGCTTTATAAGCTCGGGACCTTTGTAAATACTTTCAATAATACATTTTTACCTTTGAGTGATACATTGTCAAAGTACACAATGTAATCTTCTATTTACTTGTGCATTGCCCGGCCCTATCATTTATCATCCTCAATATAACGGGAAAACTGAGATGGTTAACAAATGCTTAGAGGGTTATGTTGGAAGCACAATCACTGAGAGGGGGGTGAATCAGTGAGCTCTTAAAACTTTCTTCAAATTCTTTGGTTCGTTAGTCAAGCATCAATGCAAAATCCATAGAGCAATCAAACCACAACAAAGCACATAAAGACATAACACATGATATAGATGGGAAACCCTTAAAAGGAAGAAAACCCACATTGATCACTGCATGGACTACATGTCCTCAATCAAATATGCAATGAGTCAAAAATATTGTTGAGCACCAACTCAGCTTGACGAACCAACCCCAAATAGTCAAGCACCAACTTGCTAGGAAGCACCAACTCCTTGATTTGTAGATACCAATCTACAGGGGGCTTCAACCCCCTTTGCCAAGCACCAACTCAACTGCTTCAAACCATCCACCTTTCTTAGTTGCTTCTATCAACAAATGATGGTACAATTCTATTTTCTCTGCTTATTGATCTCAAATTTATTTTGTTGTTTTTCTTGCTTATCAATCAAATAAACATGTTAGCCTCTATTTCTCTGCTCTTTATTTTCAAAGACTTTGTCCTCTCTACCTTCTCTACTCATCTCTATTAGCCGATTCTGCATACTCTAGGATTAATCCGCCTATGAATCATTCAATGCTTTCATACTCACGCCTCTCTAGCCATCTGATCCTCAACAAACCTCTGCTCTGCTCCTTAGAGATTTTATATAAATGATCATCATATTTTACATACTAAAAAAACAATTTAATCTTGCTTATATACAAGACAGTGATCAACAACCTCTTGAAAGTTAGCCAAACAAAACTCTATAGTCGGCTATATAATGATTTATTCTCTTTTGAAAACATAATTCACATTAGCTTATATAAAAGCTCACTCACATAGGTCGCTCTAAGTGAAATGACGTTGGAATAGACTAAGCAATCATAAGAATACATTTAGAAATACTTTCCAAACAAGTCCGTAGCGGTTTTGTTGAAGTCTGTAGTAGTCTTGATACAGTTCATAGCAGCTCTGATGCAGTCTATAGCACCCCTGATGTAGTCCATAGCAAACTTGATGCACTCTGTAACAAACATGATGCAGTCCGTAGCAACCCTGACGCAGTCCGTAGCTGTTTGCCCAATAGCTCCGAACACGATCTTATTCTCCATATTCCTTATATCACCTTCCTTCACACAGAACAACTTATTCAATGGTCTTTAGTTTGAATTAATTCTACAATCTATTATTGTGACTCCATATGATGTAAAATATAGATAACAAATCTCTTGGCTAATTGTCTACTTCACCAAAAATAACTTTCATGGCAAGCTACAGACTTAGTCAGTAGTTATGGACTCTGCAAAAACTACGGATTCTTATCAGCAGAAATTCCTTGACATTAATGACCATATTCTTTACTGAATAGCAAACCGTTTGACATCAATGACAACATCTCAACAAACTCCCCCTTTGTCATTGATGGCAAACCTTTACAAGCTGATGACCTGAGCAGATTTTATCATTCAATGAACATACCTTTACACCAGAACTTGACCTCGGTTAACTCTTTTCCAGTCATTTCTTCACCAAAGGCAACTAGACAGTAGTTACACAACTTGTTATTTCTCTCCCTTATACAACTATCTCTACTGCTGCATTATTTCTCCCTGAAAAATAGTTAGCTTGCTAATTCTCCCCTTTTGACATCAATGGCAAAGGGTTGCACACCATGAAATTTATTTGATCCCAAACAAAGTGTTGCTTCTTCAAAACTGATAATATCCATTTTCATTTCCCTGATGAGAATTCCATAAACTTTTTAGAAAACTATAAGATACGACTCACTGTCACTTGAACCTCTTTTAACTATCATAGACTCTTGACTCTTGATCCTCGGAGCTAAAAGATACCCAAAGGTTAGCTCCCCCTCAGTTCATACCTTTTTTAGTGACTGACAGAAGAAGGAATTACTCCCAATCCCTGCCTTAAGAACTCAAATGTTGCCCTTGGAAGAGGTTTTGTAAAAATGTTTGCAACTTGTTCTTTTGTGGTTACATACTCTAGTTTGGCAATCTGATCAACTACCTGCTCCCTTAGAAAATGATACTTGATTGGAATATGCTTAGTCTTAGAATGCATGACTGGATTCTTAGAGATGTTAATGGCATGGGTATTGTCACAAAATATAGAAATTGGACTGTCATTCTTAATTTTAAAGTCACTCAGTCTATTTCATCCATAAAACTTGTGTGCAACATGCAGTTGTTGCTATGTACTCAGCTTCAACTGTGGACAAGGAAACTGATGGTTGTTTCTTACTCAAACATGACACAAGACTCTTTCCAAGAAAGAATGCACCAACACTTGTGCTCTTTCTGTCAACAATGTTACCTGCGCAATCGGCATCAGTATATGTTGTTAAAGTGAAATCCTTACCTTTTGAGTACCACAAACCAAAGTCCATAGTACCTTTGAGATATATGAATATCCTCTTGACTGCTTGTGTCTCTTTTGATTTTGCCTAAAATCTGGCCACTAGACCTATTGCCTACATGATATAAGGTCTTGATGCAATAGTATACAAGAGACTTCCAATCATAGATCTATACAAGGTCCGACTGACTTCTAATGACTTATCTTCTTGACTCAACTTGCAACTTGTTGTCATTGGAGTACTCCCTGATTTACAATCTTCCATATCAAACTTCTTCAACGTTTCCTTAATGTACTTAGCTTGAGAGATGAAGATTCCCTTATCTGACTGAACTACTTGCAATTCAAAAAAAAATGACAGTTCCCCTAACATAGACATCTCAAATTCTTGTTGCATTACTTTTGTGAACTCCTTCGACATCTTGTCATAGTCACTACCAAAGATGATATCATCAACATAAACAATTATAATTAATTGATGCTCACCTTCTATTTTGATGTAAAGGTTGCTATCAGTATCTATCAAGTCTTGCATACCACGCTCTAGGGGCTTGTTTTAGCCCATATAATGCTTTCTTCAATCTACAGACATAGTCCTTATTTTCTGACAAAGAGAAACCTTCAGATTGCTCTATATACACTTCTTCTAAATTTCCATTGAGAAATGCAAACTTTACATCCATCTGATATATCTTGAAATTCTTGAAACCAGAATATGCCAAAAATAGTCTTAATAGTCACTACCAAAGATGATATCATCAACATAAACAATTATAATTAATTGATGCTCACCTTCTATTTTGATGTAAAGGTTGTTATCAACAACACCTCTCTTGAAACCCTGATCAAGCAAGTATCTATCAAGTCTTGCATACCACGCTCTAGGGGCTTGTTTTAGCCCATATAATGCTTTCTTCAATCTACAGACATAGTCCTTATTTTCTGACAAAGAGAAACCTTCAGGTTGCTCTATATACACTTCTTCTAAATTTCCATTGAGAAATGCAAACTTTACATCCATCTGATATATCTTGAAATTCTTGAAACCAGAGTATGCCAAAAATAGTCTTATGGCTTCCAGTCTTGCCACAGGTGCAAAAATTTCTTTAAAGTCAACACCCTCTACTTGAGCATAGCCTTTACATACTAGTCTTTCTTTGTTTCTCATGACCTGACCATCTTCATTCAATTTGTTCCTAAAAACCCATTTGGTTCCAATGACATTCTTGTCCTTAGGTCTGGGAATAAGTTCTCAAGTCTCATTTTTCTCAATCTGATTGAGCTCTTCATAGCATTCACCCAATGCTTATCACTTTTGGCTTCTGAAAAAGTTTTTGGTTCTATCTTTGAAAATAAAAAAGTTTACATTTTGTGATGTATTCATAAACCTTCTTCTAGTTTGCACTTTAGCATCAAAATCACCGATGATTTGACTTTCTGCATGATTTTTCTGAACGAATCTGGAAGGTGCACTTGTATCTTCCTATTCTTCTTCTTCTTGACTTTCTTCTGCTACTTCTTCTGATGTTTTTTCTTCTTCTTCGAGATCAAGCTCATCTGCATGAACTCTTGGTTGTGTACTAAGCTTCTTAAATCTGGTTTCATCCACTCTCACATGTGTACTCTCCACAATCTTGTGTAGTCTCTTGTTGTAGCATCTATATGCAGAATTAAATTGAAGAATATCCAAAGAAGATGCCTTCATCAGCCCTTGAATCAAATTTTCTTAGATTCTCTTCATCTCTCTTGATGAAACACATGCTTCCAAACACTCTAAAGTGTTCCACTGAAGTTGGTCTGCCTTTTCACAGTTCATAGAGGGTCTTATTGTCGTTTATTCTGATTTGACATTTGTTTAGAATGTGTATTGTTGTGTTTATAGCCTCTCTCCAAAATCTATAAAACAATTTGGACTCATTTAACATTGTCCTAACCATTTCCTGAACAATCCTATTCTTCCTTTCTACCACAGCATTCTGCTATGGTGTCCTTGTAGCCGAAAACTGTCTCTTGATTCCATGTTCCTTACAAAAGTCATCAAACTCATTTGACCAGAATTCTCCTCCTCTATCAGATCTTAGACACTTGATTTTTATGCCCATCTCATTCTCAACTAGAATCTTGAACACCTTGAACTTATCTAGAGCCTCTGATTTCTCCTTCAAAAAAGCAACCCAAGTCATTCTAGTGTATTCATCAATAAGAAGCATGAAGTAACTTTCACCTTGAATACTTTGAATTCTAGTCGAACCACATAGATTTGTATGAATCAATTCTTTAAAGGTTTTGTAGATGAATATTTTTTTGTTTTGAACCTTCTTCTTGTTTGTTTTCCATGTTGGCATGCCTTACACAAGATGTTTGCAGGCTTAGTAATCTTAGGCATGTTTCTAACGGATTTCTTAGTACTTATCTTTACTAAGTTGTCAAAGTTTAAATGTCACATTCTTCTATGCCAAAGCCAGCGCTCATCCACTTGACTCATAAAACCCCTGTCCTAAATCTCATTCAAAACATACAAATTTGTTGCAGTCATGTCGACATCCGCTATCAATCTTCCTGAACTTGCTTTTCTTATTTCACATCATTTAGCATGAAAATTCAAAGTATGTCCTTGATTGCACATTTGATTAACACTCAACAAATTATGCTTCAGTGCTTTTACATATAACACATTCTCAATTTTAGTTTTCCCATTGTCAAGACTTAGTATTTCCTTCCAAAAATAATAGTTTTTGTATTGTCCCCAAACTTGACTATACCTTCAGTAGTCTTCTTCAAATATATAAATTTATTCTTGTAACCTGTCATATGGCTTGAACAACCACTGTCAATGTACCATTTCAAACTTTCATCTTGAATGTGAAAAGCAATTTGTGCTAACATGGATTCTTCTTCCTTTGGACCATCATTTTCTCGCTTCTTTTTCAGTATTTTTAAAGGTTATGACTTCTTAGCAATTTGAACATGTTAGGGTGTGGAGCTAAAAGCTTCACCAAGGAGCACACTTAGCAGATTCGGGTCTACACAGACACCGGCGTCGGTCAAGAGAGACCGACGTCGGTCAGGAGCAATTGCAGAGACGCCGACGTCGGCAGAGGGTCGGTCGACGGCGGTCACAAACAAGCAGCAGGAATCGACGTCGGTTACCTGCGTGTCTAGAGAGCTATTTCCGTGAACAGAAGCTCTCACTCAGGTAACGAGTTTGAGTTGTAGTCTCAAGCTCGCGTCTCTATTATTGGCAATACTATTTTTAGAGCCCTTGTTCAAGTGGCTTAACTGCTTGTTGGAAGTGCATGCTCAAGTCTCCTAATTCTATATGTAGAATTAGATCTTCCTAGCTTATTGTACTTATTGTAGTATTGTAGTTGGGTGGATTATTGTTGTAATTCATTGTATGAGAAGAACAGTACGGAATTGAATCAATCCAGGTTTGTTGGAGTTGATTGTTCTTGAGAGAGAGAGCTCTCGAGGAATAGAGATCTATTGAGAGATCTATACATCTAGGAGAGGTGTGGAAGAAAGAAGTTTCTTCAATTGTATTCATTTTGTAAAAAGTTTGTTAATACAAGTTTTCAGGGTGGTTTCTTGTATCTCTTGTTCTTGCTATTATCACATTCTAATTACTTGTCAATCTGATTTAATTCCGCGTTTATTGCTTTCACAATTGTAATATATTGTTGGTTGATCCCCAACAAGTGGTATCAGAGCCAAGTTGCAGGTTCAGAGCTTGATATCCAACAATTGGTATCAAAGCTCAGGTGCACTAACAGGGGGTTCAGATCTGTGTAGTGTGTATTGATTACAGGTTCTCACAGGAGTTTCTGCAGGCATTTCTATTTGAGTGGGTGAAGCAATGGCAGATGAAAGTAAATTGAGAATGGAAAAATTTAATGGCAAAAATTACCAACATTGGAGAATGCAGATAGAGGATTATCTGTATCAGAAAGATCTCTACTTACCGTTAGGTGGGGTTGCAAAGAAGCCCAAAGACATGGAGGATGAAGAATGGGAAGTTCTTGATAGAAAGGCTCTGGGGTCTATAAGACTGAGTCTAGCATCCACTGTGATATCCAATTTATCACAGGCAAAGTCTATGGTAGAGTTGATGACTACATTAGCAAATTTGTATGAAAAACCCTCAGCTTCTAATAAGGTATATCTTATGAAGCAGTTATTTAATTTGCATATGAATGAAGGTGGATCTGTTTCTACTCATCTGAATGATTTCAATGGAATTGTAAATCAATTAAGTTCAGTGAATATAGTGTTTGATGATGAAATAGAAGCTCTCTTGATATTATGTTCTTTGCCTGAAAGCTGGCATGGCTTAGTAATGGCAGTAAGTAATACTGCATCTGCATCAAATATTTTGAAAGTAGAAGATGTTGTTAGTGTTATCTTGAATGAGAAAATACGCAAGAAAAGCACAGAAGAGGCATCTGGGAACGCTTTAAGTTTTGAGAGCAGGAGAAGGCAGAAAGAGAAGAGCAAGAAAGGCAGATCAAAATCCAAATCAAAGGGGAAAGGCAAATCTAAATCCAGAAATGGCAGAAAGCCACAATGCTGGAATTGTGGAAAGATGGGTCACATAAGCAGAGATTGTTGATCAAAGCCTAAAGAGGACAATCAGCACGAAGGAAAGGAAGAAGCCAAGATTGCAGGTATTGCACAGGATGCTTTAATTTTCTCTCTGCATAATAATATAGAATCTTGGGTATTAGATTCTCGTGCATCTTTTCATGCTACCCCTAACAGGGAATATTTTAGTGACTATATCCATGGAGATTTTGGAATAGTGTATCTAGGGGATGATGAGCCCTGTAAAATAATTGGCAAAGGTAAAGTGCAGCTGAAGATGCAGAATAGCAACACATGGGTGTTAAGAGATGTGATGCATGTTCCTAGCTTGAAGAGAAATTTGATTTCTGCAGGAAAGTTAGGGGATGAGGGTTGTACAGTAACTCTCACAGCAGAATCTTGGAAGGTGACCAAGGGTGCACTTGTTATGGCTAGAGGTAAGAGAGAAGGTACTCTCTATTTGTGTAATTGTGTTACTAACAAATCTCCTTCTGTATTATCTACTTCAAATGTGGATGCTAAATTGTGGCACTCAAGGCTTGGCCACATGAGTGAGAAGGGGATGTCAATTCTTAAGTCCAAAGGTATGCTTTCAGATTTAAAAGGCATAGATCTAGAGTTTTGTGAGCACTGTGTATTTGGAAAACAGAAAAGAGTTAGTTTTCTCAAGACTGAGTCTACTAAGAAAAGGCATAAGTTGGAGCTTGTTCACACAAACGTGTGGGGACCGGCTCAGGTTGCTTCCATTGGAGGATCACAGTACTATGTATCTTTCATAGATGATGCCACAAGGAAGGTATGGATCTATTGTATTAGAAGAAAATCTGATGTATTTGAGACTTCTAAGGTTTGGAAAGCTATGATTGAGAATGAAACAGGTAAGAGATTAAAGTGCCTGAGATCAGACAATGGCGATGAGTTCTGCAGTCATAAGTTCAGAGATTATTGTTACATGCATGGAATGCGTAGGCAAAGGACGGTTCCAAGGACACCTCAGCAAAATGGAATTGCTGAAAGGATGAACAGGACAATAATGGAGCGTGCAAGATGTATGAGATTGCATGTTGGTTTGCCCTTACAGTTTTGGGCACAAGCTGTTGACACTGCAGTGTACCTGATTAACAGAGGACCCTCTACAGCGCTGGATGGTGGTATTCCAGAAGAGGCATGGACAGGTAAAAAGGTTGATCTCTCATATCTCAAAGTTTTTGGTTGTGAAGCCTTTGTGCATATAGATAAGGAAAATAGAAAGAAGCTTGACGCTAAGTATATGAGATGCACGTTTATTGGCTATGGCTCAGATGATTTTGGTTACAGATTGTAAAATCTAGAAACTAACAAGGTAATCAGGTGTCGTGATGTTTTCAACGAAAGAGTGATGTATTGTGATCAGCTAAGGAAGCTGAATCAATCTGAGCAGAGCAATGGTGAATTGGATGAAGTGAAAGTCCAAGATGAGCTCGCGGAAAAAAGAAATAATCACTTGCAGGAAAACAGAGACCGACGTCGGCAGGTTAGGAACCGGCGTCGACAGGACAGAAACCGGCGTCGGCCGTACAGAGACCGACGTCGACAGGACAGGTACCGAGGTCGGTCAGACAGAACCGACGTCGGCCAGTAACAGGTCTGCAGGTGACCGAGGTCGGTCACTGTCAGAGAATTTGGGTGGACAGCGTGTTGTGGACGAGTCTCTGACACCCATCAGGAGGTCAGAAAGGGTGAGTAAACCTCCAATTAGATATTCTCCTTCTTTATTTTACTTATTGCTAACTGATGGTGGAGAACCAGAGAGTTTTGATGAAGCAATACAGGTGGAGTCCAAGAGTCAGTGGGAGCGTGGCATGGTTGAAGAGTTGGAGTCCTTAAGAGAGAACCAAACATGGGATTTGGTTGAATTGCCAGCTGATAAGAGAACACTCAAGAACAGATGGACCTACAGGTTGAAAGAAGGTGAGAATAGACAGATGAGATATAAGGCCAGATTGGTAGTGAAAGGATTTGCACAAAAGCCAGGTATTGATTTTGGTGAGATTTTTTCTCTTGTTGTTAAAATGACTTTTATAAGGGTTGTATTGTCTTTGGTTGCTTTTGAGGACTTGCATCTTGAGCAGCTAGATGTTAAGACAGCGTTTCTTCATGGAGATTTGGATGAGGAAATTTATATGGAACAGCCAGAAGGATTTGAGGTCAAGGGTAAGGAGAAGTTTGTGTGCAGATTGAAGAAAAGCTTGTATGGCCTCAAGCAAGCTCCTAGGCAATGGTACTTAAAATTTGACAGGTTTATGACTGAGCATGGCTACAGTAGGTGTCAATCAGACCATTGCGTGTATTTCCAGAGATTTGATAACGGTAGATATATTATTCTATTGTTGTATGTAGATGATATGCTGGTTGCAGGATCTCACATGCAGGATATCTCTGAGCTCAAGGTGAAATTAGCTCAAACGTTTGCTATGAAAGATTTGGGAGCAGCAAAGAAAATCCTTGGCATGAGCATTAAGAGAGATAGAAAAAATCACAGGTTGATATTGTCTCAAGAAGATTATGTGGACAAGGTGTTGAAACGGTTCAATATGCAGGATGCTAAACCGGTAAGCACACCTTTGGCTAGACATTTTAAGTTGAGTAAAGAACAATGTCCTAATTCTTATGATGAGGTAGAGTACATGAGTAAGGTTCCATATTCTTTCGTAGTAGGGAGTTTGATGTATGCAATGGTGTGTACTAGACCGGACATTGCCCAAGCAGTGGGAGTGGTAAGTAAGTATATGGCCAATCCAGGTAAAGAACATTGGAAAGCAATTCAGTGGATCCTTAGATATCTGAGAGGAACCAGCAGTAAGCACTTGTGCTATGGAGGTTCAGATACTTCTTTACATGGTTATGTAGATTCAGATATGGCAGGTGATTTGAATGGCAGGAGAAGCACTACAGGTTATGTTTTCACTGTAGGTGGAACGGCGGTTAGCTGGATATCTAAGTTACAGAAGGTTGTTGCCTTGTCAACTACAGAAGCAGAGTATATTGCAGCCACAGAGGCTAGCAAAGAGATGATATGGATGACACGGTTCATGGATGAGCTTGGTAGGGAGCATGAGAGTTGCAGATTGTATAGTGACAGTCAGAGTGCAATCCATTTGGCTAAGAATTCAGCCTTTCATTCAAGAACAAAGCACATACAGCTAAGGTATCACTTCATACGACAGGTATTGGAAGATGGTGAGTTGAAGCTGGAGAAGATCCATACAGATAGGAATCCTGCTGATATGTTAACCACGCCGGTTACAAAGGAGAAGTTGAATCTTCATTCAACTTCTGTTGGTCTTCATGATTGAGTTGAAGATGGAGGAGCTAGAAGATGTTGTACAGGTACTGGTGCAGCTGTTTATCTCCAAGTGGGAGATTGTTAGGGTGTGAAGCTAAAAGCTTCACCAAAGAGCACACTTAGCAGATTCGGGTCTACACAGACACCGGCATCAGTCAGGAGAGACCGACGTCGGTCAGGAGCAGTTGCAGAGACGCCGACGTCGGCAGAGGGTCGGCCGACGGCGGTCACAGACAAGCAGCAGGAACCAACGTCGGTTACCTGCGTGTCCAGAGAGCTATTTTCGTGGACAGAAGCGAGTGTTTGCATGATGAGTTTGAGTTGTAGTCTCAAGCTCGCGTCTCTATTATTGGCAATACTATTTTTAGAGCCCTTGTTCAAGTGGTTTAACTGCTTGTTGGAAGTGCATGCTCAAGTCTCCTAATTCTATATGTAGAATTAGATCTTCCTAGCTTATTGTACTTATTGTAGTATTGTAGTTGGGTGGATTATTGTTGTAATTCATTGTATGAGAAGAACAGTACAGAATTGAATCAATCCAGGTTTGTTGGAGTTGATTGTTCTTGAGAGAGAGAGCTCTTGAGGAATAGAGATCTATTGAGAGATCCATACATCTAGGAGAGGTGTGGAAGAAAGAAGTTTCTTCAATTGTATTCCTTTTGTAAAGAGTTTGTTAATACAAGTTTTCAGGGTGGTTTCTTGTATCTCTTGTTCTTGCTATTATCACATTCTAATTACTTGTCAATCTGATTTAATTTCGCGTTTATTGCTTTCACAATTGTAATCTATTGTTGGTTGATCCCCAACAGAACATACACCTTCCTGTTTTGACTAGGGGGATTTGCATAACCCAATCTACATAATCTTGCAATCTGTCCAATTCTATTACAATTGTAACAAATCACACTGTTTCTATTGATATTTGACCCTTGGACAAATGAATTTGAGAATCTTTCTGGCTATTCATATCACTTCTCCATGCATGATTGTTTCTAGCATTTGATCTACAGTCTACAGCTCTATGTCCACACTGATTACAAGAAAAACAGTAGCCATAGAAGGAATTCATGTACCTTATTGCATTCAGTTGCCTAATAGAAAATGATCTCTGAAGTTTTTTTAAAGGCATATTGACACTTTTGTTATCTCTGAGAGGAGCAATAATCTTATTGACCTGTCCTGACCTCTGACTGTCATTCACAATCTCAAATTTCTTGAGAGCATCAGCATATGTCTTTGGCTTACTGATATTCTGCTCTTCCTTGCTACTCTTCCAATCATCCATGTATCCAAGGCCTGTTTTGATGAGAGGTGACCTTTGACTATTCAATATGTCATCAAGAATTCCATTGCTCTTTTCAAACTTCTGACAATTTTTTAATTTGACTGTGAACTGTTCCAAATCTGACTTCAATGAACCTATCTTAGATTTGTACTCATTGCACTCTCCTTCCTTGGATTTTAGACTTGCATTTGCTTCTTCTAACTGAGTCTTGAGATTGTTGATGACCTCCTCAGCGTCCTTGGCATTCTTAGTTATCTTTGTTTCCAGGATACATATTTGTTCTTCATGACTTTTGACTAGAGACTTCAACTTTTAGTTTTTCTTTCTTTGACTCTTCAATTCATCCAAAGCAATGATAAGTTCTGCCTCAAGATCGACCTCGGCTTCTTCTTCATCATCCATGAAGACTTGTTCTTTTGAATTATTCTCATTTTCAACTTCAATGGCCATAAACAAAGTTTCATCACTTCTATGGTCTGAACTATAGTCATCACTATCTAAGATATCTTTATCACTGACTTCAGAAGAGTTGTCTTCTTTAGAATATAGACTCTTTTTGTTCTTGAAGAACTTTTTCTTATAGTCACCTTGCTTGAAATTTTTTTTGCTCTTGTCATACTTGTTAGACTTCTTATTATCTTCACCATGTTCTTCATCATGATCATATTTTTCTTTTTTAGGACACTTGGCAGCAAAATGACCAATCCTGCCACAATTGAAACATTTGAATGGTAGCTTGCCTTTGTACCTACCTGAACCTTTTCTTAGTTTCCTCACAAATAAGGCTTCAACTTTGTTGAAAGCTCAACACAAGATCACACAGGGAATACAGTGTTGCTGCACTTACAAATCGTTGTGTTCTATTCTAATTGATTTAATTTGATTACACAATGCCTCATTAGAAAGAAGACTTTTACAAACTCTAATAAAACAAATTTTCAATTTTTTAGACATATTCTAACAGCTTCAAGAACAATACAACGAATAAGCAAAAAACAAAGCAAAACAGCGTACTAAAAATAAACGTGGAAGAAATTACAAATTTCAACACCCCCCCCTAAATTCTTCCACTAGCTATTACAACATCCATTACTCCTAAATTATGTCTCAAATGCTCGAAGGTCACCTTTGTTAGTGCCTTCGTGAAAGATGTCTGCTAACTGGTCTTCAGATTTGCAAAATGCCAATTTGATTTCATCATCTTCAACCAATTCTCTTATGAAGTGATAACGAATCTGTATGTGCTTGCTTCATCCATGAAACACTAAATAATTCATCAATGCTATTGAAGACATGTTATCACAAAATATGACTGTCCCATCTGTTTGTTTCTTCAAATCTGCTAAGACTCTCCTTAGCCAAATTGCTTGACATGCTGCTACATTTGTTGCAATGTATTCAACTTCTGTTGTGGAAAGAGAAACTATGGGTTGCTTCTTGGATGCCCAAGAAATGGCTCCTGAACCCATGTGAAACACATAAGCAGATATGTTTTTCTTATCATCTACTACCTGCGCAATCGCTATCTGTATAGCCAACTAGATCAAAATCACTTGATGTTGTATAAAGAATACCATAGTTCTTGGTTCCATTGACATACCTTAGAATTCTCTTACTTGCTTGCCAATGTGTATCCTTAGGTGTTTCCATGAATCTAGAAATCAAACTCACTGCATACACTATATTAGGTCTAGATGTTGTCAAATACATGAGGCTACCTACCATGCTCTTATATAGAGTTGAATTCACCTCATTACTACAATCTTCCTTACTCAACTTGAGACTTGTCGTGATTGGTGTTGGTGCAGGCTTGTTGTTCAACAATTTGAACCTCTTCAAGATTTGTGAAGCATACTTTGAGTGAGAGATGAATATGCCATGATCAATCTATTGTACTTCTATACCAAGAAAATACCTTAACAAACCCAAGTCTGTCATTTCAAATTCCTTTTTCATTGCTTCCTTGAACTCACCAATAAAAGCATCATCATTTCCTGTGAAGATTAAATCATCTACATATAACATATTAATCAAAATCTTACCATGGCTCTCCTTGATGTACAATGTAAGCTCACTACTGCTTTTGTTGAAACCATTTGTAGTGAAGTATGCATCAATTCTACTATACCAAGTCCTTGGTGCTTGATTAAGCCCATAGAGTGCTTTCTTGAGCCTATACACCTTGTTTTCTTTTCCTGGTACTTCATATCCAAGTGGCTGATCAACATAGACTTCTTCTTTGAGTACTCCATTTAGGAAGGCAGATTTCACATCCATTTGATATACCTTCCACTTGTGTTGGGCAGCTATTGCTAAGACAACCCGCACGGTTTCCATTCTTGCAACAGGAGCATAAGTCTCGTCATAGTCTCTACCAGGTTGTTGTTTGTATCCCTTAACAACCAACCTTGCTTTGTACCTGTCAATTTTGCCTGTTGTTGTGCTTTTAGCCTTATAGACCCACTTCACTCCAATCACTTGTTTACCCTTAGGTAAATCAGCTAACTCCCATGTCTTGTTTCTTTCTATTGCTTCTATTTCCTCATTCATGGCTTTACACCATTTTTCTTCTTTTACTGCATCTTCAAAACATGTAGGCTCATCTAAAAAAAATAAAGCAAAATTCAAGTTTTCATCATCATACCTTGAGTCATCATATATCTCCCTCAAGCTCCTTGTCTTTCTAGGCATAAGAGAAGCAAGAGTTGGATTTGAACTACTACTGGAGTTGCTTAATTGGGAAGCATGTTGTGAAGGTGATGGAGGTGTCGCTGATTGTTCACCTTGTTGATCTATGACTTGTTCAATTTGAGCATCTTCATTTCCATCATCTATGAGTATCGATTCTCAGATACCCGATGCAATGTCAATGGTTCCATCCCATGATTCATTTTCAATGAATTCGACATCCCTGCTAATCACAACCTTCTTGGTGACAGGGTTGTACAATTTGTATGCTTTATTGTCTTCACAATATCCAACGAAGATACACTTTTCTCCTTTATAATCAAATGTATGCCTCCTTTCTTTTGGCACATGTGCATATGCCACACACCCAAATATTCTTAGATGCTCAATACCATACCTTCTATTTGTCCATGCTTCTTGTGGATTCCTGTTTCGAACAGCCTTTGTGGGACACATGTTCAACAAATAAATTGTTGTTCCTACAGCGTCACCCCAATATTCTTTTGAAAGTCTTTTGGCTTTCAACATGCTTGCGGCCATCTCTTGGATGGTCCTATTTTTCCTTTCTACCACTTCGTTTTGCTGTGGAGTGTATCTAGCTGTGAACTGTTTTTCAATTCCTTCATTCTTGCAAAAATTTAGGAATTCCTTAGAAACATACTCTCCCCTTCTATCTGACCTCAGGGCCTTGATGAAATATCCACTTTGTTTTTCAACCAATGCCTTAAACCATCTGAACTTCTCAAAAGTCTTAGACTTATTCTTTAGGAAATAAACCCAAATTTTCCTATTATAATCATCTATGAAAGTTAGGAAATGTGCATTCTAGAGTGGGTGAGAGTTTTCATTGGGCCACACAAATCTAAGTGCACCAATTCCAAAGGTGCTTTTGCCTTCTAGACATTCATGATTGAAAAGGCTGCCTATGTTGTTTCCCTAGCATACATGATTCACATTTTCTTTCAGGTTCTACAATCCTTGATAGACCTATAACCATATTCTTCTTAGATAGAAGATTTAATCCAGAAAAACTTAAATGTTCATACCTCAAATGCCAGAGTATAGATGTGTCTTTCATGACTATCTTGAAGGCTGCTTGATGTAGTACTGTTGTACTCCTGAAAGGATCAATCTGCATCTTGAGAGGAAGCATTCGGTTCCTTGTCATCTGAACTGTAGCTATAATGTTCCTGCTTCTTTCCTTGTCAAAGATTTTGCACTCTACATTCTCCATCAAAACTCTATATCCCTTTTGGACCAAATGTCCAATACTCAACAGATTATGCTTCAAATTTGGAGCATAATAGACATCATGGATTGATCTCCTCTTGCCTTGCTTAGTGCAAATAACAACAATTCCTTTGCCAACAACAGGAACTCTTTCATTATTTTCCATCTTAATATCTAAATGAATATTCTTATCAGTAGAGGAAAATAGATTCTCATTACCACTCATGTGGTTACTACATGCACTATCCAAATACCATACCTCAGCACTGCCCTGCTCAACAACATTGCATATAATGAACATGTTTGGTAAATGTTCAGGTTCACCTACATTCTCAGTGGCTACATGTGCATTTTGTCTTGATTGGTTATATTGCCTCTTTCTACATTCACTGGCAAAGTGACCATACTTATGACAAATAATAACACTGAATATTACTTTTATCATACCTTTGATTTGAAGTAATACTCTTTTTCTGGTCTTGGAAATTTGAATGGGAGTTGTTGGCTCCTTCTTGATTATCTGGGCTTGATCTAACGTAGTAGCTCCTTCCTCTTCCTCTACCTCTAAAGCTTATGCTCATGTTTTCTCTTCCTCTCCCCCTGCCTCTGAAATTGGCTTGAGCCTTGAAGGCTTGCTCTAGGAAAGAAGGTCCGGATCTGTTCAACCGGTGCTCACGGGTTTGGAGAGAACCCATCAATTCATCAACTATCATCCTTGAAAGGTCTTTGGCCTCCTCAATAGCTATGACAATTGGATCATATCTCATAGGCAAACTCCTAAGAATCTTTTCAACAATCCCTTGGTCATCTTTTGTTTCACTATTAACTCTTAACTGATTTATCAAGCTAGAGATCCTAGTATGAAACTCAAAAATAGACTCATTTTCATTCATTTGCAATGTTTCAAATTCTCTTCTAAGCATTTGGAGTTTTACTAACCGTACCTTATTTGTGCCTCGGTAGGAATTTTGGAGGATCTCCCATGCTTCATTTGCATAATTTGTTGCTGCAATTCTCGGATATATGGCTTCTGCCATTGTCATCTCTATCAACTTCAATGCTTTCGCAACCTTCCTCCGATTCTCCTTCAACAAAGTCTTCTGGGCATTTGTCAGTGTGTTATACACAGCTTGATCGATAACATCTGTGAAACCAGTAATAACACATTCCCATAGATAATTCACCACTAAGATTGTCCTCATTTTCTTAGCCCATACATCATAATTTTGTCTGTCAAATGCAGGCGGACGCTACCAACTCTTACCGTCTGATCCGGCCATATTACTGATCTATCCTTTTTATTTTTTATTTTTTTATTTTTTATAGATCTGAAATAAATATGTTTTTGAAAAAAATGGCTTGTAGCTCAAATACTTACTTGCTTTGAATTCTTGGATGAATGCTCTTCTGGCTGTAAACAACGATCTCTCCTTTTTTTTAATTTCCACAGTCCGCAGTTTCTCCAAGGCTTCTCATGAGCACCTTCTTCTATGCTTTTGCCTGGATCTGCAGGCTTTCTTTGCAAGCTTTTGTTGATGGCTTGCGTTCTCTGGCACAATCCACTTCTTTTTTTTTATTTTTATATTACAACGCTTTTCCTCCTTTGTGGACTGCGCTACTTTTACTAAACAACAAAACAGCGATCTCTATCTTCTTTTTTTTAATATGTTGCTCCTTCACACGATCTTGTTTGTCTTATTTGCCTGCTGCTCAATGGCAGCAAATGAATGCTGGCTCTTACAATGCTATGTCTCTAAGGTCTCCTGCGATCTGGTTCTTCTAGACCTGCGCTCCTAGATCGAAGGTTGATCTGCCTATCTGACGTAGCTTCCTCCTTGCATGATCTCCTTCTGACTGCGCTCCTCTATGCTTCCAACAACTACTGCTCTTGGACGCTGGCTGTAACTTTCCCAGATCTACACCATAAGCTCTGATACCAATCTAAAAGCTCAACATAAGATCACACAGGAAATATAGTGCTGCTGCACTTACAAATTGTTGCATTCCTTTCTGATTGATTAAATTTGATTACACAGTGCCTCATTATAAAGAGGACTTTTACAAACTCTAATAAAACAAATTTTCTATTTTTTAGACATATTCTAACAGCTTCAAGAACAATACAACAAATAAGCAAAAAAAAAAGCAAAACAAATTACTAAAAATAAACGTGGAAGAAATTACAAATTCCAATATTTGTCTTCATCAACATCAGTGTCACTATCAATTTCAACCTTTTTGATTTGTGTTTTCTTTACAACCTTGAAGGTTGCTTCCCTTTTGGAAGATCTTCCATCATCAGTCCTCATCTCATAGGCAGTAAGTATTCCATGAAGCTCATCCATTTGTAACTTGTCTAAGTCTTTTACTTCTTCAATTGCTGACACCTTTGAGTCAAATCTTGGGGTCAAGGATCTTAAAACCTTTTGAACAACAATTGACTCATTAACCTTTTCTCCAAGACCTTTGTTATATTGACTACTTCATCAACTCTAAGAAGATATACTGCAATATTCTCTTCTTCCTTCATCTTTAAACCTTCAAACTGTCTTCTATAGGTCTGAGGCTTTGCCAATTTTACCTTGGTGTCACCTTCATAGATGAGTTGTAACTTGTCCCAAATTGCCTTAGCTGACTCACATTGCATCACCTTGACAAATTCAAATTCTACCAATCCACACAATATAGCATTCATAGCCTTTGAATTGTTTACACTTGATTTTTTTCTTGCAATGTCAGTGGAAGGAGTATAAGATAGTATACCCATCTACCACTGACTGCCAAATGTCAAACCCGAAAGCCATCAAATAGGTCTTCATCCTAATGCTCCAAAAGGCATAATTCGTTCCAATGAACAAGGGGGCCTTGTCTGTTGAAAACCCTTCTTGTACTTGATGACTAAACATTATGCTTCTTAGGATCTACCTTCCAACTGTCAAGCCTAACCTTGAAGGACTTGCTCTGATACCAATTGTTGGAAGCACAACCACTGAGAGGGGGGTGAATCATTGAGCTCTTAAAACTTTCTTCAAATTCTTTAGTTTGTTAGTCAAGCATCAATGCAAAATCCATAGAGCAATCAAACCACAACAACAAACATAAAGACATAACATATAATATAGGTGGGAAACCCTTAAAAGGAAGAAAACCCACATTGTTCATTGCATAGACTACATGTCTTAAATCAGATATGCAATGAGTCAAAAAGATTGTTAAGCACCAACTCAACTTGAGGCACCAACCCTAAATAGTCAAGCACCAAACTGACAAAAAGATTCAGCAAACACCAACTTGCTAGGAAGCACCAACTCCTTGATTTGTAGATACCAATCTATAGGAGGCTTCAACCCCCTTTGCCAACCACCAACTCAGCTGCTTCAAATCATCCACCTTTCTTAGTTGCTTCTATCAACAAATGATGGTGCAATTTTGCTTTCTCTGTTTATCAATCTCAGATTCATTATGTTGTTTTTCTTGCTTATCAATCAAATAAACACATTAGGCTCTTTCTCTACTCTTTATTTTCAAAGACTCTATCCTCTCTACCTTCTCTACTCATCTCTATTAGTTGATTCTGCATACTTTGGGGTTAATCTTCCTATGAATCATCAATCCTTTCATACTCATGCCTCTTTGGCCATTCGATCCTCAACAGACCTCTGCCCTGCGTCTTAGCAATTTTATATAAATGATCCTCATATTTCACACACTAAAAAGACAATTTGATTTTGTTTATAACAAGACGGTGATCAACAACCTCTTGAAAGTCGGCCAAACAAAACTCTATAGTCGGCTATATAATGATTTATTCTCTTTTAAAAACATAATTCACATTAACTTATATAAAAGCTCACTCACATAGGTCTTTCGGAGTGAAACGAGGCTGGAATAGACCAAGCAACCATTAGAATACATTTAGAAATACTTTCCAAACAAGTCCGTAGCAGTTTTGTTGAAATCTGTAGTAGTCTTGATGCAGTTCGTAGTAGTTATAATGCAGTCCATAGCATCCCTGATGCAGCACGTAGCAAACCTGATGCAATCTGTAGCTACTCACCCAATAGCTCCGAACACGATCTTATTCTCCATAATCCTTAGATCACTTTCCTTCATACAAAACAACTTATGCAAGGGTCTTTAGTCTGAATTAATTTTGCAGTCTATTTTTGTGACTCCATATGATGTAAAATACAGATAACAAGTCTCTTGACTAATTGTCTACTTCGTCAAAAACAACTTTCATGACAAGCTACAGACTCAGTCAGTAGCTACGGACTTTGTAGAAACTACGGACTCTTATCAGCAGAAATTCCTCGACATCAATGACCATATTTTTTACTGAATAGCAAACCCTTTGACATCAATGACAACATCTCAACAGGTTATCTCTATTGTTTTTCTTCTGATAAACAAGAGAGATGGATTCAATCAACCACTAGCAAAATGATATAACGCTTCTTTCAACATCTCGTCCAAAATGTCTTCATCTTTTTCATTGTATGGATACCATCCATCACCTCATCCTTGAGGGTACAACCAAAGGTTCGATTTTTTCAAAAAACACATTCAACACTAGCAGGAGGTCCTCTCTAGTTTCAAAGAGAACTTGGCAATAGCACAAAACCAAATAAAGTAGCAAGCTGACTAGCACTGAAGTGAAAGACATTTGGACATCAAAGATTGGGTTTTTGTGTGATTACAGGCATATAAGCAAATGTACGTGAAACAACAAAACAAGGATAACAAGATTTCACCTAAGTATTATGGCCCTTATCAGATCTTGCAAAAGATTGGCAGTGTGGCATACAAACTAGAGTTACCTTAGTCAGCGAAAATACATCCAGTCTTCCATGTTTCGTACTTGAAGAAAGTTACTGGACAATGAATTTCAACCCAAACAGAGTTACCAAAGCTTGATGAGGAGGGAAGAATCATTTTCAAGCCCGAGGCAATCCTCTAGAAAAGCACTAAGAAGTTGTGGACGAGGGTGATTACAAAGCATCTAATCAAGTGGAAGAGTCTGCCCAATGAGAATGCGACATGGGATGTCATAATATTCTTGCAGAAGCATCCACATGTGGTCAACATCAAGAACAATGTTGGTTTAAAGGGGAGGGGCATGCTATAACCTTAGCCTATAGCATGTATCAGCATACGTGTGGACCTACTTGTGGCATGTATATCATTTATCTTTTCATTCATTAGTTAATTGTTTCTTTAGGCTGACCTAATTAAAAAGAAGGGGTGTGACGATACCTAATAATGTCTTTAAGCAAGGATGATCATGGCTCTCCCATATCATCACATTGAAAAGTCTATTCTTAATATAAGGTTGTGGGTGCTGCCCTTTATACTCAATATTCTGCTTTATTTTCCATCATATTATGTTCTATTGTCATGATTCTACTTTTATCATATGGTAATTTCAATACACACTAAAGATATCCTAAGGGATAACATCCTTTGCCTCTGTATGTGTGTTGAGAGATGTGGCCAAACTTTCTTTCCTATTTGAAACCCTAGAATGTTAGAATTTTTTTAATAAGTCTTGGAAAGCAGGTTACTTGTATGTCTAGATGATGGCTATGTCTGGAGTTTCTCATCCACTTTGTTGGGTGTCTCTTTCATTTTGTACAGTCAAACATCTACTATGAGGAAATGGCATCACAAGCACGCCTTGGACTAGTTTAGGCTATGGCAAAGCTCTTGATTCTTGTTGTTTTAATGGAAATCGCATAAATGAGGTTCTAGGCTAACCACAACACACTAATCATATGAACAAGGTGCACAAGATAAATCTGAAATAAATACAGCAATATAGCAATAGAAACAAATCTAAATTGTGTAAAATAGGGGATTAATATACTTGAAACTTGACAAAAGGGGTTCTTAGAGAAATACCTAAATTCTAACTTACATGTGCACTATCAGAGGTTGAAAACAAGGGGAAACAAGTCCATAAGTAGTCCCAAAACAAACCCAGAAAATTTGTGCCAATCAGAGATGCTACATAATTTGACCAAAATTGAAAGTTTGATTTTGGCCACAAAGTTCGATTTTTGTCAATTGTCAAATTCTACTGAAATTTTGTCTGCCTTCGTCTGTTCTTGCTAATTTAAAATTTCTTCCAAATTGTCAAATTGCGTTGTGGATCTCCCAAAATTGTTTCTCCTTCCTCCCAACCCTAATCGACTCCAAGAGACCTTGCAAGAGAATAAAAAATGTAGTTATGAGGGGCCTACCTCATTCAGACCCCTTTTCTTACATAGTTTGGCAATCATCACTCATGCAATCCAGCAAGCAGTCTAGTATAATATGAAGATCCCAACCCTTATTCCTATATATGACTTGCAAGCAACTAGGATATTTGATATGCTCTTACACTGATATAATTAGCTTTTAGTACAGGGGCGCTGCTTTAATCATGTGATTTTTCTTTTAGAATTGAATAGATGACTTTTCAATTCAAATCTTGTCCCCCTATATCCGTTAACATGCTTTTGTACTTGCCAAATTCACATTATGACATTTTTAGAGCAAAAAACCAATAGATAAAAGGTGGGAAAGCTGGCATATAGAGCACAAGGAACCAAAACAGAGGGGGAAATGATCAAAGGACCCACAAAAAAAGATGATCAAAATTGTAGGTTCAATTTTAGTCGTAACCAAGATTGAACTAGTCAAATCTGGAGAGAAAAAATCCCCAGAACAGTGTTTTAGACATTTTGGGAGCATTGAGGTTGTACCAAGGTGAATAAATAGTCTACATTTTGGTTTTCAAGCGTTCTGGATTGAATGGAGATATTGTCATTGACCCAAAGAGAATAAAAATAAAGTTGTAATAAAAACATAAGACAAGGGAAAGCAATGTGGGGCCCTGCACAAGCAAAAACATGCCAATAAGAGTCTAAACTGAACCAATGATTCATATGAACATACACACACTAATACCATAGCAAATAACTAGTCTTGTACTGAAATCAAGTGTACACTTGTTCACCAGTTAGGTGTGTTATTAAAAATTGTTCTACAATGATGGGCATGTATTCCTTTTGTTTGATTGTTTTTGGCTTTATAGGTTTTTTAATGCATGATAAAGGGAAGGCAATATTGCTTATTTATGTTGTAATAGCAGATGTGGTTGTTTTGGCCAAAAGGGTTGTAATATACTGTGTTTGTCCTGTATGGCTTCTTTCTTTCTGACTCTGCTATCTAGACATTCCAATGCCAGTTGCTGAGGAAATCGATTTTCTTGTTCTATAGTGCATGCTCACGCTATGGAAAAATGCAGAAGCTTCTATGGTTTGCAGTTACATTTATGTAAATCCATATCTCCACTAATACGCCCAAAGAAACAAATCTTTTATCTACCAATAAATCATTCTCCGCACTCAACATCTTCGGCTTCTTTATTGAGATCAATTGTGTGTCAAAGCAATTAAAATATGAAGTTAAGGTGGAAGCAGTCGTTGAGAAAACCTTGAAGCATTAAGGCACAATTCACATTGTTTCAGTGGTAATTCAAAATCAATTTCATTTTTTTAGTGCTGATTTACTTGGGCCAACAATTGTAGTGATACTGGATGATAAGATTGATGCAAAATAATATAAAAGAGGAGGACAATACCATGATACCATAAGCAATTCCCCTGAGAAGAGTGAAGGCAATGACCAATGCAGCCAAGTCGAACTTGCTGAGGTGACCAGCCATGAGCTCGGCAATAACAGAGAACATGTGCTGAATGAGAGTAGCAGCAATGGTGGGAGCTGCAAGTTTCCATTGCGCTTTGCACTCACACCATGATGTTTTCGTGAATCCCAGGCGCCTGTGCCCGCTCTCGTAGTTGGGAAGTAAACTGTTGAGCTGTACATATTCATACGTTGCTGCTGCTGCTGCTTCTTCTTCCGACTCCCACACTAGAGGCATCTTAAATCTTCCATCCCCTCTCCCCACTTTCCCTTCCCTTTCCACAAAATAACTTGCCGCTTTTTCACCCACTTCGTTACAGGACGGGTAGGTGAGAACATCTTAGATGTCCACGCCCCCTCTCCCTCTCCCTCTCCCTCTCCCTCTTCCCCTCAATTTTATATTTTTGTAACCCTCAACAATGTATACAATATATATTTTAATTTTTTTACTTTGCCTTTGTCATTTTATGTGCTCCAAATTTTGGGAACTTTGGGAGTGGTTAGAGTGTGGGCGTAACATTTTTTTTACTCCCTTAAAAATTATTTGAATAAATAATTTTCTTATTGTAACTAATAAAAAGTTTTTTTTTTTTGAAATAATATAATATTTTATGCATTTTAAAATTTAATATTAAATATAAAAGAATATTTCACTACATATTTTCATGAAATATTCTATTTATTTCAATATTAAATTAAAAAAATTCAAAAATGACACTTATGAATATAACACAACAATTATTTATGAAATTATATAATTAAAAGACAAGTGTACATATATCCCAATAACATTGACATTTAACTCGTAATTTATACAAACTATTAAACAAATATTCCTAAAAACAATTTAATTAATCTTAGATTATTAATATTATAAATTCCTAAGGAATAAAATATATTGAATATTCGGATGACTCCAACCAATTTGACTAAAGTTTAATTGTAAACCTAATGCATGGAATGGGGACAACAAATGTATATCTCAATGCATGCATAATAAATGTAAAATAGACAATAAACATGTGCATGAACAATCAATAATTTGCAAAGTTAATTAAAAAAACTTGTGTTGGCACGTCACCAATTCAATGCATGCCTTATATTATCTACCCATAAGGCTAAGGTTTCTCCTCCTCTAAAGATTCTTCTTTCCTTTATAGCCTCCATGTGGCCAAGACATAAAGTAATGCAAAGCGAATTATTTATAATGATTGTTATAACATAAATAACTTTTTTGAAACATTAAAATATTTAAATAGTGCATGTCAAATGCAATTATTCGAATTTCGACCCTACCAAGAACAAATTATATTATGTAAATGTATATTGTTTAGTATTAGGAATTTATTTATAATTTTATAATTATAATTATATTAGGACCACACTCAATAATAGTATTATACTTAAAGTTGAGGCATATTTTTATAATTAAACGAAAGCATAAATAAATATAAATTATGCTCATATACGTTTTGAAGTGAGGACCTTACCTTTCATTAACAATATCTAACTAGCATGCTCTTCACTTCCATTTTCTTGGCCTTTTTTATTGCAAATTAAATATTTTGTGATAAACTTAATCACTCGCTTTAATAAATTGTAAAATGTTTAGTCATTATTTTTATTTTTATTTGCTTTTATTTTTGGTCTTCTCATGTGTTTAATTAGTACAAGATCATCTTTAACCATTAATTATTATTACTACTCAAGTTATAGATAATCTTCTTGCTTATACAGTATAGGTGATCGTGTATAATTCTCAACCATGTGGATTATGAAACCACCTTGAGAGAGAACTATATATAGTGTTGTTGTAGCAAACAAAGAAAAAAAATACTAATCAAATTCAAAATACAATAACAAGTAACACAGTATTAATTTTATAAATTTTCAAGTTCAAATTATTGAAGCAAATGTACATTGCACCATATTTAACATCACATCAACTTTGTTCGGTCCATACCATGAAAAGCACTTGAGAAAACAAAGACATATTCATTAGTTATTTATATTACTATGTATTATTAGTTATATGGCAATGACATCTTAAATAAAATTAAAAAAGTATTCCTTGAGGCTCACCTATGTCACATGTCTAGCAGCATAAATGCAATTGGACTACATTCAAATATTCCATTTAGGTAGTGGAGTATAGAATCCAACATACTCAAGCACATGATCCATAATAATGAAATGGTTCGTTATCCATCCCCTTATCTTGTGACATGTGCAATCTTTAAAGGAATTTCATTACTTTTAACTGCCACAATCTGCATGACTCAACAAAATACAATGCGGCCTCCCTTGACCAAAGATGTTCATATGAGGCATGTGGGCATTGTTGATGATATACACGAATCTGTATGCCCATTATTAATTAGCCTATCAAGAATCAAGACCCTAAAATATTGGTAGGATGTGTTGTTCCAAAATTTGTAGTCGAGAATGTGTTGGATGCAAGATGAGAAATTAGTAAATATCTATCAACCTAAACTCAAATTTAATGAACATTATCATCCATGATTTATTTGTTACACATGGTTTAGTAGCTATATTTAAAAACCAATCTATTTCCCTTATTAATGAAATAGAGTATATATTATATTGATGATATTACAATTTTAATTATTTTAAAGATAATTATTTAGTAGACATCTCTTTTGCCCCCGTTAATGGGTCAATCACTATTGGTAGTAAAGTTTGAATAAGCAATTAAAAATGGGCTTCTCCTCCGAGAGGATGGTTCAAGCTCAATTTTGATGGAACTTATCATGGAAACCTTGGAGCTTTGGGAGCGGGCTATATCATTAGGGATTGCAGTGGTTCCTTAATTTGAGCGTTGTCAAGTAAACTTCAGGATGACATGAATAATGAGGCTGAAGCGCAAGCTCTCGCTTTGGGTATTGATATGGCCTTCTAATGTGGTATCCCCAAATTATTGATTGAAGGTGATTCCCAGGTAATGATTTTTGCTCTTGAAAGGAAAGAGGCAAAAGCTTGCCATTTAGAGAATATTCTATCTAATACCTAGACAAACTTAGAGCTTTTTTTCTGAAGTAAGTTTCAAACATTGCTATCATGAGGCAAACACTACCACTGATTTTTTGGCCAATGTGGTATATATCAAAAAGAGAAATGTAGAACGGATAATGTTCGCATAGCATGGGAAGATTTCCCAAATATTTCTTCCATCGAACTTGATTAAGGAAAGGTTATGGTGTGGTTGTTCATATAAATGTGGGATAGTCCTCTGCCAATTTTAGAGGGGGGAGGGTGTTGCCAAAGATGGAGGTCTGCTATTTTGGGGCCTTTTATTGGATGTCCAATTAATAAATTATTGGTGTAATCCTCGCTCGTGGGGGAGTTTTTCACATGGGGATGTATTGATGTTGGATATCCAGGCATCATTCATTTAAATGACAGTCATTCTTGGCTTGTGGGGGCTTTGTAGATAATTATCCTTTTCATAATGACATCCCCAATTTTTAAAGTGAATTAGAACTAGCACGTGGAGCATTGATAGGGTTTGTTGGTACCGATGAAGGAGGGAGTAAAGGGTGGTGGAATGAAAGATATAATAGATGTTACTCTAGTGGCCCCATACATTTAGGGGGAAGCAAAGTTCAATAAATGGCTTTCATGGGCCAAGTCTCGAGGGCAAGATTGTCCCACATCTTTTGGTTACCATCGAAGGAGTTTTTTGAGGCAATTTTAGATGTCCTAGGGTTAGAGTTCTTGATCCAGGGGGTGGGAAGTCACGTGAATTTACAAATCATGGATTTGTTTACCTCTAATCTAATGGCCCTGGTATTTAACATGGAAGTGGTGGCCCAAGTGACAACCTTTTATGTGTGGTTGAAGGTATGAGTGGGGCTAGTTAAGAAAATCTTGCTTCATGATCTGTCACCCTTGCCAAATCTATCATTCTTTGGGAGAAATGGCCTTCGAGTGGTACCCCTCTCGACTTTTAGGGCATTAAAAATGCATTTTTGATTCTAGTTGATTTCATGGAGGAACTGTAGCAAAAATTTGTAGATCAAGGTTCTCAGGAGGGTAAACTTCTCAAGATACCTAGTTTAGCGCAACTCAAGACTCAAATTTTGGAGCTGGCTAAAATGCACAAGAGTTAGCATGGAAAGCATAGGGTTGAAGCTGTAAAAAAATTGGTAAAATGGATTCAGAGGAAGGAATTCATAGTGCCATCCTTGTGTAGTGAATCTTGGAAAGAATTTTATGGAAGCTGGGCCCTAGGAAACACAAGCCAATCTATGCTTTCAATTGCTAGTGATGATGGTGTAGGGAAAAAAATTAAAGTGAAATTCTGGCCTGGGAGTGCTAAGGAAAATCCCAAGGGTGGAGAAGTTGTCTATGTCCTAGATTCTGAGGAGGAAGCTAAGGTGGGTATTGTTTAAATATGTTCTTAGTTTTTGGCTTTTAGTTTTGGTTTTTTGGGTTTATTGGTTGACATCATTTTGGTCGTCCTGGTCTTTTTTGTTTGCCACTAGGGGTGGTTGGTCCTTTTGTAATGTTTAGTTGTTTTGGTCTTCTATTTTGTTATGGCTGCTTTTGGGTTGAGGGCCCATAAATACAATCCCCGTATATATCTATAAAAAAAACATCTCTTTTGCCTCGATTTCCATGCATCTAACCTTTTTATATTTATTTATATAACATCAATTCTCCTTCTAATCCTTTGGTCTATATTCAATACAAAGTGTACAATATATTTCACACTTTTTATTCTTATTTGCATCACAAGAAACTTACGAGCATCTCTCTTAGTCCTTACTTTATCATTGGTATACTGAACTCATATTACAAATTTATATGCAAATTCAACTATAAATAATTTTCAATACAATAGCAGGGACTAACCGCTATGTGGCCCTTGTTTAAAGATAAAGATTTCAGTTTATATATAATAACAACAATCTTAAAAAATACCACAAATAAAAATTAATAAAAAAAATTGCATATATAATAAATCTTATTAGTATTGCGAAGAGAAAAACATAGCAGTGGGATTAGATTTGGTAGAGGAGTTCATTTGAGAAAGTTTGTTGTTTATATTATTTGAAAAAAACTATAGAAGAAAGTTTGTTGTTTATATTATTTGAAAAAAAAATTAGAAGAAATTGGTATTCGTAAAGATGAGCTTTTAATAGAGAAAAATGATAGAGTGGATTTTAAAGATGAAGTATTTGACTTGGAAAGGAAGAACCCATTTAACAAAGTCTAACATTTATACCATTTGAAAAAATGATAGAAAAAATTGATATTTGTAAAAAGTAGCATTTATAAAAATGACAGAGGAAGTGGATTTGACAAAGAGGGGATTCAATTTGGTAGCAAAGAAACCCATCTAATAGAGTCCATCATTTATGATATCTTAAAAAATAATAGAAGAATCAATGTCTGCAAGGAAGAGTATTTGGCAAATAAAAATGACAAAGGAGGAAGTGGAATTGATAAATATCGATGTTCCACACTAACAATTATCATAATGGTGACACAAGAAAGAACCCAAACCCTCATTTTTTATTTAAATGTTTTTGATTTGTTTTTAGATTTGCTTAGATAAAGCTTTGTGTTGTATTTAGTTTTATGTTTGATTTTTGTTAAAGTTTTGTTTGTTGTAGAAGTTTTGTTAAGGTACATTTTGACACGATGAGTAGGTATTTTAGTCAAATACATGATGAAGTAATAATAGATATCATCCTTGCTGTATCTATGTTTTACAAACTCTATAACCATTACATTAGTTTATCAAATAATTCATGACCTTTCTTTATGGTGCCATATTTTACAACTAAAAGTTAAAGTATTGTTTTGTGATATCTTGTAATCATAATTAGTTTTTCAAAGCTTTGTTAGGGCACATTTTGTGTAAACTGAAAATATTGTAATTATTTGTCAAAGTTTTGTTAGGGCATGAATTGTTAATTCAATTTTTGCATACCTTATAATCATTGCATCGGTTTGTCAAAAACTTTTGTAGGGCATATTACACCCTTAATATTCTATATTCCTAAGTGTACTATGACTATGGATGGCCAACTTTAACATTCTTAATATTTTCATTTATTAGTTCTAGTTGTTTTTTAGGCCAACCTTGATTAAGACAAAGGAGTGTGACTCTAATTAATTATTTCTATAAATAAGGAAGAGCAAACCTCTCCCAAATCATGAAAAATTATATTTTTATTTTTATTTCATTATTGTTGTGCATATTATATGTTTCCCCTTGAAGTGGGAATATATATAAATTTTCTCTTATTTCTCACATTCAACTAGATATTATTTAAAGAAATATCTAATACTTTCCATTATTTATTCACAATAAAACTAAGAGAAAAAACTTTTTTTTTGTTTTTTCAACAAAGAACACAAGGTCACAAGACAAAAAAAAAATGAAACCCATACCAACAATCATATAAAAGAAATTTTAAAATTAAACCGATCATGTAAAAGTAAAATTAATAAAAAAATGAGACCAAGTGGCCTTAAAAGAGAAATCTCAATCATAAAAAAAAAAGTCAACAACAATTTCCATGATTAGTTACTTAAAATATTAAAAAAAAAGAAAATAGTATTGGTTTCAAGTCAAATTACAATAAAGTATTCAAACAAATTAAAATAAATTTGACAAAACACAATGAAAGTAGATCATATCACAATCACTATGTGACTTAATAAGTCACCCAAGGGGAGAAGGAATAAGGTAAGAGTGCATCAGGTGGTTTACTAGTTGTCACAGAGAATCAAACTACATCATCGGGCATAGTAGATTGGTCAACCTAATATTATCAATATGAAAACAGTCTATTAGTCATATGGAGAATTGAACTACATCATTAACTAGGGTGTGGTCCATCATAACAACTAACTAGTACAAATGAAGGAGAATAACAAATAACAACTCCTACACATGCCATCCTAATGCCAAATCATCACAAAATGATACTATACTAGCTCACATCTCTGACTATCATGCAACCAAATTGTTGTCAAATAACATTACTTATAGAGAGTAACCATGTTGAAACATATCCAAAAAAATTACATAGGTACAACCAATGCCACAATGTCATCCCTGATGACATTTTCAACATATATATATATATATATATATATATATATATATATATAACTTCAATTATAATCTTATGAGGAATATCTAAGTCTCTCTGTGTACAGTGTCACAATGTCCCAAGGTAACATGTAGAAATTATGTTTGTTATCCAGCACTAACCATCACTGAAGAGATTGAATAAACAACCCATATCATCTTAAATTGATACTGAAGAAAAAGTATCCAATGACATTTGACCATAACTATCCATCATGACAACAAACTAATATAAATGAATGAGAATAACAACTATCAATTCCCACACATGGCATTTTAGTACCACATAAATACCAATACAAACATATAAGCTCTTATCTCTAACTATCACTACTCTCAAGTAGTATATCACATAGGGAATATTGCTATAAAACATAGCTCATTGAAGTTCCATCGAGTGAAAATTATATGTATATTTGAGTGCTGACCATTGAAAAACTGCTATCTATTGTAAATACTAGAAGTATTAAGATGGCCTAAGCAGTCATCACCAAGATAAAATAGTGCATAAAATGCACTACTTGTCAATCCATACCCTAAATAACCAAGCTTTCACCATTCTCAACTAGGATGTGATAAGATGAAGAAAGTAGGATTCTATAGACTCTGACGCATGTATGGAATATAGTACCACATGCTATTTGATTTTGTATTCGTTAGCATAACACAAGCTATTAATATGATGCAATGGTCAATGCAAAAGATGAGGGTCACCTAAAAATTTCATCATCCACAAAAATTTTGAAATCATAATCAATGCTAAATTACATGCTCTAGGCAATTGGCCTATATACTACCAAATCAAGGTATACTCATATCACGAGCATGTTTAACAAAGGGGAGGTGCAATCACTTAGGGTTAATAATTCCTAAAGATCCTAAATAAATTCTCTCACATCAATGCTAGTAACACTCATAGCCCACTTACCCAACTAGGTGCCACTACTAAAGAATTACACTACTCTAAACAAGTATTCCATTGACTATATAAATGTGTAATAGACCTATCATTGCCACCTTTATTCTAATATTGTAAGGCTATTTATGGGTTTGAAACTAGTTAAGTTGTATAATTTCAAGATTGAATCTAAGAAAGAATCATTTTAGTACAATTACTATAGCTTCAAGATTCATCTACATAATACATATGTAATAAAAATCTTATAAATATCACTAGTTTACTTTTGCATACTATCATTCACTATACTCATTAAAGGTATATAACACTTCTTCACCAATAAATAACATTAAAATAATTTGCCTTATATGGTTATATCACACAATAGATATTATACAAGACATTAACTTGAAGTAGAGACATGCCAAGGAAGTCAACAATCTAACCTCAAGGTAACTTTACTTCAGCACTAACAACATAATCACATAGTTCAATTTACTATCTTAATTTACAGTGAGTATAAACAAACATAAATATCATGATGATAAGTTTCAATACTTCATTATAAATACCAAATTCATTCCCTACAGTTCCTAGTGTTAAAGCCAAATTCTGATATGAAAATGTAACACCCAAAATTTCACCCAAATAAAACCCATAAAAATACTACTAATTTGTTTTTCCCTTATGAAACACTAACTCTACATAAGTAACACTTCAACCATTAACACAACTATACTACTGCATGCATTAACTACACACGTCTTTAAATCCCATATCCATAAATAAGGGAAACCTTAAAGGTATACAAACAAATTCAAGGTGTGTTATATGCAATTTAGACACTTACCTTATATGTCAGAAAGTGAAACACATTAAGGTGTTCAACAATCTAAATATGTTTATGCTATGATGACTACACCAAAAATGGTGTGAAATATTACACTCAAATTTGATACTCAAGGGATATAAAGAATAACTTAGACTAATGAAAAATATATTAAAGCTCTCTCCAAATGGTATGGAATGTGATCCACCAACAATTTGTTGACACAATATTTTTTCAACTACAACTATAAGTGCATTAAATCTGCATAAGCAACCAAAATTCTAATTATTCAAACCTCAATTATAATCAACATAATACCCATGAGTACATTATTCAAGGTTAATAATTCATGTCAAAGTGAAACTACCTAACCATGGTACATCTAGACTTGGTTATCTCCCTCACAAAAAAGTTACAATTTCGTTAAATTGCCTATCAAATAGTGATGGATGAAATACCCTCACAAGTTGAAAAGTATTTATGGAAGTTATTCTATATTATAAAAGTAACATAATACCACTAAGAACCTACAAAAACAATCTCTAGCAATTTAAATGATAAAATAACTCAATGTTCTAAACAAGTTATAACATACAAAATTGTTAGCTAGGCAATTTTTTGAATAAATAGGGTTCAAAATAGAATTACTAAAAATAGTAAAAACATATAAAAATATTAAAATAGAGTTTTTGTATAAATTTAAAGGCAAAATGATTCATTATCAACCTTTGGTTTTACTTAAAGACTCCTCTAGTTATTTTGGCAACTTGATTTTAAAATGATTTTATAGGTTGAAAAAGAAAATCAGGTGCATAAAATAATTGCCTCTAGAAATAGACCTATAAAAACAAATCAAAATGAGGTAGATGTTAGCCAATGTTGGCCTCCATACCAAGCTTCCACCTAGATAGATAAGCTAAGTAGAGTTCTTGACCCATAAATGATCAAAAGATGGCAAAAGCTAGCTTTGAAGAGCCAGACCATCTCAAACATCATGAACAAATAGACTGGTCAGCTCGATTGTACATTTTATAAGTATACTTAGAAAGCCTCTCAGGCCAAAAGATTACATGGACATGAATTTATTCATACCAAGATCATCCTCTACAAATTTGGTATCTTGATGAGCTTGCTATCTTAAGATATAAGCCTTTAAAGTTAGACTTGTAGAGTGAAACATGTGTGCAAACATCAAGTTAAAGCCATGAAAAATAATTATTTGAATTCCAATGTTTCAAGGATGAATGTATAGATGACAAGTGTCTAATCATGGAAGCTAAGATCAAATATGATGATGAGTGGGTGATCAACAATGTCAGTTCAGTGGATCTAGAAGATCTAATAGAGTGCATTTGATCATGCACATAAGATCTAATGATGAGCATCAAGTCAAAAAGTCAACAAACCCAAGATCTTGGGTGACCATATGAATATATAATGGTACATAGTGACTAATAAATCTAGTGGTCTGAAGTTGATCAATGGTGAGCAATCCATCATACTAAGGTAGATCAATGACAAGCAAAGGGTCAACGAGTATCATGACCATGGTAACTATCATTTAAATCAATGGTATACATTCGATCCATGTAATGGGAGATCGATGGTGAGTGTAAGGTCAAGAAGTTAATGAGTTCGAGATGAATTTAAGGCTTCGATTTAGTGCAATCGCAAGGGTAGATGGAGCTAACAATAGGATCTTGAGAAGGAATGAAGAGCTACCAGGTGGCACATTTTTAGAAACCTAGATCAAGATCAAGGGCTAATATCAAAATTTAAATCCAATTATAGTTAAGGTGAAACTAGAGCAAATATTTCAAAGGGAGGCCATGAAGGCAAACACGTCAGTTTCAATAGGTTCGTTACCAAAGCCAGAAACATGATTATGACCTTTTTCTCCATTATCACATGAAAAACATGAACCCGTAGGGAACAAACATGCTAGAACAAGATCACAATAGATTGATCTAGCTATTAAAATTACTTCGATACTAAAATTGAACTTTCAAATGACTTGATCCCATCATTGTAATCATAAGGAGAATCAATGTAGGCCATAAACAAATTGAAAGGGATTGATACAGTTGTTATGACTACCATTTAGAAGTAATCTTAGGCATTATGATATTTTATAATGATATCAACGTCAAAATGATTGGAAATCTTGGTCATTATGCTCCCTTCTCCATCCTTTTATGCATGATCCCCATCTCGCTCATCCCATTCTACTATAAATATAAGCTTCTAATCCTTGAAAAGGATCCCTCTCTTTGGCATGATTAAACTCTACCAATATTTGTACTATAACACCTATTTGATGTAATAAAAGACTGAATTCCTCCATTTGAAAGTTGAGTTGAAGTGTGTCTTATGACCTCATTGATGATGTGGTTAAGTGAATGTATGTTTTCCTTACCTCTATCTAGTTTTTCTCACCTTCATGTAGTATTTTGGTAGTTCTCATAGGTCATTCTAAGTGCATATATAGTCTGTTGGTCAGTTTGGAAGTGGACAACTACCCTCTCATGCCAGGTCAATAGCTAGTCCATGCCTTTATATGAAATACTTATGTGGAAGTTGATCAAAGAGTGAATGAAGTGATGTTTAGTAGTCTTGAATGCATCTTATAGTGTGTCTTGTGTAAATATAAGGATCAAAACATTTGGTGCATCACCTCCTTTTTATATGCTTTCATGGATTATTGTTAATCTCTCTCCCCTTTTTCCTAGGAAGAAGTTAGTTTAGCTTTAGTTTAATTGATAAATCCAAAAATAAGTCGACCTTCTCTAGAAATTTGACCCAAGTTTAGGTGACCCAAAACCTAGGGTCATTCCCATATTGGACTAGGTTTGAGCAAGAGGACTTAAACAATCCCCTTCTTAGTTAGGGTGTAACCTAGGTGTCAATAGTTCTAGCATGCTCGGTGGGACCAGGTCTCCTAGAGGAACTAAATTTTGGAGCTAAAAAGAAGCATCTATAGTAGCAAAGGAGGTCCATCATCATTAGAAACTAAAGATCTTTAAAGTTGTAGAGTTCATAGCACCATCCAGACAACATTCTCATGCCAAAGGTTACTACAAGGTCATCTATTAAAGGTATTCCCCTTGAATTCATTAAGCTACATTCTATTTCATATAAGAGAACAAGATTTAAGAGGACAAGACCTTATCCCCCAAATTAATATTCATCTCTTGGTCATCTTATTGTTTTAAGTAGTGTAATTCCCACTACCCAAATGCCCATTAGGAATCAAGTGTTTGTCCCATTCAATAGACTTAGTCCACTTAATTAGGCCCATTTTGATGACATTCCTATGTCTGCCCTTAAGAGCATCCCATTCTTCTCAGGAGAAGGCCAAACAACTACTATTGAGCACATTCATGATGTTGTCAAACTTTGTTCCAATCATAATGTTGTTCAAGATAATGTGGCTATCATATTGATTACTTCTTTAGTCAAAGGAAAAACATTGTAGTGGTATAACAATATTTCATTGAATTTCATTGCTATCTAAGATGAGTTAGGTGCAGCCTTAGTCAGATACTTTGAAGACAAATCGGATCACCTATCTTTAGTTGAACAACTAACTGACATAAAAAGAGCTCCTCATGATTTCATGTCTAATTTCAACATCAAATTCCTAAAGACATGGACTAAAATACTTGCATTGATCAGACCATCCCCTGAATATGCCTTGTATTATTTAAGAGCCTTTAATTTTGATATTAGTATGATTATATAGTTTATGGGTGGTAATACCTTGCTAGATGCATATAAGGTTGTAATAAGAGCAGAAAATAGTTTGATACAAGCTGGTAAGCTTGCTCCAAGGCCTCCAATTCCTATATTCCTAGAGTTACAATCTATTCCACCCCCTCAAATTCTTTAGTTTCCATCATTATCCCCTATTTCACCTCCTCAAGCTCAAGTTGTAGCCCCTTCTAATCAAGCCAATGAGCTTGGTGAGCTAAAAGGTTTGCTTCAATCTTTTGGAAATGAAATAGTAAAACTCAAGAGGCAATAATATCAAACTAATAGGCCCTATCAACAATAAAATCAGACTACTTATTAGCCCTTCAAAGATCAAAGGCCTTCTTATCAAGGTTTTAGAGAAAATAGACCACCTTACTAATCACAAGGAGCCATAACCCAAACTAAACCATATGAAAATATTGACCCTAATGTACCAACAAGTTCAAGATATATTGTTCCCACACCTTCTCAAAACAACTTGATGCAAGATTCAAGTTGGCAACCATTTAATCCCAATGATACTCAAAACTAAGCCTTGGTATCATAAAACATTATTATGCCACAAATGAGATGAGAAGAGTTTTCTCTTCACGGAGGTCAGTATAAAGAGACAAATTTGGTAGCCCAAGGAGAGGCTCAACAAGTTCAAGGGCAACCTGATGCCATTAATGTAAATTGGCAAATGGATAATTATATTGCATTCAATCATGGTGATGAGACTAACAGTTCAAATGGTCAAGTTGTAGCTATAACTAGAGCTAAAATAAAATCCATTGATGAGGCTCAATATGTGACTAATGCTTCAATTACTCCCAATGCTATTTCTAAAAGTACCAAAGATCAACCTGTTTTCCCAACAACACAAAAAAATCAAAATGTAGAGGTTGGGAAGGCCCCTCAAATACCTCTAGTTTGGGAATAACCAATGGTTCAAAAAGTGTAGCCAAATGTTAAAGGAGCTTCATTCGATATAATAGATCAGATGAAGAAATCCAATGCCAATATTAGCATGTGGGATTCCTTTTCTATTCCAGGACAGAAAGATATGCTCATCCAAGAGCTTTCAGCTCTCAAGGTGTCTTCAAGACCAGTTGAGAAATAAGGAGTTATCCTAATTAATTTAGAATAGCCAATGAAGCATCAAATATAATATGTACACAAAATGGAAAAAGGGGATAAAGCTAAGGAAAAGTCAAGTAAAACTCCTCCCTTATACCTCTATCTAATAGTTGGTGACTATTTAGTTCGTAACTATATGGTGGACAGTAGAGCCAGTAACACTATCATGCCTAAGAAAATTACAGACAAGCTTGGTCTTGTCTATGAACCAAATGTTAAAAGGGTATTGCAATTGGATGGTTCATTAACAAAGATAGTAGGCATTATTAAGGGTCTAAAGTTGACACTACATACTTATCCCAATGTTACCATTCAACAGGATGTAGTTGTGGTGGACTTGCCTCCATATTTTTCCATGTGTATGTCAAGGGACTATACCTCAAAGATTGGAGGATACTTATCAACTGAGTGGACATATTTGATGTTTAGTACTATTATGGTACCAAGGTAACCATACATTATAAACCTATTACAAGGTTCCATTTGAAACCATATATGCCAAGTGTTATGAATACCAATTGCCTCATCTCAAATGAGGTGATAGAAGATAGTGTAGAGGAAATTGAATCACCTTTAGATGGGATTCCAGATTTGTTCCTTGATGAGTGGGACTCTAGATCACATGAATATGATCCGTATAATCTAATTAAATAAATACTTGGTACTTATTTCTTTCATGAGAAAGATGCACCAATTCCAACCTTGATGAAAGATGATGAGTCTAGTGATGATAGTTGGCAATTATACTTTGATGGGTGAAGGAATAATAATGGTACCAGGGCTGGAATGATGTTTATTTATCTATAAAATCAAAGTTAATTCTCATCTATTAAGTTTCAATTTGGTTGTTCAAACAATGCTACAAAACATGAGGCACTAGTTCATGGTTTACAATGGGCTAGGAAGATGAAAGTCAACACCATACAAGTTTTTGGTGATAGTGAACTTGTAGTTCACCAAGTGAGAGGTATTAATGTATGAAAAATCCCATTGCTTAAATATTATAAGCATAGGGTATGGGACTTACTTGAAGAGTTTTAGGCCTTCAACATTTAGGGAATACTAAGAGATGAGAATAAACATGTAGATAGGTTGGTTGCCATTGGGGCACAATTTAGTATCCCAACTGATGTAAGAAGTGAAAAGATCCAGTCGCATATTAAGGTGGTTGTAAGGTCTTTTGTTCTAGATAAAAATGATAATTGGTAAGTGTTTGAAGATGACAATCAGATTGTCAAATTCTTGTAAGAGGAAGATAAGTTTTTCTTAAGAAATCGATTAATGTACTTGCACTAGTATGGTGATCTAGTTGTGCAACTGAAAATAAATAAGTTTCCCAAGGGATTGGTGACACTTGAGAACATATTCAGTGGTGATGATGAGATGAGGAAAGAAAAGTCATCTTTGTCAACAAAGGAAGAACACTATGCCAATGTGGAAGTTGCACTTGGTAAGAGCCTGAAGTTGGGTAAGGTATGCACTTATTCCTAAAAAGGAAGCTTTTATTGAGTTATGTGCAAGTTTTGCTGATGTATTTTCATGACAATATAGCGATCTCAAGGGATTTGACCCAAGTCTAGCTCAATACACCATTGAGCTAGAATATGAAACTAAGCCAGTAAGATAAAGACAAAGGCCTATTAATCCTAAGCTTGAGCCTTTGATGAGAGCTGAGCTTCATAATATCATTGAGTTATCTATTATATTTCCAATCAAGTACTCAACTTGGGTGGCAAAACTTGTTTCATTACAAAAAAAGAATGGTGAAATTAGACTGTGTGTTGACTTCTATGACCTGAATAAGGCTTCCCTTAAAGACCACTATCCACTACCATCTATGGAATAAATATTATAGTTGGTTACATGTTTAGAAAGGTTCTCCTCGTTGGATGGCTATAGTCTTTACAACCATATTTGGGTCAAAGAAGAAAATGAATTCAAGATAGACTTCACCACAAAGTGGGGGACTTTTGTAGATATAAATATGCTCTTTGGTATATCTAATGCTGGAGAAACTTTTTAGAGAGCCATGGATATGGCATTCTAGGGCCTTCTTAACAAAATTGTGTCGATTTATTTAGATGATGTAATAGTGTTCTCAAAGGATGAAAGTGAGCACATAGTTCACCTTGAGCAAGTGTTTGAAAGGTGTAGGCAATTTGGGGTATCCCTGAATCCCAAAAAGTGTGTCTTCTCAGTTCATGAAGGTAAGCTCCTTGGACATATAGTTTTAAATCATGGTTTAAGCTAGATCCTAAAAGAATAACTTCAATTCTTTCACTTTCCTTACCCAAGCACAAAAGATATTTGAAAAGTTTCTTATGGGAGATCAATTTTATCAGAAGATACATCTCAAATTTTGCCACTTTAGCTAAGCCACTTATAGCCATGCTAAAGAATAATCAGAGTTTTAGCTAGTCTAAAGAAGGATTAAAGAGTTTTGAGGGAATTAAGAAAACCATGGCTAGTGCTCTTACGCTCATGAACCCATATTTAACACCATTTTAGGCATTCTTATGCAGTAGAATCATGAATCTTTGGAGTAGCCAATAATAGCCTTCTTCAATCAAGGCTTAGAAGAATATGAAACAAGGTACTCTTTTTTTGAAAAGCATGTACTTTTAGTTATAATGTCTCTTAAGAAGTTTAGATACTTATTGTCTAACAATAAGATACACCTAATGGTTGCCCATCCAAGTATTAAGGAGTTTGTCTTGAACAAGGGCATAAATGAGAAAAGAACTAATTTAATAACAAAGATAATGAAGTATGATTTGGAGATCAAGGTCACAAAACTGATTAGAGGTAAAGGACTTTGTGAGCATCTATCCTAAGACTTTGAAGAAGCTAATGAGGTGGTTATGGTGTCAAATGATGAAGAAATTATAGATGATCATACCTCACCTTCTAGCTGGTATCATGATTTGGTAAGAAATATCCAAGATGGTCTTTATCCCTCTCACCTAACTCCTTTAAAAAGAAGATATTTCAGATTGCAATCCATTCCATCTCTTCTTGTTGATGATTTTTTATTCAAGATAGATATCAATATCATGTTGTTAAGATGCATTGAACAACATCAAAAGGAAAGGTTGCTTGAAGAGTTCCATAATATACATGGTAGAGGGAATTATTTAACAAGGACCACCACCCACAAGATCATGAGAGGTGGGTATTGTTGGCTAAACATATTTGGTGATTGTCATACATGGGTTAGGAAATGCAGACAATGTGCTATATTTATTGAAAAGGTGAAACTTGCAACCTTACCTCTCTAACCAATTGTAATGGATTAGCCCTTTGACCAATGGGGATTAGAATTTATTGGTCTCATTAACCCCCCTTCAACCTTAGGACATAAATGGATACTAATTGCTATAGATTACTTCACTAGATGGACATAAACAATGGCATTGAAAGAAGCAAATGAGTCTAATGTTCTAGATTTCTATGATGGTTTGGTTACTAGATTTGAAGTCCTTTCAACCATTATTTTTGATAATGCTATGACCTTTGTGGGATCTAGAATCAACCAATGGGAAGTTCAACATTGTGTCTTTCTTATCACTTCATCAAATTACTTTCCACAAGGTAATGGACTTGATGAGTCCACTAATAAGAATCCATTGAATATCATAAGAAGGACTATTGAAAATAATTAGAGGTCATGGCATCTCAAGTTAAAGTTAGTTCTATGGGTTGATAATATTACCTACAAGAGGTCAATATCCAACTCTCCCTACAATTTGGTATATGGTAAAGAATCAAGAATGCCTATTTCTCTTGAATTTCTTGCCTTAGAACTGATTCATCAACATGAGTTGTTGGAGAATGAACCTATAGAGATCATATATGCTAAGCTTATGGAGTTCAAAGAGATAAGACATCAGTCCATGCTAACCATGGAAAGACATCAAGCAAAAGTGAAGAGAGCCTTTGACAAAGGAGCTTCTTCATAAAGTTTTAAAGAAGGAGATTTGGTCCTTAAGTGGGATGAGGACAAAGCTAAGCCAGGAAGGCATACAAAGTTTGACTCTCTTTAGAGTGGTCCATACACAATCTCTAGCTATAAATCCCATAATGCCTTCCAAATTTAAGGATGGATGGTGAGGAGCTTACTATCCTAGTTAATGGGATACATTTGAAACATTTCTACCGAAGGTTGAGTTCACTGTACATAGTTAGTTTGTTTTGGTTTTCCTCCAAGTGTTATCCTAGCACATTAGTTTGTTTGATTTTGCTTTGTTTAGTTAGCTTCCCTATTTTGTTTGTTTCCTTCCCTATTTTGGTGGAATTTATTGTCTTTACAAGTTAAAAGGTTTTTTGTATTCATGGATCAGATTCATCATTATTGGTGAATCCAAGAGTCATGTAAATGGTCTAAGTTCTCAAGCATATCAGACATGCTGCCTAATGAATAGCCAAAGATGTTGGCCAATGTTGGCCCACATACCAACCTTCTACATGGATAAAGAAGCTGAGTAGAGTTCTTGACCCATAAGTGATCAAAAGATATCAAAAGCAAGCTTTGAAGAGCTAGGCCATCTCAAACATCATAAAGAAATGGATTGATTAGCTCGATTGTGTATTTTATAAGTATACTTAGAAAGTCTCTCAGACTAAAAGATCACATGGACATGAATTTATTCATGCCAAGATCATCTTTTGAAAGTTTGGTATCTTGATGAACTTGTTATATCAAGATATAAGCCTTTAAAGTTAGACTTGTAGAGTGAAACATGTGCGTAGACGTCAAGTTAAAGCCATGACAAATAGCCATTTAAATTCAAATGTTCCAAGGATGAATGTGTAGTTGACAAGTGTCCAAATCATGGAAGCTAAGATCAAATTTGATGTTGAGTGGGTGATCAGTGATGTCAATGGGTCTGGAAGATCTAATGGAGTGAATTTGATCATGCACCTAAGATCTAACGATGAACATCAAGTCAAAAGGTTAGTAGACCCAAGATGAATGTGTGGTTAACAAGTGGAAAGATCTCAGGTGCCCATATGAAGATACAATAACACATAGCCACTGATAAAGCTAGTGGGCCCAAGCTGATCAATGGTGTGTGATCCATCATACCAAGGTGGATCAATGGTGAGCAAAAGGTCAACTAGTCAATGAATCCTAGGAATGAATGAGAAGTTACCAAGTGTCATGACTATGGTAACTTTTAGGTAAATCAATGGTATGTGTTCAAGATATGTAATGAGATATTGATGGTGTGTATAAGGTTAAGAAGTTAATGAGCTTGGGATGAATGTTAGGTCACCACGTGGTATAAGTGTAGGGGTAAACGGAGCTAACAACAAGATCCTTAGAATGAATGAAAAGCTACCAGAATGAATGAAAAGCTACCAAGTGACATATTTTTAGAAACCTAGATCAAGATTAAGGGCCAATATCAAAATTTGAAGCCAAATATGATCAAGGTCTAACTAGAGCAAATATTTTAAAGGGAGGCCACAGAGGTAGACACATTAGTTTTAATGGGTTCATTGCCAAATCTAATAGTATGATTATGACCTTTTTTCCATTCTTACACACCAAAGATGAACCAATAGGGAACAATCCATGCCAAAATAAGATCATAATAGATTGATCCATCTATTGTAACTACTTTGATGCCAAAATTCAGCTTTCAAATGACTTGATCCTACCATTGTAACTGTAAGGAACATCAATGCATGTTAGAAATAGATTGAAATGGACTGGTATGGTTGTTATGGCCACCTTTTAAAAGTAATCTTAGGCATTATGATCTTTTCTAATAATATCAATGCTAGAATGATTGGAAATCTTGGTCATTATGCTCCCTTCTCAATCTTTCCATGCATGATCCCCATCTCTCTCATCCCATTATACTACAAATATAGGCTTCTAAGCCTTGAAAAAGATCCCTCTCTTTGGCATGACTAGACTCTGCCAAGATTTGTACTGTAACACCTATTTTATGTAATAAGATTCAATTCTTCCATTTGCAAGCTGAGTTGAAGTGTGTCCAATGACCTCATTGATGTGGTTAAGTGAACGCATGTTTTTCTTGCCTCTATCTGAGTTTTTTCACCTTCATGCAGTATTTAAGTAGTTCTCACAAGTCATTCTAAGTGCATATATAATCAGTTGGTCAGTTTGGAAGTGGACAACTTCCCTCCTATGCTAGGTCAATAGCTGGTCCATGCCTTTTTGTGAAATACTTACGTGGAAGCTGATCAAAGAGTGAAATAAGTGATGTTTAGTAGTATTGAATGCATCTTATAGTGTGTCTTATGTAAGTATAAGGATTAAAACATTTAGTGCATCACCTCCTTTTTATATGCTTTCATGGATTATTATTAATCTCTCTCCCCTTTTTCCCAATAAGAAGCTAATTTAGGTTTGGTTTAGGTAATAGATCTTAAAGGAAGCTAGAATTCTCTAGAGTTTTGACCCAAAATTAGGTGACCCACAACCTAGAGTCATTCCCATGTTAGACTAGTTTTGAGCAAGAGGACCTGAACAATCCCCTTCTCAGTTAGTGTGTAACCTAGGATGCTAACAGTAGAATAAAGATAATCACATATTCTAATTCTTGAAAGATAATGCTCAATCTTACAAGTTTTTGTTTTAGAAAATATCTAGTTCTAAATTTAACTTGATCCCATTTTTTGAGTGACTCCATAGATAAAAATATAGATTCAACATAAATTCTCGAGTGAACTAAATTTGGAATTGTGTTATCTAAAATAACAGATGTTAAGGTAAATTAAATGTAAATATTTCCATGAGGGTACATAAATATAAAAGGAATAGGAAACAACTCTCGATTCAAAGGAATCTATCTTCTAGAAAATTTTAAGATAACAATTATGAGACGTCTCTGTAGAGCAAACAACAATATAAAGAGTTTTATCTTACAAATGCCACTTGAAAATGGATAATGTTTCAAATTGTAAAAGGAAAAATATTTATGTGGTGTCTAATATCATTTATCGTAACTTAAGAGAATTGGTAAAGAGTCTTAACTTTGGTTTTAGATCACTTTAGCTATTTATTTAAATTAGATTCTAAAAGGGATTTATTAGCTTGTTACAAAACAAAAGTTCACATAATTAGGAAAAACATTATTATTTTAGGTTGTTAATATGGTAAAACTTTAATTATATCTCTAAATAAGGATAAAATGAATCTATTAGGATAATTCCTCTGTCAAATTCAACTATTGATAACACTCATTGTCCCCACTTTAAGAAATAGGAAGTTTGACTACAAGATTGTTTAACTAGTAGTCGATACTTCTAAACTTCATTTGGTCAAGGTTGTATAAATGAATTTACTATTATGATTTAATTTTAATATGCTTCATTTCAATAAGGACATCACAATCTAAATCATGGGGTAATAATTTATTTTATTATTATTATTATTTTATTTTTTTAAACTTGTCAAAGATTTGTTTGATTCATTACTAATACTTGATTTAAGTCTTAACTAGTTCCAAAGATTATAATTCCTTAAATAAGTTTTCCATTATGAATTTTATATGTATATCAACCAACTAAAAATCAAGTTCTTATTTATTAAAAGAACTATTACAATTTATGTAATGGATATAATTGTCTGAATACCAATAAACTATTTAATTATCATTTTAAGACTTGGTCAACAACCAATAAACTAGTAAAATAAATTATATCCATTACTAGTTTATTGGTATTCAGACAATTAAATAAGAGTCATTATTACTTTCAAATCTAAGTAGTTTTGACTAATTTTTACAACACAAGAATTTATTTAAAAAGTAAGACAATTAGAAATAACAATTGTCTTATTAATTTCTTAGTTTAAATAAAATTATATTAGTTTTATTTTATAACCATTCACCTAATTAACAATAAGAGTTCACTAAGCAATTCTATTATTTAGCAAAAAAATAGAATATATTTACATATTGTCACAAATATTTATAACAATAGAGGCTTATAGGTCTTAATCATTCCAAGAAAATAAACAACATTCATCCTAGTAATGATAGTATTATTACACACACACACACACACACACACACACACATATGTATATGCATATATATGTATATATACATATACATATACATATGCATATGCATATGCATATTATGCATATGCACATGTGTGTGTGTGTGTGTGTGTGTGTGTGTGTGTGTGTGTGTGTGTGTGTGTGTGTGTGTGTGTGTGTGTGTGTGTGTGTGTGTGTGTAACAAAGTGTCATAATGAGAAAATAGGTAAATCTACCCCACAGTAAAATAGATGAGTTTTAAAAAAAGCTGAAGCAACATAATTGATATCCAATGAGTAACTTTTTCGTAATATTAATAATGACACAATGTGACAAGCACTCGCTCAACCATATCAGGGTAATAAATTTTCAATATATTTCTTTGTATAGTCTTTTGTAGAAGTTTAAACACATAAATAAAAGTGAGTAACTTGACATTTCAACCACCTACATGTTTTAATTTTTGTCTCTACGGGATTGTCAATTAAAATAGATCCCAAAAACACTAAAAGAGACTAACAGTTTCATTATTGATATCAAAATGATATGAACATAACTAATAAAACTCACTCTAAAAACTTTCCAAATTTACTAACATCTATGTATGCGTACCTATGTATACAATATCCTAATATATTAATAAATCATTTGCTATTTCTATACATATATGTATATATAAATATTTATTTATATTAATATTTAGAATCAAACATGTAAAATTATATGTGTGTGTGTGTGTGTGTGTAAAACAATTAATAAAAAAAACTTAATAAAATATTTTTAACATATATATTTATGTAACTAAAATGGGTTACATCTAGTCATCATTGATGGCTGACAACTGGGCCATGTGGCTTGTCTACAACCATGGCCATTGGTCATGGTGGCTAGCCCGACCCCTCCTCCTTCCAATCATGGGAGGGGGTAGGGGTAGACTCAACCCCCCTTTCCCCCCTTCCTCCCAAATTAAACTTTTATTTATTTATAATATATATATATATATATATATATATATATATGTATATATATATATATATATATGTATATGTATATATATATATGTATATATATATATATATACATATATATATATACATACATATATATATATACATATATATATATATATACATATATATATATACATATATATATATATATACATATATATATATATATATACATATATATATTATTTTATTAAAAAAATAGATGAAAGTATGCATAATAATTAGTTGTGTTATAATGGAACATCATTATATTTATAGATTTTTTATCAAATAAAATTTTGCATGTATATAATGTATCAGTATTTGTGTATATGTGGGGGTGTGTGTGTGTGTTCTTTAAAAAAATGGAGACAAATCAATCCATTAGAGTGTTAATAACCTCAATCAATCCATTAAATAAATTTGGATAAATCAAGTTGGTAAAATAACAAATAAATTAAACATGTTTTAATCTAATAAATTTTCATTCCATTTTTTAATCCAAATATAAATTTGAAAAATGAATAGTAGAAATTGTGAGGGAAAATTTACTTGCCTAATTCAAATTTTCATCCATTTTCTCCAGCTAGTTAGTAATTCACCTTTCTTCTTCTTCTCTCTACCTGAATAGTTCTCCTCACAACAATAACTTAAATGGAAGAAAGGCCTTGCAAGAGGAATGAAGCTTTCAACAAATACAAAAATGAAGATAAAGACTTGGTAAGAGAAGAGAAACTACAAAACCCTAAGTTGGTTTGGCCAAGTTGTAAAGAGCTTGCTTGTAATATTTTATTATTTTATTTTACTTTTATTTATATTCTTATTATTTTATTATTTCCCACCAAAAGAGGAGAGTACTATCTCTTAAAATTTCATGTGACTCCTTACAACAAATAAATTTTAAATGCCTTTCTTGAAAATTACTCCATCATGTAGGCCAATGGCTACTAACTGGGCTAGGGCCTAAGAGAGTAGGTTTTCTAGAAGACCTATGGTATAGGGCTCATAGGCTCTCTAGAAAGCCTAAGACCTATTTAATTAAATTTTGAATATTTTAAATTTATGATATATAAATATATTTTAAGGTGTGTAATTATAATTTAATTAATCTTTCTTTATTCATTGAGGAGCATTAATCCATTACTAACAAAGAGGGAACTATAATTCAAATTCTTAACAACCACGCAATGGCATTGCCAAAAGTCTTAATTGGT